>CM077645.1:224018255-224413255 GCA_039707465.1 Rhabdophis nuchalis | reverse complement strand
CTTCGAGGGCGCCCCCCCTTCCTTCTCCACGTCGAAGCTCCAGGAGAAAGGAAGGAGGGTTTCTGGAAGAGCCAGGCCTCTGGCGTGCCCAAGCAGTTGTGCCCGTGCTGGTCAATAAAGCCAGCGCAGCACGTCACGCCTTCGAAGCCTCCCGGCAAAAAACAAACAAAGCCCAAACCCTTTTAATTGGCGCTTGGGGCTCCATCAGTGGCATCTGAACGACGTCTGTGTCACGCTGCTGCTCGGCTCGACGGTGCGCGTCCTGGTTTCTTCTGCCACCCCCCCGCCCCCCTTGCCCACACCCCCCACGGCTAGCTCAAATCCCAGGTGCTGGGAGGAGGAAAAAAGAGAGCCGGGATGACTCTATTAGAAGAGAGTAGCCAATTTCAGCGCGAAAGCCAAGCCAAGGATTAGAGAGGGGTGATTAGCCGCAAGCTGTTCCCGGGGAGCGGCGCAGCCAGAGGTTAATTTTATATTGCTCGCAAAGTTGCCTTGCTCCTTTCGTTCAAAGGAGGAGCATTTAATTCCGCTTTGGAAAATGGGGGGACGGAGGGAGGGGGGGGAACCCACCTTTCTGCTTATGCCAGAGGTCTGCGACGATGATGATGATGCTCGCGAGCTGCTGGTGCTGTTTCAGAGGTCATAAAAAACCCCTGCGAGGGAGCATCCCTCACCGGTGGGCCCGAGCAAAGGGTCCCGTTTGCGCTCTGCTGGAAAGACTCCGAAACCGCCATCCTGGAAAACTTTCTGGAAAAAGGGTGTTTTTTTTACGAGGCTCCCAGCGCATGGGAAAAACGCTTGCCTTCGGCGGGCCATGGGTTTTCGGCTTGCAGATGCTCGCGGGGAATTTAGTGCTGAATCAGCGGGGCTAATTCCGCGTGCCGAATGGACTTCCGCGCGGATTCCAGCGGGGCTTAGCGAAGGAGGGGGGGTCATGTCACGGGAAGACAGGTGGGGGCTCAGCCAGTCCGATCCACGTGCATTGATAGGCAGCGGACCCAAAATCCTCCAATACCATAAAAGCAGGGGCCTGCAAAGTTGGCTCTTTTAAGACTGGGGGACTTCAACTCCCAGAATTCCCCAGCCAGCTATGCTGGCTGGGGAATTCTGGGAGTTGAAGGCCCCCAGTCTTAAAAGAGCCAACTTTGCAGGCCCCTGCATTAAAGCAATTTACGGAGAGCCATTTGGCGCTGGGAGTTTTGTTTAAAATAACCTGGAGGCCCTGAAAAATGAAGGATTTTTTTTCTTTTAAATATACGATGGGTTTTAATCCAACACCTAAGTCAAGGACATCTGGGGGGGCAGGCCGGAGAAAACCTTATCCACCTCCGCTCTATTCCCCAAGAATAAGGAGAGAGGAAGCTTCCAGATTCTTTTTCAGGATCAAAGGACGGAGCCACATTCATAGGGAATATTAACAGGAGCTATCGTTGCTAAAAAAAAAAAAAAAAATCTTTCTTTTTTGCCTAAGTCAAGATCATTTATGAACGGGGGACCTTGAGGGATTCTTGTTAATTCCTCCCCCGAGAGAAACGGCTTCATTTTAGTCCTTCTCTGGGGGGTTTTTTTTTAATAGAACTTTATTGAATTTCAAACCAAGATAAAATACCCAAAAAAAAGAGAAATTAAAAGGTGGGGAGAAGATGGAACAGGGAGAAAGGAAAATTGGAGGGCGCGGATAAAAAGAGGAGAGGTTATAGGGGGGCAAAGTAACTATGGTTTCTGGTTTTTCAACAAGTAGGGCACCAAAACTGGATGTATTCTCTTAACTTATAGCAAGAGGTCTCCAAATTTGACAACTTTTAACACTTGGGGATTTCAGTTGCCAGAATCAGCCAGCCAGCTGGGGAATTCTGGGAGTTAAAGACCCCAAGTCTTAAAAGTTGTCAAATTTGGAGACTTCTGTCCAGGGGTGATGTCCAGTTTATTTATTTATTTTATTTTATTTTATTAAATTTCTATCCCGCTCCTTCCCCTACAAAAGGACCCAGGGCGGCGCACAGGCAATTAAAACACGATATAAATACACAAATACATACTACGCTAAAACCATTATTAAACTAATAACCCTGTGCTAAAAACCCTTGTTTTAAAAACCCCTCAAATTAAAAATGTGCTACCTGTGCTACCAGTCCCGTGGCAATGTGAGTGCGCGTGCACATTCGTGCATGCACAGGACCTTCCATGCATGTGCAGAGTGCTCCTGCAAAGGTAAGCAAACAGCAAGGGGTGGGGGTGGGGAATCCGTTGTGCCACGCGATCTACATTAGCTAGAAATCAGGAAATCCTGCTTTCCAGCTAATAGAAATCGTGTGTCCCAGCTGATCATGGGAAGAAAGGGTTCGCCTGAAACGGTGGCATTTTTTTTTAACTAATGGTTGGGGCAAAGGGGTGTAGCATTTTTACAACTGGTTTGGGCGAATCGGTCCAAACCAGTAGCATTTCCCCCCTGCCTCTGCCCCATAGCCACTAAGTTTAGTTCATAAAAATCCACTGGAGTTGAAGGGATTAATCAATTTAAATAAAAACAAACCAACCATTGATAAAACTCGGTCAAAATACAATTTTTGAATCCAGATTTTAAAAAGTCAATATTGGTGGATTTATTACAGATTCCTCACACCCATCCCACTTCCACGGATGGATGGATCCTGACCATTTCCTAACTTGTACTATTCGTTCTTCTCCAAGTTTTATCCCCCGTGGGAGAGTTATTCAGTAACCCAGGGGTCCCCAACCTTTGCAACTTTAAGTCTGAAGGACTTCAGCTCCCAGACTTCTCCAGCCAGCTTTGCATTCGCATCCTTTTAGAGCAGGGGTCCCCAACCTTTGCAACTTTAAGTCTGAAGGACTTCAGCTCCCAGACTTCTCCAGCCAGCTTTGCACTCGCATCCTTTTAGAGCAGGGGTCTCCAACCTTTGCAACTTTAAGTCTGAAGGACTTCAGCTCCCAGACTTCTCCAGCCAGCTTTGCATTCGCATCCTTTTAGAGCAGGGGTCCCCAACCTTTGCAACTTTAAGTCTGAAGGACTTCAGCTCCCAGACTTCTCCAGCCAGCTTTGCACTCGCATCCTTTTAGAGCAGGGGTCCCCAACCTTTGCAACTTTAAGTCTGAAGGACTTCAGCTCCCAGACTTCTCCAGCCAGCTTTGCATTCGCATCCTTTTAGAGCAGGGGTCTCCAACCTTTGCAACTTTAAGTCTGAAGGACTTCAGCTCCCAGACTTCTCCAGCCAGCTTTGCATTCGCATCCTTTTAGAGCAGGGGTCCCCAACCTTTGCAACTTTAAGTCTGAAGGACTTCAGCTCCCAGACTTCTCCAGCCAGCTTTGCACTCGCATCCTTTTAGAGCAGGGGTCCCCAACCTTTGCAACTTTAAGTCTGAAGGACTTCAGCTCCCAGACTTCTCCAGCCAGCTTTGCATTCGCATCCTTTTAGAGCAGGGGTCCCCAACCTTTGCAACTTTAAGTCTGAAGGACTTCAGCTCCCAGACTTCTCCAGCCAGCTTTGCATTCGCATCCTTTTAGAGCAGGGGTCCCCAACCTTTGCAACTTTAAGTCTGAAGGACTTCAGCTCCCAGACTTCTCCAGCCAGCTTTGCACTCGCATCCTTTTAGAGCAGGGGTCTCCAACCTTTGCAACTTTAAGTCTGAAGGACTTCAGCTCCCAGACTTCTCCAGCCAGCTTTGCATTCGCATCCTTTTAGAGCAGGGGTCCCCAACCTTTGCAACTTTAAGTCTGAAGGACTTCAGCTCCCAGACTTCTCCAGCCAGCTTTGCACTCGCATCCTTTTAGAGCAGGGGTCCCCAACCTTTGCAACTTTAAGTCTGAAGGACTTCAGCTCCCAGACTTCTCCAGCCAGCTTTGCATTCGCATCCTTTTAGAGCAGGGGTCTCCAACCTTTGCAACTTTAAGTCTGAAGGACTTCAGCTCCCAGACTTCTCCAGCCAGCTTTGCATTCGCATCCTTTTAGAGCAGGGGTCCCCAACCTTTGCAACTTTAAGTCTGAAGGACTTCAGCTCCCAGACTTCTCCAGCCAGCTTTGCACTCGCATCCTTTTAGAGCAGGGGTCCCCAACCTTTGCAACTTTAAGTCTGAAGGACTTCAGCTCCCAGACTTCTCCAGCCAGCTTTGCATTCGCATCCTTTTAGAGCAGGGGTCCCCAACCTTTGCAACTTTAAGTCTGAAGGACTTCAGCTCCCAGACTTCTCCAGCCAGCTTTGCATTCGCATCCTTTTAGAGCAGGGGTCTCCAACCTTTGCAACTTATCATCTAGTTATCATCTTTAAAGCGCTCCATGGCTTGGGACCTAGCTATCTGCGGGATCGGATCCTGCCCCATACATCCTCACGGCCGATTCGCTCCCACAGAGAGGGACTACTCTGTCAGCGGGCGACGCCCAGGGGAAGGGCTCTCTCTGTTGCGGGCCCTGCCGTCTGGAACGACCTCCCCCCCGATATTAGAACAACCACGGACCTCCGTTCCTTCCGTCTGAAATTGAAAACGCACTTTTTCTGCTTGGCCGGCCTAGGGTAGCCTCTCTACTATAGTATTATAGGGTTATAGGGTTTTAGTGAATTGGCATTGGGAATTTTAGCGCAGGGTTTTACTGTTTAATTTGCTTTTAATTGTTTTGTATATTTATGTATATTTATTGTTTTAACTTCCCTGTGCACCGCTCCGAGTCCCCTTGGGGAGAGGGAGCGGTCTAGAAATTAAAATTATTATTATTATTATTATTAACTTTAAGTCTGAAGGACTTCAGCTCCCAGACTTCTCCAGCCAGCTTTGCATTCGCATCCTTTTAGAGCAGGGGTCTCCAACCTTTGCAACTTTAAATCTGAAGGACTTCAGCTCCCAGACTTCTCCAGCCAGCTTTGCATTCGCATTCTTTTAGAGCAGGGGTCTCCAACCTTTGCAACTTTAAGTCTGAAGGACTTCAGCTCCCAGACTTCTCCAGCCAGCTTTGCATTCGCATCCTTTTAGAGCAGGGGTCTCCAACCTTTGCAACTTTAAGTCTGAAGGACTTCAGCTCCCAGACTTCTCCAGCCAGCTTTGCATTTGCATCCTTTTAGAGCAGGGGTCTCCAACCTTTGCAACTTTAAGTCTGAAGGACTTCAGCTCCCAGACTTCTCCAGGTAGCTTTGCATTCGCATCCTTTTAGAGCAGGGTTCTCCAACCTTTGCAACTTTAAGTCTGAAGGACTTCAGCTCCCAGACTTCTCCAGCCAGCTTTGCATTCGCATCCTTTTAGAGCAGGGGTCTCCAACCTTTGCAACTTTAAGTCTGAAGGACTTCAGCTCCCAGACTTCTCCAGCCAGCTTTGCATTTGCATCCTTTTAGAGCAGGGGTCTCCAACCTTTGCAACTTTAAGTCTGAAGGACTTCAGCTCCCAGACTTCTCCAGGTAGCTTTGCATTCGCATCCTTTTAGAGCAGGGGTCTCCAACCTTTGCAACTTTAAGTCTGAAGGACTTCAGCTCCCAGACTTCTCCAGCCAGCTTTGCATTCGCATCCTTTTAGAGCAGGGGTCTCCAACCTTTGCAACTTTAAGTCTGAAGGACTTCAGCTCCCAGACTTCTCCAGCCAGCTTTGCATTTGCATCCTTTTAGAGCAGGGGTCTCCAACCTTTGCAACTTTAAGTCTGAAGGACTTCAGCTCCCAGACTTCTCCAGGTAGCTTTGCATTCGCATCCTTTTAGAGCAGGGTTCTCCAACCTTTGCAACTTTAAGTCTGAAGGACTTCAGCTCCCAGACTTCTCCAGCCAGCTTTGCATTCGCATCCTTTTAGAGCAGGGGTCTCCAACCTTTGCAACTTTAAGTCTGAAGGACTTCAGCTCCCAGACTTCTCCAGCCAGCTTTGCATTTGCATCCTTTTAGAGCAGGGGTCTCCAACCTTTGCAACTTTAAGTCTGAAGGACTTCAGCTCCCAGACTTCTCCAGGTAGCTTTGCATTCGCATCCTTTTAGAGCAGGGGTCTCCAACCTTTGCAACTTTAAGTCTGAAGGACTTCAGCTCCCAGACTTCTCCAGCCAGCTTTGCATTTGCATCCTTTTAGAGCAGGGGTCTCCAACCTTTGCAACTTTAAGTCTGAAGGACTTCAGCTCCCAGACTTCTCCAGGTAGCTTTGCATTCGCATCCTTTTAGAGCAGGGTTCTCCAACCTTTGCAACTTTAAGTCTGAAGGACTTCAGCTCCCAGACTTCTCCAGCCAGCTTTGCATTCGCATCCTTTTAGAGCAGGGGTCTCCAACCTTTGCAACTTTAAGTCTGAAGGACTTCAGCTCCCAGACTTCTCCAGCCAGCTTTGCATTCGCATCCTTTTAGAGCAGGGGTCTCCAACCTTTGCATCTTTAAGTCTGAAGGACTTCAGCTCCCAGACTTCTCCAGCCAGCTTTGCATTCGCATCCTTTTAGAGCAGGGGTCTCCAACCTTTGCAACTTTAAGTCTGAAGGACTTCAGCTCCCAGACTTCTCCAGGTAGCTTTGCATTCGCATCCTTTTAGAGCAGGGTTCTCCAACCTTTGCAACTTTAAGTCTGAAGGACTTCAGCTCCCAGACTTCTCCAGCCAGCTTTGCATTCGCATCCTTTTAGAGCAGGGGTCTCCAACCTTTGCAACTTTAAGTCTGAAGGACTTCAGCTCCCAGACTTCTCCAGCCAGCTTTGCATTCGCATCCTTTTAGAGCAGGGGTCTCCAACCTTTGCATCTTTAAGTCTGAAGGACTTCAGCTCCCAGACTTCTCCAGCCAGCTTTGCATTCGCATCCTTTTAGAGCAGGGGTCTCCAACCTTTGCAACTTTAAGTCTGAAGGACTTCAGCTCCCAGACTTCTCCAGCCAGCTTGCAAAGCTGGCTGGAGAAGTCTGGGAGCTGAAGTCCTTCAGACTTAAAGTTGCAAAGGTTGGGGACCCCTGCAGTAACCTGCAATCCTGCAGAGTTGCCCAGCATCTTCAACACTCCATTGCGTTAGAAACAAGGGACTTTCTCTCTCGTTATTAATTCTGAACATCAATTGATTTATAATTTAACGATTACTACTCCAGATCGAGACCTCACCACCCAAAAATACATATTTTGCTGCAAAGCACGGGCAGTTCTCAAGTTACAACAGCTCGTTTTGTAGACCGTTCAAAATTAACGGGGCGCTGGGGAAAAAAATGACTTAAGACCGTTTTTCACACTTACGACCGTTTTTCACACTTACAACGCTTGCTGCATCTCCGTGGTCTTGGGATCAAAATTCAGGCTGTTGGAAACTGACTCGTATTTATGTGTTTGTCACTGTTTCAAAGCCACCCTCTTTCCGCCAATTTGGGGTTATTTTCTCCGCCTGCGATTCTTTCAGAACTGAACGGCTAGGAAGATATTTCAAAAGTATTTCGTGCAATGCTAGGACAAGACCTTTTTCTTTTTTTTTTCAAAACGTCACCTAAGAAATTCATGGTTTATTCTATATTAGCAATAAAGCCGACCCCTTTGAAATAGCAACCTGTGTTTTTAAAGTATTTATTGCCAAGTTTAAGCAAAATAATCACATTTCCTTTGCTGCGGGGCAGATATTAAGGGACAGCCCATCTCCGAAGCCATTTCAATTAGGGTCTCTCTTGTTTAGAACAAATTGGATAAAAGGCAGAGAAGGAGGGAAATGCATCGCGGAGACCCAGCTGCATAAAATATCAGGAGGGAAGGGTCCGGTCCTCAAACAACAGAGGCAGTGGCGATTTTACCTTCCCTCTCATGCACAACCGAGCCTCAAACAAGACCAAATACCTCGGCTTACAACAGTATTGTTTAGTGACCAAAGTTACAACGGCCCTGGAAAAAAAAGGGACTGGTGGTTGTTTTTCACACGTATGACCATCGCAACGGCCCCATGGCCACGCGATCAAAATAAAACATATGAAGAACGGTTGCAGGAACTGGGTAGGTCTAGTTAAATGAAAAGAAGGACCAGGGGAGACAGGATAGCATCTTCCAATATCTCAGGGGTTGCCCCAAAGAAGAGGGAGCCAAACTATTCTCCAAGGCACCTGAGGGCAGGACAAGAAGCAATGGGTGGAAACTAACGCAGGAGAGAAGCAATATGGAGACTCTAGAAAGAGTGCAGAGAAGAGAAAGAAAGAGGATTAGGGGACTGGAGACTAAAACATATGAAGAACGGCTGCAGGAGCTGGGTATGTCTAGTTTAAGGAAAAGAAGGACCAGGGGAGACATGATAGCAGTCTTCCGATATCTCAGGGGTTGCCCCAAAGAAGAGGCAGTCAAGCTATTCTCCAAAGCCCCTTGAGGGCAGAACAAGAAGCAATGGGTGGACACTAATCAAGGAGAGAAGCAACTTAGAACTGAGGAGGAATTTCCTGACAGTGAGAACAATGAATCAGTAGAACAGAAGTTGCCTCCAGAAGTTGTTAATAACCCCAACACTGGGAGATTTTAAGAAGATGTTGGATATCCATTTGTCCGAAGTGTTGTAGGGTTTCCTGCCTAAGCAGAGGGTTGGACTAGATGACCTCCAAGGTCCTTTCCAACTCTGCTATTCTGTTAAATTAAGATCAGCTGCCGTCTCGCTTCATGCGTGCTTCGTGTGCACAGTTAACTTGAAATTGTTCTGTGCATGTTCAGAACATGAACAAATTAGTTTGGGGGACCGGTTCGTGGGCATGGCCAGCCACCACCGGTTTGCCCGAACTAGTGCGGCGCAGTAGCAACCCACCTCTGATTCAGATGCTTGGCAAAAAAAAAACATTAAAATTCTTGCAAGAGAAGGCTACACCAGCAAAGAAAGAACCACGTTCAGGGATGGTGGCTGTGGCTTTGAGATCAAAGGGATCCCTGCCGGTCTCTCCTGGGCTTGGGTCTGATCCAGTGGTGGGATTCAGCCGGTTTGGATCGGCTCAGGCGAACCGGTTGTTAAATTGCTGGCTGGCCCCGCCCCTTCCATGACTCCCCACTCACCCCGTTTTGGCTCCCGGGGAGGTGGATGCAGAGTGCTGCCTGTCACACTCCCTGGCCACGCCCACCCAGCCGGTCATTAGGGCAGAGAACCGGTTGTTAAATTGCTGGCTGGCCCCGCCCCTTCCATGACTCCCCACCACGCATCCCGTTTTGGCTCCCCGGGGGGGGGGAGATCGAGTGCTGCCTGTCACACTCCCTGGCCACGCCCACCCAGCCGGTCATTAGGGCAGAGAACCGGTTGTTAAATTGCTGGCTGGCCCCGCCCCTTCCATGACTCCCCACCACGCATCCCGTTTTGGCTCCCCGGGGGGGGGGGAGGCCGAGTGCTGCCTGTCACACTCCCTGGCCACGCCCACCCAGCCGGTCATTAGGGCAGAGAACCGGTTGTTACATTATTTGAATCCCGCCACTGGTCCGATCCCCCCAAGCAAACATCTCTCGGTGCCCACCTCCCCACTTCTTGCAAGAAGCAAAAGGAACGTTCAAACCGACGGGTCCCCATGACTGTCTCTGCTGCCTATCCTTCATAAACATCTCCATTAAGCTAGTGCACACAGCAGCAATATTTATAATGGTCGCGGAAGAGATTCCGCTCCACGGACCCAATCGATCTGGGAGTCAGGCCCACTGCTGGGAGAAGACTTGCTAGCTGCAAGAGAGCTGCAGGCCAATCCTTTTATGAAAGCAGTAATTCAAGGATTACACGCCAGCCAACGCAGGGGGTGAAAATGCCCGTCACCCTTTCTTCGCCAGTCCGAATAGGATTTTTGCCCTGACTGACCGATCCCCACTTTTCTTCCTCTGCAGGGACTCCATGATTTACGACGTGAATTGTGTGTTTGAACTTGCACACAGATACTTCAACACGTAAAAAACTTTTCTTACTTACCAGGAACCTCAACACTTCAAATTCAATGGGGAAAAGAGGAAGGTTCTACATTTAGGCAAGAAAAACCAAATGCACAGGTACAGCATAGGTGGCACCTTGCTCAATAGCAGCAACTGTGAGAGGGATCTTGGAGTCCTAGTGGGCAACCATTGAAATAGGAGCCAGCCGTGGGCAGCAGCTGCCAAAAAAGCCAACACAGTTCTAGGCTGCATCAACAGAGGGAGAGAATCAAGATCACCTGAAGGGTTAATACCACTTTACAAAGCCTTGGGAAGGCCACACTTGGAATATTTGCATCCGTTTTTGGTCACCATGATGTAGAAAAGATATGGAGACTCTAGAAAGGGTGCAGAGAAGAGCAACAAAGAGGATCAGGGGACTGGAGACTAAAACATACGAAGAACGGTTGCAGGGAGGGGCGTGGTTATGGCCGGGTTGGTGTGAGGACGTTTTCTCCATTTCTCAGGGCGTTTTCACAGAAGATAAAAGTGGATTAAAACGTTGAAAATGCACCGTTAGAAAATTGTTTACAGTTGTACTGGAAGGGCTGTTGAGCCAGGAGACTGACTTTTGGATTGGTAGGTCAACCCGGACTGCTTGAATTTTGCTTTGTTTACTGTGTGAAAGACGGAGGGTTGACCGGAAAGGCTGTCGTGGGTTACGAGGGAACAGCTGCTCTGTGTTTTGAGAAGTACCGCGATCGGCATTCTTTGCAAACTGGAATTAAGGAGGAACTTCCTAACAGGGAGGACAATTAACCAGTGGAACAGCTTGCCACCAGAAGCTGTGGATGCTCCATCACTGGAGGCTTTCAAGAAGAGACTACACAGGACACGGGGTCTCCTGTTTCTGCAGGGGCTTGGACTAGAAGACCTCCAAGGTCCCTTCCAACTCTCTTATTCTGCGCTCCGTATTCTGATCCAGGGCGCAGCCATGGAGACTCTTACTCCGAGGCCCAGCTCTTTCCAAACCATTTACAGCCTGTTGGACTAACTCAGGCCTGGGAGAAACTCGGGCTGCGAAAAGGAATGTGGTGCAAAGCAGGAGACGCTCACATCATTCACAATTTAGTGGCAAGGGAGAGCCATCCGTCTGCCAGACTCCGAGATCCATAATGCAAAAAAAACGAAGCCAAAGCAAAAGCTGATGCGTTTCCAGCCATCAATATAAGGAATTTGCGAGCGTAATCCAGACTAATGGAATAAGAGTCGGGGCGAAAGGCGGGAGAAGATGGGCGCTGGGCTTCAGCGTTGGGACCACTGGAAGGGAAAGTCAAAAAGTGAGGCAATGGCAAGCTGGGGATGGCGTGGAGTGATCCCCCCCCCCCACAAAGGCGATGTGGGGTCCCCTTCCAGGGAGCCTTCGGGCTCAGCCATGTTGTAAGCAGGGCAATCACACCAAGAATGATCTTTAACTACCTGATAGGCATAGCCTGGGTATGTATTTATCCCAATCCTGTATTAGAGGGAGCCCTCTTGTGGAGTACTGGGGAGCCGTTACCATGGCTGTACAGTAGAAGCCATTTTAAGGCACAACAGGCTGTATCTTAACAGAACGTGAATCCAAAATGCACACTATCGCTCTCAAAAGTACTGTGACTTGACACTATAAATATAATTCAGTCCTTTTCATTTCAGCGGCCCAGGTGTTCCGGAGTTATGCCGGAAGACATGCGCACACACAGACACTCACGGAGACACACACACACACACACACACAGAGCCATTTTTATATAGAGATAGATTCCGTCAAAAATTAAAAACACACTTTTTCTGCTTGGCCGGCCTAGGTTAGTCTTCCGTCTTTCGATAGGGTTTTAGGGGTTTTTAGTGTAATTTAATTTAGGGGATTTTAGCGCAGGGACAATTGTTTAATTCGTATTTTAACTATTTATCTTTCTATGTATTTTATATTGGTTTTTTATTCCCTGTGCACCGCTCCAAGTCCCTTTGGGGAGAGGAAGCGGTATACAAATAAAATGTATTATTATTTATTATTATTATTATTAGATTATACGTATATTGTAACCATATATAGCGTATTTTTCAGAGTATAAGATGCACCTGGGTTTTGAAGAGGCAATTTTTTAAAAAAAAGTAGGTTATGCAGTCGAGATGAAACCAGAGGTCTTCTTATTGGGAATGAAACCCGATAAAATAAACAAGGACAAATGGTATCTGACCCTCCATATTATTACAGCAGCCAGGATCCTTTTTGCACAGGAATGGAAAAACGAGTTGCTACCCTCAGAAAGTAAATTGATCTGGAAAATCACAGAATGCGTGGGAGCAGACCGTCTAACGAAAATACTCAGGAACCAGAAGGACACAGATACAACTGCTGGAATCTATGGTACAATTGGATGAAACACAGAAAAGGAAACCCAAAATAGTCCTAATGATTCTCTGGAAGTTATTGGTTTAATGCAGGGGTCTGCAAAGTTGGCTCTTTGAAGACTAGTGGACTTCAACTCCCAGAAACCAGAAGCTCTGCTGGCTGGGGAATTCTGGGAGTTGAAGTCCACCAGTCTTCAAAGAGCCAACTTTGCAGACCCCTGGTTTAATGGATGTGTATTCAGACACGCTTGTGGAACAGAAATTGACTCTAGAAGTTGTGAATGCCCCAACCCTGGAAGTCTTTAAGAAGATGTTGGATAGCCATCTTGTCTGAACTGGTGTATGGTTTCCTGCCTAGGCAGGGGGTTGGACTAGAAGACCTCCAAGGTCCCTTCCAGCTCTGTTATTCAAGGAAGGAAGGAAGGAAGGAAGGAAGGAAGGAAGGGAGGAAGGAAGGAAGGAAGGAAGGAAGGGAGGGAGGGAGGGAGGGAGGGAGGGAGGGGGGGAGGGAGGAAAGAAGGAAGGAAGGAAGGAAGGAAGGAAGGAAGGAAGGAAGGAAGGAAGGAAGGAAGGAAGGAAGGAAGGAAGGAAGGAAGGATTAATTGTTTTACAACAATGAATCCGTGGAACAGAAGTTGCCTCCAGAAGTTGTGAAAGTCCCAACCCTGGAAGATGTTGGGTAGCCATTTGTCTGAAAGGGTTTCCTGCCTAGGCAGGGGGTTGGACTAGAAGACCTCCAAGGTCCCTTCCATCTCTGGTATTGTATTGTATTGTATTGTTGCAATATATTGTTGGTGTATGCCTAATGGGAAAATCTGTCTTTTTAAAAAAAAATGTAAATAAACTTATATTAAAAAAAAAAGACATTGCTCTGCCGAAGCACTTCCATAGGACCCCAGAAACCTATCGACTGTCTTGATAACAATCGAGGGGCAGTTGTGGCCGTGCGTGTTTCCTTCCCTCCCCCAAAGGAATTCCCCCGTCTTTCTGAGCAGCCCCCCCTCCCTCCGCCCATCTGTTTGATCCGTTCAGCCTCCCCCCCCCCAATCTGTCGGGACCCATCTACGTGGGGGACGGACGGCGGGACGGCACCGTCTTCCGCAATCTGTCTCTGGAATCTGTCATTTTGCATTTCTCTGCCGCGGGAACTCTTTACACAACTGCGAAGATCGCAGGCATGACGGCGAGTTAATGATGCGCGACAGGACCCACCGTTCCCGCGGACGGTGGGAAGATGAAGGGCTCCGGAGCTTGCGTGACCTTTCCCCTCGGGGATCTTTTAGATTCAGGATTTTTTATTTATTTATTTATTTATCAAATTTATACCCCGCACCTTCTCCTAAAAAGGACCCAGGGTGGCGCACAGGCAATATTAAAAAAACCATACATAATTACAAAAATAGATTATTAAACTATTAAATTATATCCTGTGCTAAAACACTTATAAAACCCAATAAATTAAAATTTATATGAATAAAAGTCAGGAACGGGAGGTTATGCTAGGCCGGCTTATTATTTATTTATTTATTTATTTAAATTTATATCCCGCCCTTCTCCACAGAGGACCCAGGGCGGCGCACAGGAAATTTAAAAAGCATACAAAATACAATATAATTTAAAAAACTATTAAATAAACCTATCCTGCACTAAAACCAAATTTTAAAACCCAATTTAAAACTACCTAAAAGTCCCCATGGGAGGTTAGGCTAGGCCGGCTTGATGAAAAAAGTATGTTTTTAGACATTGGCGGAAGAGGCGGAGGTCGGTGATGGTACGTAGTTCAGGGGTTAGGTCATTCCAGAGGGCTGGACCCGCCACAGAGAAGGCTCTTCCCCTGGGTGTCGCCAGTCGGCATTGTCCGGCTGACGGCACCCTGAGAAGGCCCTCTCTGTGGGAGCGTATCGGTCTAAGGGACATATGGGGCAGGAGACGGTCTCGCATATAGCTATAAATACATTGGAATAAATACACTTTGAGGCGCTGGTGGAAGAGGCGGAGGTCCGAGGTGGCGCGTAGATCGGGGGGTAGATCGTTCCAGAGGGTAGGGCCCGCCACAGAGAAGGCCCTTCCCCTGGGTGTCGCCAACCAGCATTGCCCGGCCGACGGTACCCGGAGAAGGCCCTCTCTGTGGGAGCGGATCGGACGAAGGGATGTATGGGGCAGGAGGCAGTCTCGTATGTAGCTAGGCCCCGAGCCATGGAGCGATTTAAAGATGGTCGTCAGCACCTTGAAGCGCACCCGAAAGGCCACAGGTAGCCAGTGCAACTCGCGCAGGAGAGGTGTTATGTGGGATTGCCTGGAGGCACCCATAATCACCCGCACGGCCGCATTCTGGACTAACTGTAACCTTCGAGTGCACCTCAAGGGGAGCCCCATGTACAGAGCGTTACAGTAGTCCAGCCGGGATGTCACGAGTGCTTGAGTGACTGTGCGAAGGGCCACCCGGTCCAGTAAGGGGCGCAACTGGCGTATCAAGCGTATCTGATAAAAATTAAGATCCGTGGGCCCAAAATGGTTATCAGGGACACCAAGGATGGGAAAGGGATTAAGGCAGGGGTGTCCAAACTTGGGAACTTTAAGACGCGTGGACTTCAACTCCCAGAATTCCCCAGCCAGCCGGCTGGGGAATTCTGGGAGTTGAAGTCCACGCGTCTTAAAGTTCCCAAGATTGGTCACCCCTGGATTAAGGTACGTCAAACTCAAGGACCTGTTAGGACTATAATCCTAGTGTTGGGTTGGCAATATATATATAAGTCATGATTGAAATGGTATCTGTAACTTTAAATGCTACAGTGAAATGTAATTGGCTGCTGCTTCCTCAA
This sequence comes from Rhabdophis nuchalis, assembly GCA_039707465.1. Lineage (NCBI taxonomy): Eukaryota > Metazoa > Chordata > Lepidosauria > Squamata > Natricidae > Rhabdophis > Rhabdophis nuchalis. The sequence goes on along the minus strand of CM077645.1, from coordinate 224,398,265 downwards.
TCAGCCATAAGAGGGAGCCGGAATCACAGTTAGACACTGATCTTTGAATGGAGACACTGTGATGTCGGGTTAGGTCAGCACAGCAAGAAGGATCGTGGATTGAAGCAACTGTTAAGCTAACTGTTTGAGTTATAGGCATTCATGGAAAATAAGAGAATAAGGGGATTCGAAGGCAGCTTGGAGATTCTTCTCCTCAAGCGGATCAACCAATGGAACAAGCTCACCTCTCAAATTTATGGTTGCTCCATCATTGACAAGATTAGACAACCATTTGTGCAGGATGGTATAGAGGTAGTCCTCAACTTACGACCACAAGGGACCTTAGTCTTAGTAGACGATCACTTCAAAAAGGAGGAAGCCGGGTGCAGCAGCAACCAAAAATTCTGATTGAAATGGCATAGGGTCTCCTGCTTGAGCAGGGGGGTGGACTAGAAGACCTCCAAGGTCCCTTCCATCTCCATTCTGATTGAAATGGCATAGGATCTCCTGCTTGAGCAGGGGGATGGACTAGAAGACCTCCAAGGTCCCTTCCATCTCCATTCTGATTGAAACGGCATAGGGTCTCCTGCTTGAGCAGGGGTTGGACTAGAAGACCTCCAAGGTCCCTTCCAGCTCTATTCTCATTATTATACAATAGAGCTCAACACTGTCGTTGTTCAGTGAAACATTTGTCAAATTGTCTGATGGCTGGGGGAATTCTGGGAGTTGAAGTCCTCAGGTCCTCAAGGGGCCACCGTTGGAGAGCCCTGCCTCTAAGGGAGGCCAATTAACCAGTGGAACAGCTTGCCACCAGAAACTGTGGGTGTTTCATCACTGGAGTATTTTAAGAAGAGGCTGGACAGCCACTTGTCTGGAATGGAATGGGGCCTTCTGCTTGAGCAGGGGGCTGGACTAGAAGACCTCTAAGGTCCCTTCCAGCTCTACCCTGATTGAAGATGGAGGGTGGGAGTCCAGCGGCTGAAGAAGAGCTGTGGAGAGCATCTTTCCCGAGTAGCCCACCCAGCCCTGCTTGGGGAGGTGAAGGGCCTCCCATCTCCAATTACCTTCCGAGGGGCGGGGGGGGGGGGAAGTTGTGCTTTCAAGCAGCTTTTTAATTTGCCAGGTTGGAGTGATTTTATTGAAGGCTGTATTTTATCTGTCACACCGGCCTCCGTTATTGCGCCCGCATCTTAATATTGTGGTGTTTTTTTTAATTACGGCAAGTTCCTACAGAGCAATGAATGCGCATCAGGAAAGGGGAATAAAATCCATCATCATCGTCGTCGTTGTTGTTTGTCGCTGCACAAAGTTGCCCACACCGACAATTTAAATGGGCAAAGAACCTGAAAGCGATGGGCTTTTCTCAGCGGTCGGAAAAGAAGAGCAGAGAAAGCGGGATTGAAACTGGGCTTTAAAGCAAATCCTCGGCCACAATTCCCGAAATTTGCAAAACGGAAACGTCCCATTAAGTTCCAGAATCCCCATGACCGGCGGGGCTAAATCGGTTTACATCCCTCGTCCCCGACAATGGCCGTTTGCCAAGGCTCAAAAAGCCCCATAAATTTATCCATCAATAATACTTTGGGTGGTAGGAGCCCCCCCCCCTTTCTCTGCTTGGGGGGGGGGAGGGATTTTTCATGGCGTTAAATTAGGCATGTAAATCTCAACCGGCCACTCGAGACTCTTCCGGCTTCAAGGCCTCCGAAGGCTAACACTGATTTAATACTCCCGGTCGCGGCTGATGCGGGATGGCCGATGATGTGCCCACGGTCAGCACATTACGCCGGCCGGCTGCTCTCCGGTTCTGGCAATCAACCTCGGCTTTTAAGCACTTCAATCCAGACAGGTAGCAATTCCGAGCGCAGACGAGCGCATCCCTTGACTGGCTCTGCGGCTCCGACATGAACGGCGGCTTCATTCGCGGCTCAGCTTGGTACCCCAAGTGACCGACCCCTGCCCAGGGCACCTCGTTCTTTCTTTCTTTGCCCTGGAAGGGTTTGTAGGGAGGTGGGGGGGGGGGGAGCACATCACCCAGCCTATAGTCTGCACTTAAATTGTTTTAAATTGGTTTTTAGGGATATTGTTTTAATATATTTAAATTTTTTAGCACAGGGTTAATTTAACCTGATTTTATATTTTGTATTTTGTTATATTTATATATGTTTTAAATTGCCTGTGCACCGCCCCGAGTCCCTTCGGGGAAAGGGTGCGGTATATAAATTTAATAAACTATAAACTATAACTATAACAAGTCCTCCCAGGGGGATTCATAAGAGGAGCAAAAAGCGTTCTTCATCACGGCAAACAGACTCCGACCTGAAGCCTCCTCTCCAAACCACCTCGGCTCCATTCGGGGCAGGAAATAAGGATCGGATAGAAACTGACCAAGGAGAGAAGCAAGCTGGAACTCAGGAGAAACTTCCTGGCAATGGGAACAATTCACCAGTGGAACGGCTTGCCACCAGAGAGTGGGATAAACAAGCAATGGATGGAAACTAAATTTGGAAGCGAAATTTCCTGACAGTGAAAACAACGAGTGGAACAGCTGGCCTCCAGAAGTTGCAAAGGCTCCATCAATGGAGGTTTTCTAGAAGGAACTGGACAGTCCATTCTCTGATATGGCGTAGGGTCTTCTTGGTTGAGCAGGGGGTTGGATTAGAAGACTTCTAAGGTGCCTTTTCAAGTCTGTTACTTGAAGCAGTGCGTCACCATAACAAAAGAAATCACATGAAGGAACAGGTTGTGAGGCCTTTTCTTGTGGGTCTCTGGCCTGCCACCCTTTCTATAATTCTACTATGCATTTTTCTATGGTGGGGAAATGGGAGTTAGATGCTATGCAGCCATAACAACCTTCTTTCTAGAAAGCCAAAGTCATCCTTTGTCTCTGCACCTCTGCACCTGACCGGAACTGGAGGGGTGGAAGCTGCCAGCGTGGCAGTGGGAGATGGGACCATGGGAGGGACTTGTGGGGGGGGGGGGGCAAGATCTTGGACTTCCAACTAGGTGGGGAAAACGGGGAAGCTTTCAGATTCGGGGTTTCCCCAGATGTGCCAACATGGCTCTCTTCATCAATGGGAACTCTGAGGAATCCTTTGCCTCGGACTCTGATTTAATTTTGGATGCTATCTGGAACCCCTGACACAGGTGACAATTGCTATGAACTGAGAATCAAGAGAATAACCACCCATCAAGACATCCTAGAGTAGGGCCCTTCTTTTTCACAATAACTTTGCCCACTCACACAACCACCCGAACCTCAATCCTTCCAAAGAGCCACATCTTCATTGGCAACGAGCTGGACTTGTCTGGGAAGATGTCTCTCCAAAGAAGAGGACTGCTCCTGAGAAGGTCCATCCCCAAAGAAGGGATCCAACATTTACGGATGTTCTCGGCTAGATGGAAACCAGACAGAATTGGCGCTCCTGAAGATATTCCTCCCCGGGTGGCTTTTGTTCATGATGGCCATCACTTGAAAGAAAGGGCCACCAATGTGGCCCTGGGGCAACGAGGGCCCATGGTCTGTCTAGTGCTGGGGTTGCCCCCACCTGGACCTCTTAAGGCAGAGGCCTTCAAACTTGGCAACTTTCTCTTGTAATCCCTTCCTCTGCAATCTCTTCACTTAAACCAGAGGTCCTCAAACTTGGCCACTTTAAGACTTGTGGACTTCCAACTCCCAGAATTCCCCAGCCAGCCTAATTTACTCTCTTGTAATCCCTTCCTCTGCAATCTCTCCACTTAGACCAGAGGTCCTCAAACTTGGCAACTTTAAGACTTGTGGACTTCAACTCCCAGAATTCCCCAGCCAGCCTAATTTACTCTCTTGTAATCCCTTCCTCTGCAATCTCTCCACTTAGACCAGAGGTCCTCAAACTTGGCCACTTTAAGACTTGTGGACTTCCAACTCCCAGAATTCCCCAGCCAGCCTAATTTACTCTCTTGTAATCCCTTCCTCTGCAATCTCTCCACTTAGACCAGAGGTCCTCAAACTTGGCAACTTTAAGACTTGTGGACTTCAACTCCCAGAATTCTCCAGCCAGCCTAATTTATTCTCTTGTAATCCCTTCCTCTGCAATCTCTCCACTTAGACCAGAGGTCCTCAAACTTGGCAACTTTAAGACTTGTGGATGTCAACTCTCAGAATTCTCCAGCCAGCTCTGCTGGCTGGAGAATTCTGGGAGCTGACATCCACAAGTCTTAAAGTAGCCAAGTTTGGAGACCCATGCATAGCCCAGTGCAACAGTCAAAACAAGAAGGGATGAAGGCGGTGGGATTGGCTTCCAGTCAAGTCGTCCCCGTCCCTCCCCCAATCCAAGTAAAGTCATAACGGATGCAGAGTTGGCATCCTGCCTGGAGGCACCAAAACGGCCCTTTCTACTTATGATATAATTAAGCAATCATCATCACATTATTATAATCCCAGGCTAACCGCTGCTCATTTAAGCTGAAAGGAGCGAGAGACCCGTCGGCAGAGGCTGGTTCGAGGGGAACGTCAAAGATCCCCAGCCATCCACCTCCCCTCCCACCCCACCCCTAGCCATCAATTATAGTTTGAGGAGGAGATGGGCCCTTTCCTTAGGGGGGGGGGGGGGACAGGTTAAAAACCACCGGCAGCTGTTAGAAGCCTCTTCATTCCCTTCCATTTTGACTGGGAGAGGAAATTGGAAGAGTTTTGCTTCTATCTAGGTGCACAGTATTGGCTGGACTTAAATCAGAACTAAGCCATACTGGAATTACGGCCCTTTTACAACCTGGTGGACTTCAACTCCCAGAATTCCCGAGCCAGCCGTGCTGTAAGTGCATTTTAACTCAGAAGATTCTGGCAAACGAAGGCGAACGGGATGTGTTTCGGGATTGTGTTGCAGGATCCAATCTGGGTCGGTCACTGGGACCAACCCGTCTTCTGCAATGAACTGGGACACACATTCCATTTTGCAGCTACTAAGATTGTTGGACGAGCAGGCCCCAAAACAGCCAGGGAACCGATTGTAGGCTGGGGAACAAGCCGCTCATCGGTCGACAGGAGCACTGATTTACCAAGTACTTAGAAGGTGAGGACTGACGTGTGATATTAAATTTAGAGAGGGGGTTTATAAAAATGATATCTTTTGGAAGACTTGGAAGCCATTTGTGGACTATGCACTTGGAACTTTGGACGTCTCGACGCCTGTACCGAGGGAACGTGGATTTTGGAGATCCTAAAGATAATAGACGACACTTGAAACCAACTCTTCCTTTTGTTTTGTACAGCACTGGGTGATAAAAATAAATGAAAAAAAAAAAAAAAAAAAAAAAAAGAAGGTGAGGACTGGGCATTACAAGTAAGTGAAGCTAATGACGTAAAAGCCGACCATCAACACACCCCAACCAACATCTAAAAAGCTACTTACCACAGGCACCCATGTAAGTATCACACACAAAACAGAAAAAAACTCTCTGCTAGAGAGAAGCTCCCTGACGGTGGGCTCCAGCACGAGTCCAAAAGCTCGGGAGACAAAAGTTCTCGTCCTGGCGACCCATCCAGATTGGATCTGGCTTTATATCGAACTAGCTGGTAACTCGGCATAGCCCGGGTATGTATTTATCCCAATCCTGTATCAGAGGGAGCCCTCTTCTGGAGTACTGCGAAGCCGTTATCTTGGCAACTCCACTGAGCTATACAGTAGAAGCCGTTTTAAGGCACAACAGGCTGTATCTTAACATAACTTGAATCCAAAATGCACATTATCACTCAAAAAGGTACTTGTCAAAAGTACCGTGACTTGACACTATAGGTATCATTCAGTCCTTCAGCAACCCTGGCGTTCCAGAGCTATGCTGAAACACACACACACACACACACACACACAGAGTATTTGTTTTCAGAGAGTAAGTCATCTATGTACCAAGTTGGGTTGAAATTGTTTAAGGCATTCATAGTTATGCTGAAACACACACACACAGCCATTTTTATATATGTGGAAGAAGAAGAAGATTAATCTAGCTAAATTATCTAGGGCCCTTTAAACCGTGGGATTCTCCCAATTCCCAAATCCCAACGCTGAAACCAATTCTCTGTTTGGCAATGAGTGTATTTTAGGAGCACAATATAAATTTTTTTTTTTTTAAAATTGCTCTTTGGCGACACAAATTAATTGGCCCAAAGTCACCCAGCTGGCTTTTATGCCCAAGGTGGGACTAGAATTCACCATCGCCTAGTGATTGGCCCAAAGTCACACCACCAGCTTCCATGCCTAAGGTGGGACTAGAACTCACCCTCTGCTGGTTTCCTGCCCAGCCCTTTCCTTTCTAGACAAAACTGACTCTCAGTTTTGTAAGCCAAACGGGATCTGAACCCAGGATGACTTACTCCCTGCACACACACACACACACACCTGGGTTTTACACGGCTAAGAGGACATGGCAGGAGGCAGGAGAACAACGGGTGATGGAGACTCAGCTGGACATCTTCTTCTCCCTTCTCCGTCAGGACAACAACTTTGGCAACAGACGCGTTTGAAGAGAGCGTAAAGGAGTGCTTAAAGCAGATGTCTTCAAACTTGACAACTTTAAGAACTTGTGGAGGAATTCTGGGAGTTGGAGTCCTTACGTCTAGCGGCCAAGCCCTGGCATTATCCATCGTGAGTTTTGCAACTCCAGCCACAAGATTCGGGCTATTTGCTTGCAGAGATTTTTGGGGCAAACGGATACTGGGGCGAATAGTTTTATTCTTCCTCTTCTTACGAAAGCACATCGCCTCCTGTGACCCACTAAACCAGGGGTCCACAAACTTGGCATCTTTAAGACTGGTGGACTTCAATTCCCAGAATTCTCCAGCCAGCTGGCTCGAGAATTGTGGAAGTTGAAGTCCACACACCTTAAAGTTGACAAGTTCGGGGCCCCCTGGTTTAAAGAGAGCAAATGAATCGGGCCTTGTTCAAACACGATCACGGAGGGGGTTTACTCTCTCCCCCCCAATCACGGCTGATTACTAATGCACTTCCAGCCATCCCGGTCCATGACTCTAAATAAGAACACCCAGGCAGGTCGCGCGCAAAAGCTGAAATGGGATTCGTGGGTCCCCCCCTCCCACCCCAGGCGCTCGCTCGGTGGGAGACGCCAGGGCTCCTCATCCTAACAAGCTTCAGATGCAAAAAGACTGGAATAACAAAATATGAATTTTTATGAGTCTAATAAATCACGCCACTTTTCCCTGCTCTTCGTCTCGTCGTTCGGCACTTCAAACGGCCGGGAAGGAGGGGGGGAATTAAATAAATAAAATAAGATAGAAAGAAAGAAATGCAAGGCTGTAATCACACCGCCGCTGAGATAAGATTCAGACGTCCAGCTGCCGGTGGGGAAATTCTCTTTTTTGTTTGACCCAATTCAGGAGGGGAAAGTGGACCATTTGGTAAAGGGGGAGGGGCTTGATCGCGTGGCCCTGGCGTGAAAAACGGTCATAAGTTACTTCCCCTCCCCAGTGTCGTAACTTTAAACGGTCGCTGAGCCAATGATTTTAAGTGAAGGGCTGCCTACGACCATCATAAGAATGATTATATTTTATTTGTTATTGTCACTGCACCTCGTACCACGAAATTAAACGCCATCTTCAGTGTAGGTTATAACGATAAAAATAAAACACGCATACACCTCCTTCACATTTTATACAATTGAATTAAAAACCTCTGATATTGCATTAATATTACACTATACAGTAGAATTCAATATAGAAACTGCTCTGGGATAGAAGCTGTTTTTAACCTACTGGACCAGGGTGCCCTTTGCACAGTCACTCATGCTCTCGTGACATCCCGACTGAACTACTGCAATGCTCTCTACATGGGGCTCCCCTTGAGGTGCACCCGAAGGCTTCAGCTGGTCCAGAATGCAGTCGTGCGGGCAGTTATGGGAACCTCTAGGTTTTCCCATGTAACACCACTCCTGCGCGAGCTGCACTGGCTGCCTGTCGTCTTTCGGGTGCGCTTCAAGGTGTTAGTTATCATCTTTAAAGCGCTCCATGGCTCGAGACCTAGCTATCTGCGGGATCGGATTCTGCCCAATACATCCCTGCGGCCGATTTGCTCCCACAGAGAGGGACTTCTCCGGGTGCCGTCCACTAGACTTTGTCAGCGGGCGACGCCCAGGGGAAGGGCCTTCTCTGTGGCGGGCCCGACCCTCTGGAACGACCTTCCCCCCGAAATCAGAACAACCACGGACCTTCGCTCCTTCCGTCAAAAATTAAAAACAAATTTCTTTTGCTTGGCCGGCCTGCGATAACTTAACTGTTTTTAGGGGTTTTTAGGAGTTTGTTTTAGTTTTAACATGGGATTTTAGCGCAGGGTTTAGTTTAATTCTTTTTTAATACTGTATTGTTTGTGGTTTTATATGCATTTTTAATTTCCCTGTGCCCTGCCTCAAGTCCCTTCGGGGAGAGAGAGCGGGTTATAAATTAAATTATTATTATTATTATTATTATTATTATTATTATTATTATTATTATTATTATTATTATTATTATTATTATTATTATTATTAACCTATTTGCCCTGTACCGCCTGCCAGATGGTAATAGTTCAAAAAAAAAAAAAGGCTGCCCAGGGTGAGATGGATCTTTAAGAATGTTTTGAACTTTCGTAAGGCAGCGGGAGCTATAAAGCAGCATAAGAAAAAGGGTCATAAGTCACTTATTTTTTACAGGGTCATAAATGAATTATTTAAGTGGGGGCTACCTACAGCCATCATAAATACAACCCGGTTACCAAGTGTGCAAATTTTGATCAATGACCACGAAGATGCTGGAACGGTTGTTAAGTGTGAAAAAGCATCGTCATTTTTTTCAAGTGCCGTCGCAAGTTTGAGCAGTCACTAAACAAAAGTTTGTAGGAGTTCCTCTTTAGCCATCCACAGCCATATGACTTTCGAGAAAATCCCCTCTTACTACCGATATTAAGAACTATAACGAATCTTTCCAGATTCTTTTGGGGAAATGAAAAATCTTTGCTGGCAAACCCTATTAACAGGGGATGGGATTAATCCAGAGTAATCTTCCGATGTTCAAAGCTTATTTGGACTATGAATTATTAGTTCTAAACCCCCCAAAAATCTTAAAGACGTCACACAAATCCAAAATCTGATTTCCTAGCTGACATCAATACTTTTTGCTAGAAAACTCTGGATTTGAGAGGAGATTTTGTCATAGGAGACAAACGGCCAGACACGGGGAAAAAGTGACCGACACAGAAGAAAATTAAGATTTCCCCCAGGTACCATCCCCGTAGAGTTCCCCAGATTTATTTTGCTAGTTGTCAGTATATTATTGTAGTTATTTGCTTCATTCTGTTTTACTTCTTTTTAAATTTTGCTGGTCATTGTCCTAATAAATATCACTCATACACACACCATATTTTACAAAAAGAGATATTCTCACTGCTAAAAAAATTATGAGTTGTACTTTCGAGCCACTGACTTACAAAGGACAATTGGGAGAGAAGGGGAATAAATTTAAAATATGGTTTTTTTTCCAAACTGTTGTCCCCCAGATGTGCCTGCCCTTAAATTCTCATCACTCCTGGCTAAAATAACCTCGCAGGAGAAGGACAGGTTGCAGAGGACTGACTTGGAGCTAAATTTTTCAGGCGATTTATTTAAAGGTATTCCCAAAGTTGAAGGTCACGACTATCACGACGAGTTGCAAGGTGTGGTTTCGCTTTTTGCGGCACGACGTTAAGCAAAGCACATCCAGAGGTAGTATACTTGACTTAGCGCAATTCATTTAGTGACCATTCAAAATTACGACGAGACTGAAAAGAAGTGACTGAGGACCGTTTTTTCACACGTAACACAACCGTTGCAGCATCCCCCATGGTTACAAGATCAAAATTTGGACCCTTGGCAACTGGTTCATATTTACGACGGGGGAGCTGTGTCCCCGGGGGGGGTCACGCGATTCCGTTTGCAACCTTCTGAAAAGCAAGGTCAATGGGGAAACCGGATTCACTTTGCGTCAGTGTTACTGCCTTAACAGCTGCAGTGGTTCACTTAACAACTGGGGTGAGAAAGTGGGATAAAACTCACTTAACAAATTTCTCACTTAGTGACATAAAACTCTGGGCTCCGTTGTGGTTGTATCTCGAGGACTACCTGCATAATCATAAGAAACCGATAGGAGAAGGTAATGGGAAAGCTGAGATGGATGATAGCAATCCAGCCCTACTACCCGAGTAAATATTCTTATGATATTTCAATTCATTGTAATATTTCATTGTAATTTTAGTACAATGACAATAAAGATGATGATGATGATGATGATGATGATGATTATTTTGCTGCGGGAATTAGATCTTCAGAAGCGTGATGGCACGAAGGACAAAACCGTCTAAAATAGAATAGCAGAGTTGGAAGGGACCTTGGAGGTCTTCTAGTCCAACCCCCTGCTTGGCAGGAAACCCTATATACCATTTCAGACAAATAGTTCTCCAACTTAGAACTGAGGAGGAATTTCCTGACAGTGAGAACAATTCATCAGTGGAACAGAAGTTGCCTCCAGAAGTTCTGAATGCCCCAACACTGGAAGTCTTTAAGAAGAGGTTGGATAGCCATTTGTCTGAAATGGTATAGGGCTTCCTGCCTAGGTAGGGGGTTGGACTAGATGACCTCCAAGGTCCCTTCCAACTATTGTATTGTATTGTATTGTATTGTATTGTATTGTATTGTATTGTATTGTATTGTATTGTATTGTATTGTATTGTATTGTATTGTATTGTATTGTATTGTAAAGCTGGCTGGAGAAGTCTGGGAGCTGAAGTCCTTCAGACTTAAAGTTGCAAAGGTTGGAGACTCCTGCTCTAAAAGGATGCGAATGCAAAGCTGGCTGGAGAAGTCTGGGAGCTGAAGTCCTTCAGACTTAAAAGTTGCAAAGGTTGGAGGCCCCTGCTCTAAAAGGATGCGAATGCAAAGCTGGCTGGAGAAGTCTGAGAGCTGAAGTCCTTCAGACTTAAAAGTTGCAAAGGTTGGGGACCCCTGCTCTAAAAGGATGCGAATGCAAAGCTGGCTGGAGAAGTCTGGGAGCTGAAGTCCTTCAGACTTAAAATTGCAAAGGTTGGAGACCCCTGCTCTAAAAGGATGCGAATGCAAAGCTGGCTGGAGAAGTCTGGGAGCTGAAGTCCTTCAGACTTAAAGTTGCAAAGGTTGGAGACCCCTGCTCTAAAAGGATGCGAATGCAAAGCTGGATGGAGAATTCTGGGAGCTGAAGTCCTTCAGACTTAAAGTTGCAAAGGTTGGAGGCCCCTGCTCTAAAAGGATGCGAATGCAAAGCTGGCTGGAGAAGTCTGAGAGCTGAAGTCCTTCAGACTTAAAATTGCAAAGGTTGGAGACCCCTGCTCTAAAAGGATGCGAATGCAAAGCTGGCTGGAGAAGTCTGAGAGCTGAAGTCCTTCAGACTTAAAATTGCAAAGGTTGGAGACCCCTGCTCTAAAAGGATGCGAATGCAAAGCTGGCTGGAGAAGTCTGAGAGCTGAAGTCCTTCAGACTTAAAATTGCAAAGGTTGGAGACCCCTGCTCTAAAAGGATGCGAATGCAAAGCTGGCTGGAGAAGTCTGGGAGCTGAAGTCCTTCAGACTTAAAATTGCAAAGGTTGGAGACCCCTGCTCTAAAAGGATGCGAATGCAAGGCTGGCTGGAGAAGTCTGGGAGCTGAAGTCCTTCAGACTTAAAGTTGCAAAGGTTGGAGACCCCTGCTCTAAAAGGATGCGAATGCAAAGCTGGCTGGAGAATTCTGGGAGCTGAAGTCCTTCAGACTTAAAGTTGCAAAGGTTGGAGACCCCTGCTCTAAAAGGATGCGAATGCAAAGCTGGCTGGAGAATTCTGGGAGCTGAAGTCCTTCAGACTTAAAATTGCAAAGGTTGGAGACCCCTGCTCTAAAAGGATGCGAATGCAAAGCTGGCTGGAGAAGTCTGGGAGCTGAAGTCCTTCAGACTTAAAGTTGCAAAGGTTGGGGACCCCTGCTCTAAAAGGATGCAAATGCAAAGCTGACTGGAGAATTCTGGGAGCTGAAGTCCTTCAGACTTAAAGTTGCAAAGGTTGGAGACCCCTGCTCTAAAAGGATGCGAATGCAAAGCTGGCTGGAGAAGTCTGGGAGCTGAAGTCCTTCAGACTTAAAGTTGCAAAGGTTGGGGACCCCTGTCCTAAAACACCGCCCCTTTGTAAAAATGGCCGTGCAGAGGAGTTGGGAGGCTTGCAAAATGCTCCTGGGATGGTAGAGGACAAAAATGAGCGAACAATGGGCCGTTGTTTGCTCTTTTGCCCCCCCTCCCTCAGAGCACTCTACAAGCTTCCTGAAGGCTGTGCATCCCCCTTTTTTTGGCAAAAAAACCAGGCCCATTTTCACAAAAAACGGGTCGTTTTTGGCTCATTTCTACACTCCCCCAACCCCCGGAACACTTTGGAGGCCTTTTAAACTCTCTGCATGCCCTATTTTTCACAAAAAAAGCAAAGCCTGCAGAGGGTTTTGGAGGCCTGCAGAGTGCAAAAACTTCTTTTTTTACAAATTTACCTCTTCCAAATCTTGGTGCGTCTTATACTCCGAAAAAATACGGTCTCTCCCTTTGCGATGGACTCAATTGGGCTCGATTGGGCTCAATTGTGTCCCTAATTTGAGTGCTTCCTACACGGTGGCTGCTCAAGCCCAGATCTCTTCTCGGGATCGATCCGCACATCACCCCTGGGCAATGGGCGCAGAGCCCGGCAGCTCGCTCAGTCGCTCGCGCGCCATCTCTCGTCCCTGCGCCGTGGCTCCTTAAATCCATCCAATGCGTTTTTCGCAGCCCACCACTTTTCATTCCTGTCTTCAAGCAGAGCCCTGAATCAGGCAGGGAATTCGTCTTTGACAAACATTTACCGATTATCAAATCACAAGCGCGGCCCCCAGACAGGGGCCATAAGTCACTTTAAGCAGCCCACACACCCACCCACCCCCGCCCCTCCAACCGCAGCGCAAGGCTTTGGGGCAGCGTCGCAAAGACAAATCGCGCCTGTCAGCCCAGCGTGTTCCCTCGTGCTCCGGGTCCGTGTTCTCCTCTGTTCCACGCTACCTGGTGCTTAATGACAGGCCTGTCAGAAGACGACAGAGCCGCTGCCCCCCCACACACCTCCCCTTGCATCTGCCGTCTGTCAACACCCTATTAGAGGGAAGATTGAGACCCCACTCTTCTTAAACTCACTCAAGCAACACAACCTGCTAGTTTTTATAATTATTGTTGGAGGGCCATCGATCGCGGGCTGACGCCTAACCTATCTGTATGAAATGGGAGTAGTTTGCCAGGTGACAGTTCCCATAGATTATGGGTGGGTGGGTTTCCCCCCCCCCCTTCTTTCTCTCCCCCCCCCCAGGAGGTTTCAAAGTCTGAATCTCGAGGGAGGGAGGAAGACTCCTGCCCCAAAATCAAAACACCCAGAGAGAGTCAAAGGGTGACGTTTCTCACGCATTGTTTTGCAGTTTCTGACTTATCCACCCTGGGAGGGCAATGTCGGTTATGAGTTGGACTACAACTCCCAGGATTCCTGGGCTTGCTGGTTGGGAATTCTGGGGAGAGAAGGCCCAGGTGCCCAGGTGAAGCCAGGCGTGGGATGGGAGGGATGACCGTCAATTGGCAATCGTAGGTCTTAAATTCTCGCGGCGTTCCTTTGTCAAAGTTTCCTTGATGGCGCTATTATTTTGCGTTTATTTTGCTATTATTTTCTTCCTTTTTATCCTCGTAAGCCGCCTAGCCCCAGGCGAGATAGACGGCAAATAAATTTCACAAACAAAGAAACAAATAAATAAAATAAGCTAGAACTGCCACGAGCCTAACTCGGAGGAATGCACATTTAATCAATTACACATACATCAAGAATATCTCTTGCAGACAGCTGGTCATTGGCATCCTTTGAGAGGGACCTTGAGGCCACCTGGACGTTTCCCTCTGTCCTCACGGTCACCTGAGTGGTGCCTCCAAGTGGCCTCAAGGACCCTCCAAAAGGATGCAAACGACCAGCTGTTTTGCAAAGAGTTATCAATCCTTCCCTTCCCCACCATCCAGTCAGAGCTGAAGAAGCTTCTTGGATGAAGGGCGAAACGTCTTCAAAAAAGAAAAAACAAGAAAGCCCAGTGGCCTCTTGAAAAAAGCCCCTTTGGGACAACCAGGGCCTGGATGACGGAGATTCTCTACAGATTTTTAGCTATGCAATTTGGGATGAAGACCCTTGGGATGGGTTGGGACGAGGAATGGATTTCCAGAGGGAAAAAACCGCAGACTACGGGAACCATTTGCCCCACTCAGGTGACCCTGAGGACACAGGTAAAGCTCCAGGTGGCCTCAAGGATCTTCTAAATGGATGCAAATGACCAGCTTTGTCTGCAAGGAGTATAAACCTTTCCTTTAGCCACCATCCAGGCAGAGCTGAAGAAGCTTCTTGGGTGGGAAGCGAAACGCCTTCAAAAGAAAAAACAAGAAGAAAGTCCAGTGGCCTCCTGAAAAATCACCTTTGGGGACAACCATCACCTGGACGATGGAGAATCTCTACAGACTTACAGAGGGGAAGGTTGTTCTTGAAAATTTCACCTAGCCTTTGTTCTTATGGTTGTTATTCTGTGGTTAATCTTTGGTGAGATTCACAGCCTTTGGGGCTGGTTGGTAGCTCAACAGCTCCAGTCCTAACCAAGGACCTAGGAACTGTCAAGGTAATGTTGGAGGATAGAAGCTGTTCCAAGCAGGGTGGCCCTTTGTAGAGTCAGAATGCTCAAGTCCGGCAAACCTAGAACCTCCACATAGCGAGGCAGCCCCCTAGGTCTTGCTCCAAGGGCTCCAATCACAATCGGGACAACACACGACTTCCTCCTCCACAGTCGCTCAACTTCAATTTGCAAGTCCCGGTATTTTGTGATTTTTTTTCTTGCTGCTTATTTTCAATTCGTGCATCGCCAGGTATTGCAATGTCCACGAACCCTACTTTTTTCTTTTCAACTATTGTTATATCAGCTGTGTTGTAGGCCAAGTGCCTGTCAGTCTGAATTCTGAAGTCCCACAAGATCTTGACTTTCTCATTCTCTAAAACTTTCTCAACCTGATGTTCCCAGGGTTTTTTGCTGTACTCAAATCCAAACTTCTGGCACAATTTCCAGGGAATGATCTTAGCAACGCGGTCCTGGCGTTGCAGGTAGTCAGTTTGTGAAATTTTGCTGCACCCACTGATCAGGTGGTCGACTGTCTCATCTTTCTCATGACAGAGGCGACATTTCCTGTTGGGGGTAACATGTTGAGTTTTTGCCTTATTATCATTATTATTACTATTACTATTACTATTATTATTCTGTGGTTAATCTTGGGTGAGATTCACAGCCTTTGGGGCTGGTTGGTATTTATTTATTTTATTTTATTAATTCGATTTATATACCGGCCTATTTCACCTGAAAGGGACTCAGGGCGGTGCACAGAAAGATAAAAAACCCCACAATATACAAAATATAAAAAACAATTAAATTATTAGATCTGTGCTAAAAGTTGAATAAATAATTAAAACCAATAAATATCGAATTAAAATATTCCCTATTGGTAGCTCAACAGCTCGAGTCCTAACCAAGGACCTAGGAACTGTCAAGGTAACGTCGGAGGATAGAAGCTGTTCCAAGTAGGGTGGTTTTTTTGTAGAGTCAGAATGGTTGTTATTATTGTTATTATTATTACTCTATTGCCATGATGGTGATTCAGGAAAGCCTCCAGAAGCTGGGGAGGGTGAAAAACAGCCCCAAGGGGTCAACCTGAAGTTTGGGAACCAACCCAGAAGCTTTCCTGAAGCCTGGGGAGGGCAAAAAAACAGCCTCCCCCAGCCCCCAAGAGGCCTTCCAGAAGACGGAAACGGATCCTTCCCAAACTTCCGATTGGCCCATTGAGGCCATTTTTCTCGCTCCCCCAGGCTTCAGGAAAGCCTCCAGAGCCTGGGGAGGGGTCGCACGCACATCGGGGGGAGTCGCGTGCGCATCTGCAAGTGGGCAAGGTGCACGGACATGATAGCGTGCACGCGCGCAATTTTAGTTGCGTAGTTGTGCCAGGCCTTCATCCATCTTTTCTTGTGGATCTTTGGCCTGCCACACTTCCTGTTCTTCTACTATGCCTTTTCTATGGTGGGAAAATACGGAGTTAGATGATAGGTAGCCATAACCACGTTCTTTCTAGAAAGCCAAGGTCATCCTTTGTTCTTTGCATCTCTGCACCTGACTGGAACTGGAGGGGTGGAAGCTGCCAGCGTGGCAGTGGGAGATGGGACCATGGGATAGACTGGTGGGTGTGGGGGGGACAAGATCTTGGACTTTCAACTGGGTGGGGGAAACCGGGAAGCTTTCAGATTCAGGTTTTCCCCAGATGTGCCAACATGGCTCTCTTCATCAATGGGAACTTAAGAGGATGACTTTGCCTTCGACTCCGATTTCCTTTTGGAGGCTATTGGGAACCCTGACAAGTTGCATTTTTTCCAAAGTCTCAACATCTCTTTTGTAAGGGGGTTCTTGCTCCCCCCCTCCTCCTTCTTTCCTCGCATCGGCTAACAATGCAGCCCATTTTTTGCAGCCACACCCCACGGCAGTGCCCACGTTCTGCTTCTGAGGAACCCCTAAATTCTCTGGGGTGAGCAGAAGGGGTTTCCTACCTTTTCCTTGGGGAGGGGGGGGGGTCAACTAACCGATGCTGGGGAGGGAGGCAGCTGGAGCGGAAGCTCCTTATCTAAAACCCCCAGCCTGACAAGCTGCCTTTTGACAGCGCTCGGCAATATTTGATAAATTCTCATTTTCCCTCCTCGGCTGTCAGGTAATCTTTTTATTGACGGCCCTGCGGGGGGGGATTTCTGTCTTCCCAGGGAAAAGGTTCCCTCTCCTGCTTGTTATGAAACCAAATAAGAGTTGGGGAGGGGTCTGTAATAGGGAGGAAGCTGCCTCTCTGCTCCCGATTTGGGGGGGGGGGTTGTCTCAGGTCTCGGGAGCTCCGCTGACCTTTCGCCACCAGTGACCGGAAGCACCCGAATCTCACTTCCTGTTCGAGGAAGCTCGTAGTTGAAACGAGGATCCCTTGGGGACTCTCTGAGCTGGGTGGTTTCCTTGCAGACGTTTCATGACCCAACTAGGGAACATCGTCAGTGCTAGAAGGGAATGGGGTTTCAGGAGAGGAGGAGGAGAAGAGGAGAAGAGGAGGAGGAGGAGGAGGAGGAGGAGGAGGAGGAGGAGGAGGAGGAGGAGGAGGAGGACGACGATGACTGTGGAGTCCTTGGTGCTCTCTGAGCTTGGTGGTTTCCTTGCAGACGTTTCATGACCCAACTAGGTAGCCTCATCAGTGCTAGAAGAGAACGGGGTTTCTGGAGAGGAGGAGGAAGAGAAGAAGAGGAGGAGGAGGAGGAAGAGGAAGAGGAGGAGGAGGAGGAGGAGGAGGAGGAGGAGGAGGAGGAGGAGGAGGAGGAGGAGGAGGAGGAGGAGGACGACGACTGTGGAGTCCCTGGTGCTCTCTAAGCCTGGTGGTTTCCTTGCAGACGTTTCATGACCCAACTAGGGAACATCGTCAGTGGGTAGGGGAGGAGGTGGTGGAGGAGGGCTGTGGGCTCCTTGGTCCTCTCTGAGCTTGGTTGTTTGCTTTCAGACATTTCACTACCCTGCTAGGTAATATTCTTAGTGCTCCTAAGGGGTGGGGTGTGCAGAGAGGAGGGGACGACTGTGGGGTCCCTTGATGTTCTCTGAGCTTCGTTGTTCTCTTGCGGACATTTCACTACCAAACTAGGTAATGCCATCAGTGCCCTTGGGGATGAAATGTCTGCAAGAAACCACCCAGCTGAGAGAGCCCCAAGGACCCCACAAATATCCTCTTCTAGCGATTCCCCAAAGGGCACAAGGGGGCAATGGCTGCTCTCCCAGCCCACACACACACACATCACACCCTTCTCACCACATCGAATAAGAACCTTCTGCTGAGAAACTGCCTTTTTTCAACGTCTCTGGCCTCTTAAGTACTTAGTAGCTTATTGCACACCCTCATTACACCTTTGTGGAAATCAGCAAAGCAGCTCCGTTGTCTTTCTCCTCCCCTCTCCTTTCCTGCTCTTCCCGTCCCTATTCTCTTTTCCCTTCCCCTCTTTTTCTCTTCTCCTTTCTCTTTCTCTTTCCCTTCTCTTTTCCTTTCCTTCTCCTCTTTTCTTTTCCTTCCCTTCTCTTCCAATCCTTTCCCTTCTATTTCCTTCCCTTCCTCTCTTATTCTCTTCTCCTTTACCTTTTCTTTCCCTCTTTCTCCTTTCCTTTCGCTTTCCTTTCTTTTCTTTCTCCTTTCTCCTTTCCTTGCTTCCTTTCTTTTTTCTCCTTTTCTTTTCCTTCCCTTTCCCCTTTTTCTCCTTTCTCTTTCCTTTCCTTTCTCTCTCCTTCCTTTTCTTTCTCCTTTTTCTCTTTTCCTTCCTTTCCTCCCTCCCTTTTTTTTCTTTTCCCTTTTCTCTTTTTGTTCTCTCTCTCTCTCTTTCCTTTCCCTCTCCTTTCTTTTCCTTATCCTTTCTCTTTTCCTTTCCTCCCTTCCTTTCTCCTTTTTTCTTTTCTCTTTCCCTTCCCTCTTTTTCTCTTTTCCTTTCTTCCTTTCCTCCCTCCCTTTTTTTCATTTTCTTTTTTCTTTTCCCTTTCCTCTTTTTGTTCTTTCTTTCCTTTCCTTTCTCTCTCCTTTCTTCCCTTCCTCATTCCTCCCTCCCTTTCTCCTTTTTTCCTTTCCCTTTCCCTTCCTTCTTTTTCTCTTTTCCTTTCTCTTTTTTCCTTTCCTTTCCCTTCCCTTCTTATAAAACCAATCACAAAGCAGCTTTTAAGGCAGAATACAATAGGCTTATATACGAACGAACGAATAAAACAGCAACTAATAACCCTGGCCGTGTTGGAGAGCAGGAGCGACAGGCTGCAACAGGGTCCCGTCCCGTCCCGTCCCGTCCCCCAGGCCGAGCACCTGCCAACCCAACCCTGCCCAGGGGTGTCAAAGGGGCAGAGACCCCGAGCCCCAATCTGGGAAGCCCTCGAATTCAGAGCAGATTCTCCTGCCTGGGGACCAAGCGCCTTCCATCGTTCCCAAAGCGTTTGGCCCTGTGACGTTGCGCTGTGAGTGAGCAGCTACTTCAGGGGAGGGTGGAGTTTTTCTTCTTCTTTTTCCTCCCACTTTGCAAACACTTGAACCCGGGCGGGACTGTTAGGCGAGGCTGGCAAATTGCTAGCCCCCCCCCCCCCCCGATTCCTAACGGTGTGCTCTATTAATGCGCCCTTCAAGAAAAGAGCCAACCTCAGGCGAATCGGAAGAGACGAGGCCGGGTGAATTGCTGGCACATTGGCAAGGCTGGTGGAGGAATTTATTCTAATCTAAACCCTTTGATTTGTTACTGCTGCCTCAGGATACCCGAGGAGCATCCATCTGCTTTGGACTTAATGGGGAAAAATATATATATCTGACAGGACTTTCCTCCAAATTCTTTTTTTTTCTTTCCCCTTTTTTCCCTCCCCATCGTGGGCCGGAGACCGAGGTGAAATTAAATTTATTTATTTTTTTACTCCTGGTTCTGTGGGGTGGCAGGGGAAGGATACTGCAAAATCTCCACTCCCACCCCACTTATGGGCCCAGCCAGAGGTGGCATTTGCCAGTTCTCTGAACTCAAAATTTCCCCTACCGGTTCTCCAAACTACTCAAAATTTCCCCATTCGGTTCTCCAAACTACTCAAAATTTCCCCTACCGGTTCTCCAAACTACTCAAAATTTCCCCTACCGGTTCTCCAAACTACTCAAAATTTCCCCTACCGGTTCTCCAAACTACTCAAAATTTCCCCTACCGGTTCTCCAAACTACTCAAAATTTCCCCTACCGGTTCTCCAAACTACGCAAAATTTCCCCTACCGGTTCTCCAAACTACTCAAAATTTCCCCTACCGGTTCTCCAAACTACGCAAAATTTCCCCTACCGGTTCTCCAAACTAATCAAAATTTCCCCTACCGGTTCTCCAAACTACTCAAAATTTCCCCTACCGGTTCTCCAAACTACGCAAAATTTCCCCTACCGGTTCTCCAAACTACGCAAAATTTCCCCTACCGGTTCTCCAAACTACGCAAAATTTCCCCTACCGGTTCTCCAAACTACTCAAAATTTCCCCTACCGGTTCTCCAAACTACTCAAAATTTCCCCTACCGGTTCTCCAAACTACTCAAAATTTCCCCTACCGGTTCTCCAAACTACTCAAAATTTCCCCTACCGGTTCTCCAAACTACGCAAAATTTCCCCTACCGGTTCTCCAAACTACGCAAAATTTCCCCTACCGGTTCTCCAAACTACGCAAAATTTCCCCTACCGGTTCTCCAAACTACTCAAAATTTCCCCTACCGGTTCTCCAAACTACTCAAAATTTCCCCTACCGGTTCTCCAAACTACTCAAAATTTCCCCTACCGGTTCTCCAAACTACTCAAAATTTCCCCTACCGGTTCTCCAAACTACGCAAAATTTCCCCTACCGGTTCTCCAAACTACTCAAAATTTCCCCTACCGGTTCTCCAAACTACGCAAAATTTCCCCTACCGGTTCTCCAAACTACGCAAAATTTCCCCTACCGGTTCTCCAAACTACGCAAAATTTCCCCTACCGGTTCTCCAAACTACGCAAAATTTCCCCTACCGGTTCTCCAAACTAATCAAAATTTCCCCTACCGGTTCTCCAAACTACTCAAAATTTCCCCTACCGGTTCTCCAAACTACGCAAAATTTCCCCTACCGGTTCTCCAAACTACGCAAAATTTCCCCTACCGGTTCTCCAAACTACTCAAAATTTCCCCTACCGTTTCTCCAAACTACGCAAAATTTCCCCTACCGGTTCTCCAAACTACTCAAAATTTCCCCTACCGGTTCTCCAAACTACTCAAAATTTCCCCTACCGGTTCTCCAAACTACGCAAAATTTCCCCTTCCGGTTCTCCAAACTACTCAAAATTTCCCCTACCGGTTCTCCAAACTACTCAAAATTTCCCCTACCGGTTCTCCAAACTACGCAAAATTTCCCCTACCGGTTCTCCAAACTACTCAAAATTTCCCCTACCGGTTCTCCAAACTACGCAAAATTTCCCCTACCGGTTCTCCAAACTACGCAAAATTTCCCCTACCGGTTCTCCAAACTACGCAAAATTTCCCCTACCGGTTCTCCAAACTACTCAAAATTTCCCCTACCGGTTCTCCAAACTACGCAAAATTTCCCCTACCGGTTCTCCAAACTAATCAAAATTTCCCCTACCGGTTCTCCAAACTACTCAAAATTTCCCCTACCGGTTCTCCAAACTACTCAAAATTTCCCCTACTGGTTCTCCAAACTAATCAAAATTTCCCCTACCCGTTCTCCAAACTAATCAAAATTTCCGCTACCGGTTCTCCAAACTACTCAAAATTTCCCCTACCGGTTCTCCAAACTACGCAAAATTTCCCCTACCGGTTCTCCAAACTAATCAAAATTTCTGCTACTGGTTCTCCAAACTACGCAAAATTTCTGCTACTGGTTCTCCAAACTACTCAACATTTCCCCTACCGGTTCTCCAAACTACGCAAAATTTCCCCTACCGGTTCTCCAAACTACGCAAAATTTCCCCTACCGGTTCTCCAAACTACTCAAAATTTCCCCTACCGGTTCTCCAAACTACGCAAAATTTCCCCTACCGGTTCTCCAAACTAATCAAAATTTCCCCTACCGGTTCTCCAAACTACTCAAAATTTCCCCTACCGGTTCTCCAAACTACTCAAAATTTCCCCTACTGGTTCTCCAAACTAATCAAAATTTCCCCTACCCGTTCTCCAAACTAATCAAAATTTCCCCTACCGGTTCTCCAAACTACTCAAAATTTCCCCTACCGGTTCTCCAAACTACGCAAAATTTCCCCTACCGGTTCTCCAAACTAATCAAAATTTCTGCTACTGGTTGTCCAAACTACGCAAAATTTCTGCTACTGGTTCTCCAAACTACTCAACATTTCCCCTACCGGTTCTCCAAACTACGCAAAATTTCCCCTACCGGTTCTCCAAACTACTCAAAATTTCCCCTACCGGTTCTCCAAACTACTCAAAATTTCCCCTACTGGTTCTCCAAACTAATCAAAATTTCCCCTACCGGTTCTCCAAACTACTCAAAATTTCCCCTACCGGTTCTCCAAACTACGCAAAATTTCCCCTACCGGTTCTCCAAACTAATCAAAATTTCTGCTACTGGTTCTCCAAACTACGCAAAATTTCTGCTACTGGTTCTCCAAACTACTCAAAATTTCTGCTACCGGTTCTCCAAACTACTCAACATTTGTGCTACAGGTTCTCCAAACTACTCAAAATTTCCCCTACCGGTTCTCCAAACTACTCAAAATTTCCCCTACCGGTTCTCCAAACTACGCAAAATTTCCCCTACCGGTTCTCCAAACTAATCAAAATTTCCCCTACCGGTTCTCCAAACTACTCAAAATTTCCCCTACCGGTTCTCCAAACTACTCAAAATTTCCCCTATCGGTTCTCCAAACTACTCAAAATTTCCCCTACCGGTTCTCCAAACTACTCAAAATTTCCCCTACCGGTTCTCCAAACTACGCAAAATTTCCCCTACCGGTTCTCCAAACTACGCAAAATTTCCCCTACCGGTTCTCCAAACTACTCAAAATTTCCCCTACCGGTTCTCCAAACTACGCAAAATTTCCCCTACCGGTTCTCCAAACTAATCAAAATTTCCCCTACCGGTTCTCCAAACTACTCAAAATTTCCCCTATCGGTTCTCCAAACTACTCAGAATTTCCCCTACCGGTTCTCCAAACTACGCAAAATTTCCCCTACCGGTTCTCCAAACTACGCAAAATTTCCCCTACCGGTTCTCCAAACTACGCAAAATTTCCCCTACCGGTTCTCCAAACTACGCAAAATTTCCCCTCCTCGTTCTCCAAACTACTCAAAATTTCCCCTACCAGTTCTCCAAACTACGCAAAATTTCCCCTACCGGTTCTCCAAACTACTCAAAATTTCCCCTACTGGTTCTCCAAACTACGCAAAATTTCCCCTACCGGTTCTCCAAACTACGCAAAATTTCCCCTACCGGTTCTCCAAACTACTCAAAATTTCCCCTACTGGTTCTCCAAACTACTCAAAATTTCCCCTACCGGTTCTCCAAACTACTCAACATTTGTGCTACAGGTTCTCCAAACTACTCAAAATTTCCCCTACCGGTTCTCCAAACTACTCAAAATTTCCCCTACCGGTTCTCCAAACTACTCAAAATTTCCCCTACCGGTTCTCCAAACGACTCAATTTTTCCACTACCGATTCTCTGAAATACTCAAAATTTCCGCTACTGATTCTCCAAACTACTAAAACTTTCTGCTACCAGTTGTCCAAACTATTCAAAATTTCCGCTACTGCTTCTCCAGAACCTGCTGGATTATACCCCTGGCCTGAGAGATTTCCAGGGCGCACCCGTAGTAGCATCGCACGGGACCCAGCCCTGTGATCCCCAGGCCTGGAGGGAGATATAGATATATCGGAGGGGAAAACCAGGGGTGAAATCCAGCAGGTTCTGGAGTAAACCGGTAGTGGAAATTTTGAGTAGTTCAGAGAACCGGCAAATGCCACCACTGGCTGGCTCCAGAGTGGGATGGGAATGGCAGAAGCCGCAGGGCAGACAGAGGGATGGGTTCCAGCAGCCAGGAAGGCAGGAGGTCCATCCCCCATCCCCCTTGGAGGGAGTCCATGTGGATCGTCTGTGGAGTCACCCCCAATCTTTTGGGAATGAGAGCATTTTCCTGGCTTCTTCCTTGCACAGGGGTCTACATCTGAAGCTTAAGGATTTTTCAGGTGGTGGAAAGGACTCCTGGCAGACCACCCCTCCTTTCAAATGCAGAGCCGGAAGTGGCTGAAATTGGATTTTTTTCCTCCCAATTACCATTGGAGAAAGCCTCCAAAATGCTTTTGAGCATTTTGAGCATCCATTTTAAGCCCGCCCACCCTCCTTCCCTCCCTTCCCCAGAGATGTGGTCTTTGGGAACCCACCAGCTGCCCAACCCCCGGATTCCCCTCCCAAACGCAGTGAGAAGGACAGCCCTGGAACACAGAGGAGAAAGGGCTAGAAGACCTCCAGGGTCCCTTCCATCTCCATTCTTATTGAAATGGCAGAGGGTCTCCTGCTTGAGAAGGGGGGGTGGACTAGAAGACCTCCAAGGTCCCTTCCATCTCCATTCTGATTGAAATGGCAGAGGGTCTCCTGCTTGAGAAGGGGGGGTGGACTAGAAGACCTCCAAGGTCCCTTCCATCTCCATTCTGATTGAAATGGCAGAGGGTCTCCTGCTTGAGCAGGGGGCTGGACTAGAAGACCTCCAAGGTCCCTTTTAGCTCTATTGTGATTGAAAAGGCATAGGATCTCCTGCTTGAGCAGGGGGCTGGACTAGAAGACCTCCAAAGTCCCTTTTAGCTCTATTCTGATTGAAATGGCATAGGGTCTCCTGCTTGAGCAGAGGGCTGGACTAGAAGACCTCCAAGGTCCCTTCCATCTCCATTCTGATTGAAATGGCACAGGTCTCCTGCTTGAGCAGGGGGTTGGACTAGAAGACCTCCAGGGTCCCTTCCATCTCCATTCTGATTGAAATGGCATAGGATCTCCTGCTTGAGCAGGGGGCTGGACTAGAAGACCTCCAAAGTCCCTTTTAGCTCTATTCTGATTGAAATGGCATAGGGTCTCCTGCTTGAGCAGAGGGCTGGACTAGAAGACCTCCAAGGTCCCTTTTAGCTCTATTCTGATTGAAATGGCACAGGGTTTCCTGCTTGAGCAGGGGTTGGACTAGAAGACCTCCAAGGTCCCTTTTAGCTCTATTCTGATTGAAATGGCACAGGGCCTCCTGCTTGAACAGGGGGCTGGACTAGAAGACCTCCAAGATCCCTTCCAGCTCTATTCTGATTGAAATGGCATAGGATCTCCTGCTTGAGCAGGGGGCTGGACTAGAAGACCTCCAAGGTCCCTTCCAGCTCTATTCTGACAATTCTCCCCCAAAGATCCTTTCTGCACCTGTATTAAAACTACCCCCACTCCCCTATTACCTCTTTGCTCTACGTTTTAATTCAGTCCCACTGGGAAACGGCAGCCTTAATTCAAGGCCAGCCATTTCCCATTAACTAACCCAGCTGATTTTGGACATAAAACAATACAGCCGAACTGGGGTCTATTTAAAATAATAAAGCGCCTTTGATTTTTCATATTCATAAAAAGTGGACCAACAGGGCGGCCCAAGAGAAGGCGTATCAATAAAAACCGAAGCAGAATATCAATATTTAGCCACATGGAAATTTATAACAATCGAGGGAGCCGTTTCTAATCTATTGGCGGATAATCTGCACATCACACGCCATATTAAGCGATAGAAACGGGCACCACGGACGGAAGCCTTCGCAGCACTTCAATATCTTTCCTGTGGCTATTTAAATAAAGCAAAAGAATTTCCTTGTTGTCAGGGCATCTACAACGCCAGGCCCTTGGCTTGAAATAGGGCAATACTCTGGGCAGATATTCTGGACCAGGGGTCTGCAAAGTGGGCTCTTTGAAGACTGGTGGACTTCAACTCCCAGAGTTCCCCAGCCAGCATAGCTGGCTGGGGAACTCTGGGAGTTGTAGTCCACCAGTCTTCAAAGAGCCCACTTTGCAGACCCCTGTTCTGGACAAGGCTCCATCCATGGTGAAAAGAGTCAGGTTCTACATTTAGGCAAGAAAAACGAAATGCACAGCTGCAGGATAGGCCAGGGATGGCCAACCTTTTTTGGCTCGCGTGCCAAAAGTGGGGGGGAGCGCAGGGGGGGTCGTGCATGGGCGTGCCACACCCATAATGCTACGTGCGCGAACCCCTGCTTTTGGCACGCTTTTTTCGCCCTCCCCAGGCTCCAGAGGCTTTCTAGGAGCCCGGGGAGGGTGAAAACAGCCTCCCCTCCCCACCTCCAGAGGCTTCAGCAGCTTCCCCGAAGCCTCCAGAGGGTGAACTACGGCCTCAAAAGAAGGCCTAAATCAGCTGGCCAGTGCACACATGCAAGCTGGAGCTGACAGGGCAATGCCTCGCGTGTCCTAAGAAATGGTTCAGCGTGCCACCTGTGGCACCTGTGCCATAGGTTCGCCATCATGGGTATAGGTGGTACCTCGCTCAATAGTAGCAACTGTGACAGGGATCTTGGAGTCCTAGTGGACAACCATTGAAATAGGAGCCAGCCGTGGGCAGCAGCTGCCAAAAAAGCCAACCCAGTTCTAGGCTGCATCAACAGAGGGAGAGAATCAAGATCACCTGAAGGATTAATACCACTTTTGTAATGCCTTGGGAAGGCCATACTTGGAATATTTGCATTCAGTTTTGGTCTCCATGATATAAAAAGGATGTGGAGACTCTAGAAAGAGTGCAGAGAAGAGCAACCAAGAGGATTAGGGGACTGGAGGCTAAAACATAGGAAGAACGGTTGCAGGAACTGGGTATGCCTAGTTTAATGAGAAGAAGAACCAGGGGAGACATGATAGCAGTGTTCCGATACCTCAGGGGTTGCCCCAAAGAAGAGGGAGTCAAGCTATTCTCCAAGGCACCTGAGGGCAGAACAAGAAGCAATGGGTGGAAACTAATCAAGGAGAGAAGCAACTTAGAACTGAGGAGGAATTTCCTGACAGAACAATGAATCCGTGGAACAGAAACTGCGTCCAGAAGCTGTGAATGCCCCAACACTGCAAATCTTTAAGAAGATGTTAGATAGCCATTTGTCTGAAACGGTATAGGGCTTCCTGCCTAGGCAGGGAGTTGGACTAGATGACCTCCAAGGTCCCTTCCAACTCTGCTATTGTATTATATTGTAAAAGCAATCCCCAAATACAATTAAAAACCAAGAAGGACTTAGGAACAGACAGATTTTGCAAAGAACCACAAGAATTAGACAAAAATTTACAGGGGACAGAAGAAAAACTGATTAAAAAAATATACCATTATTTATTACAATTTGAAATAGAAGGAGAAGTAGTGAAAGAGACCTTGGTTGTTTTCTGGCAGGCTTCCCCTTACCCAAACCAGGTAACATTATCAATGCTAGAAAGGAGGCGGGGTTTCAGGGAGGAGGGGGAGGGGGAAGATGACTATGAGGAGGACAACTGTGGGGTCCTTGCTGCTCTCTGAACTGGGTGGTTTCCTTGCAGACCTTTCACAACCCAACTAGGAAACATCATCAGTGCTAGAAGGGAGTGGGGTTTACGGAGAGGAGGAGGAAGAGGAGGAGTTGGAGGAAGGGGAGGAGGGGGACTCCCAACCTTCTGCAGTGGGGCTTCCAAAATTAGCCTTGCCCCTGGGCCTTGCCAACATAATTGGGGAGATTGATGGGCCTTACGTTTCCCAAGCAGGTCAAGTAACAGATCTAGTAACCTCGTCCTTCCCAGGCATCTCCACCTTCCAGAAATCGGGGTGGGTGAGGTGTCATTCATGTCCCACCACAGGAGCACATTCCGTCCAGAGAAAATGTCCCCAGTAGCCCCCCACCACCACACACACACACACACACACACGGAGAGGGCACCCTTCCCCTCCCCAAACCCACCGAGGGGCCTTTGCTTTTCTCTGGGGACCTTTGGAGGGGCTGTCAGACGACTGAAAAAGAAAATAATAGAGGGCATGACCCCCCCCTAAAGCAGGGGTCTCCAACCTTTGCAACTTTAAGTCTGAAGGACTTCAGCTCCCAGCAAAGCTGGCTGGAGAAATCTGGGAGCTGAAGTCCTTCAGACTTAAAGTTGCAAAGGTTGGGGACCCCTGCTCTAAAAGGATGCGAATGCAAAGCTGGCTGGAGAAATCTGGGAGCTGAAGTCCTTCAGACTTAAAGTTGCAAAGGTTGGGGACCCCTGCTCTAAAAGGATGCGAATGCAAAGCTGGCTGGAGAAGTCTGGGAGCTGAAGTCCTTCAGACTTAAAGTTGCAAAGGTTGGAGACCCCTGCTCTAAAAGGATGCGAATGCAAAGCTGGCTGGAGAAGTCTGGGAGCTGAAGTCCTTCAGACTTAAAGTTGCAAAGGTTGGAGACCCCTGCTCTAAAAGGATGCGAATGCAAAGCTGGCTGGAGAAGTCTGGGAGCTGAAGTCCTTCAGACTTAAAGTTGCAAAGGTTGGAGACCCCTGCTCTAAAAGGATGCGAATGCAAAGCTGGCTGGAGAAGTCTGGGAGCTGAAGTCCTTCAGACTTAAAGTTGCAAAGGTTGGAGGCCCCTGCTCTAAAAGGATGCGAATGCAAAGCTGGCTGGAGAAGTCTGGGAGCTGAAGTCCTTCAGACTTAAAGTTGCAAAGGTTGGAGACCCCTGCTCTAAAAGGATGCGAATGCAAAGCTGGCTGGAGAAGTCTGGGAGCTGAAGTCCTTCAGACTTAAAGTTGCAAAGGTTGGGGACGCCTGTTATAGGGTCTCCTGCTTGAGCAGAGGGTGGGACTAGAAGGCCTCCCAGGTCCCTTCCAGCTCTGCTATTCTGTAAGTGTCTCCTGCTTGAGCAAAGGGGCTGGACTAGAAGACCTCCCAGGTCCCTTCCGGCTCTGTTGTTCTGTCTCCCTGGCTTAAAACCCTTACTGACTCCCATGCCACCAAAATTATACAAGTGCATGCAATGTAAAATAAACAGATCTCCAACCTAGATCTCACATCCAGCAAGAAACTCAAGGAATGGGGCTGCCTTCTGCAAAATTTGCAGAAATTTTCTGAGGATTTTCTGAAATTGCTTCCGCAGCAGGGCAGCACACACACACAAACACGCTCCCAATCCATGGGGAAGCTGTCAGTTTCCCCCTCTTTTGCTTTGGATAATGGAGACTGGCCTGCACTGAAATCAATCCATATCCCTTTCAGACCACTTCTCCACCGTTCAAAACACAGATATATATATATATACATACAGTATATATTTTTAAAAGCTTCCCAACTTTTCAAGGCCCAAATACAGAACCAGAGTGCCCCCTACAGGCCATTTGCAGGGAAGCAGCTTCCGTCCAGCACTTCAACTTCAGGAGTTACCAGAGTTCGTTTAGTGACCGTTAGAAGTTGCAACCTATGACCATTTTCACACTTACGGCCACTGCAGCTTCCCCACGGTCAGAGAGATCAAAATCCAGAAGCTTAGCAGCGGACTCATATTTACGACGGTCGCAGCGTCCCGGGAGTCACGGGATTGGCTCTGTCCGACAAGCAACGTGTAAGCCGGATTCACTTAACGACAATGTCAGTAACTTTAAAACGGCAGCGATTCACTTAGCAACAGTGGCAAGAAAGGCCTGCTGATTGGCCCAAAGTCATCCAGCTGCCTTTCATGCCTAAGGCGGGGCTAAATTCACTCTCTCGTGCGGATTGGCCCAAAGTCACCCAACTGGCTATCATTCCTAAGGCGGGACTAAAATTCACTCTCTCCTGCTGATTGGCCCAAAGTCATCCAGCTGTCTTTCATGCCTAAGGCGGGGCTAAAATTCACTCTCTTGTGCTGATTGGCCCAAAGTCACCCAGCTGTCTTTCATGCGTAAGGTGGGACTAGAACTCCCAGTCACCTGCTGATTGGCCCAGAGTCATCCAGCTGTCTTTCGTGTCTAAGGCGGGACTAGAACTCCCAGTCGCCTGCTGATTGGCCCAAAGTCAGCTCCATCAGGCCGGCCGGCCTCCACGATACCCAGGCATTGGATCACGGGGTCGGAGGGAGCCTAAAAGGTCATCTGGTCCACCCCCTGCCACACACATCCCCATGCAAACTGCAGGATTCAGACACACACACACACCCAGCCCCAACCGATGCCTGTGCCTTTGAGTGACAGGCCCTCCTCGCAAGGGGGCAGAGGAATTCGACACCCTCCCACCCCCACCGCCATTTCCAATGCAGTCCTTGGGGCTGTTCCAAGAAGACTCCCCCCACCCTCTGATTCAGGGGACCCCTGGGAGCCCAGATAAAACCCCACGGAACCACAACAAGCTCTCAGAGAGCCTTAAGGCCAACTGACTGCAAAGGAAACACAATCTTTCCATACGTACACACACACACACGCCCCTCATCCTGTCATTTCCCCCTCCCAATGAATCTCAGCGGACCATAACGGCCCTGCCACCTGCCATGCCGTCCGACAGAACTGAGGAAGCTTCCACGTCCGCTCCTTCCTCCTTTTCAACCCTGTAATCCCCTTTATGACCTGGGTGGGCTGAGAATCGTCATTAAGAGGGTCCTAGCAGACCAAATGAAGATTAGATTAGATTTAGATTAGATGGATTGGATTTATATGCCGCCCTTCTCCCAAAGGACTCGGGGGGTGGGGAAATCACCCAGAGCTGGCCCGTCTCCTAGGTGGCCGGAGAGGGGGGCTGGGGGAAGGAACCACGCGGAGCAAACTTTAAAACTGGAACGGCATCTCTATCCTAATAGGAAACCCCCCCCAGCTCCCCCCCCCCCCACTGCAAAGAGCTGGCCGGGGCAAGGAAGACATGCCTGGCGTGGCTCAGACGCTTCTGCTGGCCAGCTGAGACCAGGAGCGCCTTCTCCCAATTAAGGGAGTGGGCAGGGGGGGCTTCGAGATAGTTGCCAAGCCCCGGAATAGACCAGCAGCTGAAGTTTCTGCTCTTACCTCCTTTGGCCCAAAGGGGTAACGGGACCTTCTGGTTTTTTTTCTTTTGAAGGCGTTTCGCTTCTCCTCCAAGAAGCTTCTTCAGCTCTGACTGGATGGTGGGGAAGGGAAGGATTGATGCTCCTTGCAGGCAGATGCTCGTTTGCATCCTTTCGGAGGGTCCTTGAGGCCACTTGGAGGTTTCTCTGTGTCCTCCTCAGGGTCACCTGAGTGGTGCAAATGGGTGTGACTACAATAGAGTCCCTTCAGCAGCTTCCAAGAAGGCCCCACACCCCTTTGCACCACTCAGGAGACCCTGAGGAGGACACAGACAAACCTCCAAGCAGCCTCAACGACCCTCTAAAAAGGATGCAAAGGACCAGCTGTCTGCAAAGAGCATCAATCCCTCCCTTCCCCACCATCCAGTCAGAGCTGAAGAATCTCCTTGGAGGAGAAGAGAAACGTCTTCAAAGCTCTGCTGGCTGGGGGATTCTGGGAGTTGAAGTCCACAGGACTTCAAAGTCGCCAAGGTTGAGAAACACTGTATTGGAGGGTCCTTGAGGCCACTTGGAGGTTTGTCTCTTGAGTGGTGCAAATGGGTGTGAAGACGACACAGTCCTTTCAGCCGTTCCACACACGCATTTGCACCAACTCAGGGGAAAACGTGTCAAAAACCTCCCGGGATGGAGCAGCCACAACTTCGGGTGGCAAGCTGTTCCACCGGTTAATTGTTCTCCCTGTCAGGAAACCCTTCCTTATTTCCAGGTTGAATCTCTCCTCGGTCAGTTTCCATCCATTCTTCCTTCTCTGGCCTTCAGATGCTTTGGAGAATAGCTGGACCCCCTTCCTCCTCTCTAGGGCAGCCCCTCAGATATTGGAAGATGCTCTCCTGTCTCCCCTGGTCCTTCTCTTCCCTAGACCAGCCAGGCCCTGTTCCTGCAACCGTTCATTGTAGGTTTTAGTCTCCAGTGCCCTAATCCTCTTTGTTGCTCTTTTCTGCACTCTTTCTAGAGTCTCAGCATCTTTTTTACATCGTGGTGACCAAACCTCGATGCAAATATTCCAAGTGTGGCCTTCCCAAGGGATTACAAAAGTGGTATTAACCCTTCAGGTGATCCTGATTCTATCCCTCTGTTGATGCAGCCTAGAACTGGGTTGGCTTTTTTGGCAGCTGCTGCCCACAGCTGGCTCCTATTTAAACGGTTGTCCACTAGGATTCCAAGATCCCTCTCACAGTTGCTACTATTGAGCAAGGTACCACCTATACTGTCCCTGTGCATTTTGCTTTTCCTTGCCTAAATGTAGAACCTGACTCTTTTCGCCATTGAATTTCATTTTGTTAGATAGTGCCCAATGTTCACGTTTGTCAAGATCCTTCTGTATCTTCAGCCTATCTTCTGGAGTGTTGGCTATTCCTGCCAGCTTGGTGTCGTCTGCAAATTTGATGAGTTCCCCATTTATTCCCTCGTCCAAATCATGGATGAAGATGTTGAAGAGTCCTGGGCCTAAAACAGAGCCTTGGGGGACTCCACTGCATACTTTCTTCCATGGAGATGCAGTTCCATTGAGGACTGCCTCTTGGAAAAGCCCCTTTGGGACCTGGGCCAGCCTGTTTAGCTCTCCTCCATCCGGGCACCAACAGGAGTAAGAAAGAAGCCGCTAATGACTCTCCACTTAGTAATGGGGATTACATCATTGCTCTGATTATATTCCCGAGGAATGGCAGGGCCACGTTCCCAGGAAACCTAACGCTCTTCCCCACCCCGTGCACAACATAGCCCCAGCCATCCCTCCCTCCCACCCACCCACCTGCCCCTGCCCCCTCCAGGCTAAACAAGCCACAACGCCCTGGATCAAGCCCTGGTCCAAAAGTCCCCACAGCTGCTTCGCTGCCTGGACTGTGGGTCTCGGCAATGGCACAAGCCGAGCCCGGAACAGCTGAGAAACTGACCGGGCGCTTGTCAGCGGGGAAAAGTGGGGGGAGATTGATGGGCAGAGCTTTCTCCTGGGTGCCCGGGCATGGCACGCCACTCGGAGAACATGAAACCGAGCCTCCTGGATCCAATTAAAGGTCTCGGCCGCAAGGGTGGGCAGAAGGGCCTGAGCGGGGCACGTAACGAATTCGGCAAAATCATTATGAAAGCATCTCCGCTCTCGCAGGCTGGAAAAATCCACTGGTTCAAACAGTCCACACACACACACACACCATGCGAGAAGCTCGTGCCACCATGGAAGTTGCCAAATCCTCCGTTTCCAGAAGAGAGATATTTCGTGGTCCACCTTCCTCCCCTCCTTCAGGGCATTAAATGGGCCCAATTAAACCTACCGGACAGAATGGGGGCGGTGGGATTTGATTTTAGGTGACTTCCTTGCTTTTCCCCCCCAACCTTCTCTGTCTAATCCAGGGGTCTCCAACCTTTGCAACTTTAAGTCTGAAGGACTTCAGCTCCCAGAGTTCTCCAGCCAGCTTTGCTGGCTGGAGAAGTCTGAGTGCTGAAGTCCTTCAGACTTAAAGTTGCAAAGATTGGAGACCCCTGGTCTAATCGACAGCTCTAGGATTCCCTGGTCTTCCCATCAAAAGAGGGATAGAAGAAGAAGTCCTTCGATGGAACTGCACAGCAGTCCTCTCTGAAATCACATGAAGGAACAGGTTGTGAGGCCTTTTCTTGTGGGTCTCTGGCCTGCCACACTTTCTATTCTTCTACTATGCACTTTCTATGGTGGGAAGATGTGAGTTAGACGATAGCCATAACAACATTCCCTTCTAGAAAGCCAAGGTCATCCTTTGTCTCTGGGTCTCTGCACCTGACCGGACTGGATGGGTAGAAGCTGCCAGTGGGAGATTGGACCATGGGATGGGCTGGTGAGTGTGGGGGACAAGATCCTGACCTTGAAGGGATGCACATAATCCTTGACTTACGACAGCTCCTTTAACGACTGCTCAAAGTTACAAGGGCCCTGAAAAAAAAAGTGACTTATGACCATTTTTCACACTTACGGCCATTACAGCATCGCCAGGGTGACATGACCAGCATTCAGACGCTTGGCAACGGACTCATATTTATGACGGTTGCAGTGTCCAGAGGGGAGCCACGTGATCCCCTTTGGACAAGCAACGTCAACGGGGGAGCCGGATTCACTTAACAACCGTGGGACTCACTTAACCAACGGCAGCGATTCCCTTAACCCAGGGATGTCCAAACTTGGGAACTTTAAGACTTGTGGACTTCAACTCCCAGAATTCCCCAGCCAGCTATGCTGGGAGTTGAAGTCCACAAGTCTTAAAGTTCTCAAGTTTGGACATCCCTGCCTTAACCACTGTGGCGAGAAAGGCCGTAAAACGACCTTACTTAAGGACCGTCTCGCCCAGCAGCATAAACCCTGGGCTCCATTGGGGCCGTAAGCGGGGGGGCGACTGGTTCTGAGCGGCCAGAGGGAGCATCAGCCACGGAGGACAATGCGAAGCTGCGCATGGAGCTCCTGGAATGCCACTTTCCTCCTCTTCCCTTCTCTGGCGGCTTTGCTAAGTCATCTCTTCCCTTTGCATTTGGATCACCGGACGGGAGGGAGGGAGGGAGGGAGGGGCAGGAGGAGCCCATCTCTCGCACACACGACTCCAAGGGCCGGAGACGGACGAGACACAGCTTGACAAATGGTGGCAGAGCCTGATGTGACACGGCGGCTGGGTCCCTTTGAAAAGTGCTTGGGGAAGGAGCTTTCCTTTGGCTGGGCACTTTGGAGGAGACGCAGCTGAAGGCTTTCTTTTAAAAAGAAAAGAGTGAAAAAGTTACTAAGGAGACTGGAACAAGGTCAGGAAGGGATTTGCACAACCACAGACCCCAAAGCACCTGGGGGCAGGACAAGCAATGGGTGGAAACTAATCCAGGAGAGAAGCAACTTAGAACTGAGGAGGAATTTCCTGACAGTTAGAACAATGAATCAGTGGAACAGAAGTTGCCTCCAGAAGTTGTGAATGCCCCAACCCTGGAAGTCTTTAAGATTTTGGATAAACCAATTGTCTGAAACGGTATAGGGTTTCCTGCTTAAGCAGGGGGTTGGACTAGAAGACCTCCAAGGTCTCTTCCAACTTTGTTATTCTGTTATCAGATACGAAGAACAGTTACAGGAACTGGGGGGAGGGGGGGGGCTTAGGCACCGTTTACAGAGGGGCCTGCCTTGGCAATGGCTCCAGGCAGCCCCCGCCCAGTTACAAAAAGGGCCCTGGAAGAAAAGGGTAGAAAATGAGCTTAAACATTGGCGTGAGCCCCAAATGTCCATCATCCAACATAAATCAAAAAGCAGGAAATTTAGAAAGAGAAGAGAAGAGAAGAGAAGAGAAGAGAAGAGAGAGGGAGGGAGGGAGGGAGGGAGGGAGGGAGGGAGGGAGGGAGGGAGGGAGGGAGGGCAAAACAATGGAGCTGGTTTGCTGATTTCCACAAAAGGAGGGAGAGTGGGAAGGGGGAAAGAAGGAAGGAAGGAAGGAAGGAAGGAAGGAAGACAAATGATGGAGCTGATTTGCTGATTTCCACAAAGGGAAGAAAGAAAGAAAGAAAGGAAGGAAGGAAGGAAGGAAGGAAGGAAGGAAGGAAGGAAGGAAGGAAGGAAAATAAATTCAGAGGATGGACATGATGGACCACTACCACCTTTTCTGCCACCAGTGTCCTGGGTCCCTCTGGCCTTCCGTGCGTAACCCCACCACCTCCTATTCCCAGGCGACAGACGGTCTGGTCCTGAACTAAGGACCGGCTAACTCCAAGGCCACCTTGGCCGCTGC
Source organism: Rhabdophis nuchalis (assembly GCA_039707465.1). Lineage (NCBI taxonomy): Eukaryota > Metazoa > Chordata > Lepidosauria > Squamata > Natricidae > Rhabdophis > Rhabdophis nuchalis. Next base: position 224,362,916 of record CM077645.1, on the reverse strand, counting down.
CGGGCACAGGAGATCACCTGTGGCGGGAGGGAAATGTTGAACAAGCCGGCCCTCCCGGCCATTGGTCCTGGGCTGGTCAGCTGCCTTAAAGGCGCTGAAGAAGAGAGAGAGAGCAGAAGAAGCCAGAGTCACGGAGAAGGGAGGCGCACCTGCGCGCATACGGCTGCCCCAGGACTCTCGTGTGTGTGTGTGTGTGTGTGTGTGTGTGTGTGTGTGTGTGAACATAAACCCATCCGCCTAAATTTATACCTGTTCCTTTCAAAACAAACAAATAAATAAATAAATATTGGCTGGAATGCAGCTGAGCGCCTGGGATTTATGGCCTGTCACAGGGGGGAGTTTAACATCTTGATTTCGTGCTAATATTCTTCATTAGATTTTATAGCAAAGCCCCGTCTTTATTGATGTGCGGCTGCGGCAGTTCAAACGTGGATTCGGGGGCCTTCGCTCGATGGCAGGCAGCGCCCAAGCACGGCCCTCCAGTAGAACAGCTCCCGTCTAAGGAGCTGCCCCAAAGAAGAGGGGCGGGGTCGCATTATTCTCCCAAACACCTGAAGGCAGGACAAGAAGGTGGGGAAAAATTAAGGAGAGAAGCAACCTGGAAATAAGGAGGAATTCCCTGACCGTGAACACAATTAAGCCAGTGGGACAGAAGTTGCCTCCAGAAGTGGTGAATGCCCCAACCCTGGAAGTCTTTAAGAAGATGTTGGATAGCCATTTGTCTGAAACGGTATAGGGCTTCCTGCCTAGGCAGGGGGTTGGACTAGATGACCTCCAGGGTCTCTTCCAACTTCGTTATTCTGTTATCACATACGAAGAACAGTTGCAGGAACTGGGTAGGTCTAGTGTTATGAAAAGAAGGACCAGAGGAGACATGATAGCAGCCTTCCAATATCTCAGGGGTTGCCCCAAAGAAGAGGGAGTCCAGCTATTCTCCAAGGCACCTGAGGGCAGAACAAGAATCAATGGGTGGAAATTAATCAAGGAAAGAAGCTACTTAGAACTAAGGAGAAATTTCCTGACAGTCAGAACAATTAATCAGTGGAACAGACGTTGCCTCCAGAAGTTGTGAATGCCCCAACCCTGGAAGTCTTTAAGAAGATGTTGGATAGCCATTTGTCTGAAATGGTATAAGCTTCCTGCCTATGCAGGGGATTGGACTAGAAGACCTCCAAGGTCCCTTCCAACTCTGCTTTTGTATTGCCTTGTAACATTAAAGGAAGGGGGCAGCAGCCTAATTCAGCAATATTAGAGAAGCGCCGCCTGGGGTTGTGGAAATGCTCCGATGCCCTTCGGCAGCGTTCGGGGGTTGTAAAGCACGACACTCCAACCCCAAGGAAGGGGCTGACCGGCTGCGCCCACCTCCTGGCTGGAGTAGGTCTACAATGGCCCGGTTAATAAGGGTTGTCCTCCTCTTGCGACGGCCACTGAGACCGACATTTATGCTGTTAAGCGAGACTGAGACTTAACTTTATGGTCATTTTGAACGTACACTGATAGGTATACATTAAAAATGAAATGCCCTCTGGAACGACCTACCCCCCGAACTTCGCACTATCACGGACCTTCCCCTCTTTCGCCGTTCACTTAAAACATATTTTTTTCAACAAGCTGGTGTTGCTTAATAGTTTAGACTTTTGTAATATAGCTTCTGCCAAACACGTAAATGGATGTTAGATTTTTAGGGGGAATTTTAGCACAGGCTGTGATTTAATTCTTTTTTACCAATTTATTGTATTTATTGGAGACGGAGAGAGAGGGCCAGGCCAGCAGACGACGGAGGGTGGCGGAGGGAGCCGTGAGCAGGGGGGAAACACGAGTCATCCCGTTAGAGGGCAATTTCATCCAGATGGTCGTGGGGAGACGCAGGTCCGAGGGGAGACAATCTCTATCCTCCCGGTTGAGGGCACAGAACCGTTGGTTATATACGGTGAAGTGCCACAACCCCCGCTTGCTAGGTGGTCGGGAAGTACAGAGCCAGGGCTTGAGGCTGATGTTTTGCAATGCCAGGTCCGTGGTCAACAAAGCCCCCCTCGTACATGACCTTGTGTCAGAGGAGGGGCCGGACCTGGCAGGAATAGCGGAAACCTGGTTGGGCCATGAGGGTGGACTCCCCCTCGTCGAAATGTGCCCACCAGGCTACCGTGCTTTTCATCAGCCTCGGGCCCTTGGCAGGGGCGGTGGGGTAGCGGTTATTGTAAAGGAAAGTCTTGAGCCGAGAGAGACCACTGTGCCACAGACTACCGGTTGTGAGTCCCTCTGCGTGAAGTGGGGCCTAGGGAGGCAGTTGGGCATGCTGGTTATATACCTGGCTCCCCGCTATGTAGCAGCAGCCCTGCCCGAGCTCCTTGAGGTGATCGCTACGGTGGCAGTGGAGACCCCCAGACTTTTAGTCATGGGGGACTTTAATCTGCCATCGGTGGGCGAATCATCCGGGGTAGCTCGGGAGTTCATGGCTTCCATGACGGCCATGGACCTGACCCAACTAATTTTAGGCCCCACCCACGAGGGTGGACATACACCGGATCTCATCTTTGTCTCTGGCCAGTGGAAGAGTGATCTGGGTTTAGGGGACATAGTCATCACGCCCTTGTCATGGTCAGACCACTCACTTCTCCGGCTCGACTTTCCAACCGCCACCCCCCTCCGCGGGGAGGCGGAACCCGGGTCTCCAATTTGGTTCCGCCCCAGGCGCCTGATGGACCCGGATGGGTTCCAGACGGCGCTTGGGCCATTTCCTGTACCCCTGACCCGCGCCCCGATCGAGGACCTTGTGGTCGCATGGAATATTGCGACCACGGGAGCCTTGGATCGGGTCGCGCCCTTGCGGCCTCTCTTGCGGCCGCGAGTCACCACGGCTCCCTGGTTTACCGAGGAGCTGAGGGTGATGAAACGCCGCAAGAGATGCCTAGAGAGAAGATGGAGGAATACCCGTTCTGAATCTGACCGAACACAGGTAAGAGCCCATTTACGGACTTACATTGTGGCGCTGAGAGTGGCCAAACGTCATCATTGTGCCACCCTCATAGCATCCGCAGAAAACCGCCCTGCCGCCCTGTTTAGGGTGACCCGCTCCCTCCTTCAACAGAGGGTGCGGGAAGCCCCGCTACAGGGTAGAGCAGAGGAATTTGTGATTTTTCTGCAGGAGAAAATCGCTCAGATACAGAACGGGCTACCCTCCATTGATGGCCCAGTGAGATGCCACGAGACAGATCTTGTTTGGGAGGAGTTTGACTCCGTTACTTCCGAGGATATGGACAGGTTACGTGGGCGACTGCGAGCCACCACATGTTTATTGGACCCGTGTCCCTCCTGGCTTGTACTGGCATCCTGGGAGGTGACACGAGGCTGGCTCCAAGAGGTTATCAACGCATCCTTGAGTGAGGGTTCCTTGCCTGCCTCCCTAAAAGAGGCTACGGTGAGGCCCCTCCTCAAGAAGCCCTCTTTGGATCCAGCTCTTTTGAACAACTATCGTCCAGTCTCCAACCTTCCCTTTTTGGCGAAGGTTGTTGAGAGTGTGGTGGCACAACAGTTTCCCCGTCACCTGGAGGAAGTTGAGTATCTAGATCCGCGCCAGTCCGGCTTTCGGCCCGGGCATAGCACCGAGACGGCATTGGTCGCGTTGGTCGATGATCTCTGGAGGGCCAAGGATGGGGGTTGTTCCTCCATCCTGGTCCTATTAGACCTCTCAGCGGCTTTCGATACCATCGACCATGGTATCCTATTGCATCGGTTGGGGGGGTTGGGGGTGGGAGGCACCGTTTTACGGTGGTTCTCCTCCTACCTCTCTGGCCGATCGCAATTTGTGTTGGCAGGAGAGCAGAGGTCGACCTCGAGACCCCTCACATGTGGGGTTCCTCAGGGGTCGGTCCTCTCGCCTCTCCTGTTCAACACATACATGAAGCCGCTGGGCGAGATCATCCGTGGTTTTGGGGTAGAGTATCATCTCTACGCTGATGATACGCAGCTGTATATATCTACCCCAAACCACCCCAACGATGCCGTAGCGGTGATGTGCCAGTGCCTGGAAGCCGTACGGATCTGGATGGGAAGTAACGGACTCAGACTCAACCCGACCAAGACCGAGTGGCTGTGGTTTCCGGCTGCCCGATTCAACCAGCTAACTCCATCGCTGGCCATAGGGGGCGAACATCTTGCCCCTGTGGATGGGGCGCGCAACTTGGGTGTCCTCCTAGATGCCCGGCTGTCCATGGAAGATCAAGTGACAGCCGTGGCTAGGAGGGCGTTTTACCAGGTTCGCCTGGTTCGCCAGTTGCGCCCCCTATTGGATCGGGACGCCCTTCGCACAGTCACTCATGCTCTCGTGACATCTCGACTGGACTATTGTAACTCTCTCTACATGGGGCTTCCCTTGAGGTGCACCCGGAGACTGCAGATGGTCCAGAACGCAGCCGCGCGGGCAATCCTGGGTACCTCCAGGTTTACCCATGTAACACCTCTCCTGCGCGAGCTGCACTGGCTGCCTGTCGTCTTCCGGGTGCGCTTCAAGGTACTAATTATCATCTTTAAAGCGCTCCATGGCTCGGGACCTAGCTATTTGCGGGATCGGATCCTGCCCCATACTTCCTCACGGCCGATTCGCTCCCACAGAGAGGGACTTCTCCGGGTGCCGTCCACTAGACTTTGTCAGCGGGCGACGCCCAGGGGAAGGGCTCTCTCTGTGGCGGGCCCTGCCCTCTGGAATGACCTTCCCCCCGACATTAGAACGACCACGGACCTCCGCTCCTTCCGTCTGAAATTAAAAACATATTTTTTCTGCTTGGCCGGTCTGGGATAGTCTCTCTCTATGGGGTTTTAGTGTATAGTGGGAATTTTAGTTCAGATTGGGTATTTTAGCACAGGTACTATTTAATTTGTTTTTAAGATGTTCTTGATTGTATATTTATGGTTTTTAGTTTCCCTGTGCACCGCTCCGAGTCCCTATGGGGAGAGGAGCGGTCAAGAAATTAAACTATTATTATTATTATTATTATTATTATTATTTTTATTATTGTTCGTTTTAAATTCCTGTGCACCGCCCTGGGTCCATTTCGGTGGAGAAGGCGCGGTATATAAATTGAAATAAATTAAATTAAAATTAAATTACATTTCGCTGCCTGCAGCTCTCAAAGGGTCTCCACCTCCAATAATACACTAGATCAGGGTTTCTCAACCTTGTCAAGTTGAAGATGCCTGGACTCCAAATCCCAGAATTCCCCAGCCAGCATTTGCTGGCTGGGGAATTCTGGGAGTTGAAGTCCAGACATCTTCAAGTTGCCGAGTTTGAGAAACACTGCACTAAATAAACATGACAGAATAAATAAACACAACATTATGCCTGGGGAGGATGAAAACAGCCTCTGGCAAATATCGCTCCGCATGCCACCTGTGGCACATGCGCCATAGGCTTGCCCTCACGGGCCTAGGGAACAAAGCTACTACAGAATCTGGCAACCCTGCTCGAAACACCTCTACACTCCCTCCCAGAGGGGAGCAACAGGAACAGGTCACAAAGTGGGTGTGTGCGGGGTCTCTAACAATGCTTCGAGCTCTAAGCTCATAGCGCTTGTAAGCAGAATCCTGAGTCACAGGGAGTGAGCTTCCTATAATCTTCTCCGCTGTCCTCACCACTCTCTGTAGGGGCTTTCTATCGGAGGCGCTGCTGCTGTTGCTGCCACCAAGCCAAACAGGGATGCGGTTTGTTAAAAAAGTTCTCGAACCGTGCCTCTGTCAAAAGTGGCCAGGACAGAAGGAGAAAAAGGTGCTCTCCTCATCCGGCGCAGGAAATGCAGAAGCTGGTTCGCACGCTTCTCTAAGGACGACCTTGATAAATTGGTAACCCAGTTGTTAAATCAATCTGGCTTCGATGGTCAGGAGGTCGCAAAAGGGGATGGTATAAGGACACCACGACCGTCGTAAATTTGAGTCTCTGAATGTAAATCACATGACCCTGGGAATGCTGCAACAGTGGGAGGTGTGAAAAACCATCATAGACCAGTGCCATTCTAACTGGACGTTCACTAAGCCACCGGTTGTAAGCGGAGGCCTGTATCTGTATTCAGGTGAAGGTTTAAACCTGCTGGATGCCCCCAACTGTCCCCCAGCTCAACCCCCTCCCAGTTGCTCCATTCAGCCTGCTGATAAGCTGCCTCGTTTCCCATAAAACATGGAGGGACTTCCCCCCACCCCTTAATATCTTCCGAAGCAGCTGCATTACACGGGGCCTGTTTTACTGCCCGTCACGAAATTAAGATCACCAATCAAAGGTGAAATCTGGCCAAAGGGGAAAATTATGTTGAAGGCCAGAAAGGAAGGGAGGAGGGAGGGAGGGAGGGGAGGGAAAGGGTGATGCGTTATCGTCTTTGGCCTCGCATTCCTAAATTGGAAAGCCGCACTTTTAACCCAGTCAACAACTCAACTTCCCCAGATAAAGGATTCCGCTGGGTTTTCTCGGCTAGGATGATAACCTCAGACAGAGAAAGAGATAGCCGACGTTAAACCGTAATTCAGAGGCCAGCAGGAAAAAACTTTCAGAAACTTCTTTGAGGCTCCGTTTCGTGTTTGCAAAAATCCTCACCAAGACAATCTTCTGCTGCTGAATAATACCCAAAAGTCCTTTTTTCCCCCACAAGAGGCAACTGGACTTCCTTGGGGGTTTTTTGAAGACGTTTCGCTCCTCATCCAAGGAGCTTCTTCAGCTCTGACTGGATGGTGGGGAAGGGAAGGAATTATACTCCTTGCAGACAGTTGGTCGTTTGCATCCTTTCAGAGGGTCCTTGAGGCCACTTCAGGTGAACATGACAACAGACAAACCTCCATGAGGCCTCAAGGACTCTCTAAAACAGGGGTCTCCAACCTTTGCAACTTTAAGTCTGAAGGACTTCAGCTTTGCTGGCTGGAGAATTCTGGGAGCTGAAGTCCTTCAGACTTAAACTTGCAAAGGTTGGAGACCCCTGCTCTAAAAGGATGCCAAGGACCATATTGCAGCCATCAGGCCACCTGATCAAACTTCAGGCGCTTGGCAACTGACTCCTATTTACGACGGTCGTAGTGTCAGGTTCTGGAAGGTAGGAAGAAAATGCCAGCAAACAGTCCTGGTGTCAGTCCTGCAGCCCTCTTTCCTTGTGGATCTCTGGCTTGCCACACTTTCTATTCTTCTGCTATGCCTTTTCTATGGTGGGAAAATGGGAGTTAGACGATATGCAGCCATAACAACGTTCTTTCTAGAAAGCCAAGGTTATCCTTTGATTTTGCGTCTCTGCTCCTGACCGAAACTGGATGGGTGGAAGCTGCCAGCGTGGCAGTGAGAGATTGGACCATGGGATGGGCTGGTGGGTGTGGGGGCAAGATCTTGGACTTTCAACTGGGTGGGGAAAACCGGGAAGCTTCCAGATTCGGAGTTCCCCAGAGGTGCCAACATGGCTCTCTTCATCAATGGGAACTTTGAGGAATCCTTTGCCTCGGACTCTGATTTAATTTTGGAGGCTATTGGGAACCCGGACACCTGGTTTGTAGAAAGGTTTACTTCCCGCTCTGGCACGAACTGACCCCCCAATGAATGTGAAACAAAACATAGCAATGAAATATAATCAGGGCTAACCACCACCATTGAAAAGTGCTCCTCATCACCTTTCAATGTTCCTGCTGCCCCGCCCTGCCACGGGCGCAAGCCCCGCCCCACACGATGCCAGAACCGCCCATTCTTGTTTGGTGAGCCTGCGGCCACCCCTCAGCCACTCCCACCTCTGCAGCCGCTGCTCAGCTGTTTTCACCACTGGCACCACCCCTCAGCTGTTTTCCTTCCACCTATGAGCATGCGGCCAGGTCTCAGCTCTTCTTGCCAACGCAGCTCTATTGTTCCTTCTGGAGTTAAGTCGGGGCGGCAAAAGGCTGGTTTAGGCTTCCACCCCCCCCCCCCCAGGTCTGTCACGTGGGCGCATGGCATGATGGTCCCACCAGAGAAGTACCGTCGCAGTCTACCCCACTGGAATGGCAGCCCTTCTCTGCACTCTTTCCAGAGTCTGCACATCTTTTCTACATCATAAAAAATTTAATGGTACGGGGGTTTCCTGCTTGAGCAGAGGGCTGGACTAGACCTCCAAGGTCCCTCCCAGCTCCATTCTGATTGAAATGGCACAGGGTCTCCTGCTTGAGCAGATGGCTGGACTAGAAGACCTCCAAGGTCCCTTCCAGCTCTATTCTGATTGAAATGGGAGAGGGTTTCCTGCTTGAGCAGGGGGCTGGACTATTTATTTATTTATTTATTTATTTATTTATTTATTTTTCAAATTTATATACCGCCCTATCTCCCTGGTGGGACTCAGGGCAGTGCACAGAAGAAATAAAAACACAATACATACAGTCATCATATAAAATAGAATTAAATTTAGAAAATCTGCACTAAAATAGGATTAAAAACTATTAAAAGCATTATATTAAAATTAGATCATTAAAACTAGGCCAGGCTGGCCATGTGAAATAAATGTGTTTTAAGCGCCCGGCGGAAGAGGCGTAGGTCCGTGATGGTGCGAAGATCGGGGGAGCAGGTCATTCCAGAGGGCAGGGTCTGCCACAGAGAAGGCCCTTCCCCTGGGAGTCGCCAGCCGGCATTGTCCGGCAGAAGGCATCCTGAGGAGGCCCACCCTGTGGGAGCGGACAGGTCGAAGGGAGGTGTGGGGTAGGAGGCGGTCCCGCAGATAGCCAGGTCCCGTGCCATGGAGCACTTTGAAGATGGTTACTAACACCTTGAAGCGCACCCGGAAGGCCACAGGCAGCCAGTGCAGCTCGCGCAGGAGAGGTGTTACATGGGAGTAACGAGAGACTCCCAAAATCCCCCTCGCGGCCACATTCTGCACTAGCTGGAGCCTCCGGGTGCACCTCAAGGGGAGCCCCATGTAGAAAGCGTTACAGTAGTCCAGGCGGGAGATGACGAGGGCTTGAGTGACCGTGTGTAGGGCATCCCGATCTAGAAAGGGGCGCAACTGGCGTATCAGGTAGACCTGATAAAATGCCCCCCTGGCCACGGCTGTCACATGGTCATCCAAGGACAGCCGAGAGTCCAGGAGGACGCCCAGATTGCGAGCCCTATCCGCGGGGGCTAATGACTCGCCCCCGATAGCCAGAGATGGAACCAACTGGCTATATCGAGACGCTGGAAGCCAGAGCCACTCGGTCTTGGACGGGTTGAGTCGAAGCTTGTTCTTCCCCATCCAGACCCACACGGCCTCCAGACACTGGGACATCCCTTCAACGCTGGACTAGAAGACCTCCAAGGTCCCTTCCATCTTCATTGTGATTGAAATGGCACAGGGTCTCCTGCTTGAGCAGGGGGTTGGACTAGAAGACCTCCAAGGTCCCTTCCATCTCCATTCTGATTGAAATGGCACAGGGTCTCCTGCTTGAGGAAGGGCTGGACTAGAAGACCTCCAAGGTCCCTCCCAGCTCTCTTCTGATCCCTCTGATCGCCATTAAAGCCACAGCGCCTGAAAACGGAGCGAGGGCTGCGGAGGGAAGCCAAAGAGCAGAACTGCCTCTCAGGCTAATGGCCTCTGCGGAATAAGGAGAGCGGAAAGGTTTGCAAGCGAAGGCCGGGAGGGAGACGCCCGGCAACTGGCTGAATCAGCAGCCTCGGCCACTGAGGCAAGGAAGGAGACTCTGCGGGGAACGGGGCTTCTCCACCTGGGAGGCAGAGGCCCCGAGATCCATTCCAGGAACTCCTCGAGTTAAGGCCGTTCATTAAGCGGCCATCTGGAGTTATAACATTGAAAAATAGCCACGACTGTTTGTAGCTTCTCCATCTTTATAATGCCACTTTATTGTAAAAAGGAGCCAGGTGGCTGTGGGGATTCTCAGTCTTCCAGCTCCTGGTTGCCCCAAAGGTGCTTTTCTCAGGAGGCGACTGGACTTTCTGGTTTTTTCTTCGTTGAAGACGTTTCGCCTCTGACCGGATAGTGGGGCTCAGAAGGACTTATAAACATCCAAGGTGTTGACGACCATCTTCAAAGCGCTCCATGGCTCGGGGCCTAGTTATATGTGAGACCGTCTCCTGCCCCATACATCCCTTCGTCCGCTCCGCTCCCACAGAGAGGGCCTTCTCAGGGTGCCGTCGGTCGGGCAATGCTGATTGGCGACACCCAGGGGAAGGGCCTTCTCTGTGGCGGGCCCTGCCCTTTGGAACAACCTTCCCCCAGAACTTCGCACCATCTCGGACCTCCGCCTCTTCCGCCAGTGTCTAAAGACACATCTCTTTCACCAAGCCGGCCTAGCGTAACCTTCCGCTGGGACTATTTTAGACAGTTTTAATTTGGGGGTTTTAATTGGATTTTAGCATAGGATGGGAATTTAATATGTCTTTCAAATTTTGTATTTTGTCATTTTGTATGTTTCTTAAATTCCTGTGCGCCGCCCGGGTCCTCTCCGGAGAAGGGCGGGGTATAAATTTAATTAATTAAATAAATAAATAAATAAATAAATATTGTGAACAGAATTCCCAGAGGGAAAACATTGCAGTCTGCAGGAACCATTTGCACCACTCAGGTGACCCTGAGGACACAGGTAAACCTCCAAGTGGCCTCAAGGACCTTCTAATAGGATGCAAATGGCCAGCTTTGTCTGCAAGGAGCATCAATCCTTCCATTCCCCACCATCCAGTCAGAGCTGAAGAAGCTTCTTGGAGGAGAAGCGAAACGTCTTCAAAAGAAAAACCAGACGGTCCAGTTGCCTCTTTAAAAACCGCCTCTGGGACAATTGAAGACACAGATTAACTCCCAAGTAGCCTCAATGACTCTCTAAAAGGACTTTAGCCATACAATTTGGGATGAAGACCCTTGGAAGGGTGTGGGAGGAGGACCAGATTTCCAGAAGAAAAATTGCAAACTACAGGAACCCTTTGCACCACTCAGGTGACCCCTGAGGAGGACTCAGGTAAAGCTTCAGGTAGTCTCAAGGACCTTCTAAAAGGATGCAAATGACCAGCTCTGTCTGCAAGGAGCATCAATCCTTCCATTCTCCACCATTCAATCAGAGTTGAAGAAGCTCCTTGGAGGAGAAGCAAAATGTCTTCAGAAGGAAAAACCAGAAAGTCCCGTTGCCTCTTGAAAAAGCCCCTTTGGGGCAACAAGGACCTGGATGACTGAGAATCTCTACAGATTTTTAGCTACACAGTTTGGGATGAAGACCCTTGGGATGGGGTGGGAGGAGGAACAGATTCCCAGAGAAAAATTTGCAGACTACAGGAACCCTTTGCCCCACTCCGGTGACCCTGAGGAGGACTCAGGTAAAGCTCCAGGTGGCCTCAAGGACCCTCTGAAAAGGATGCAAATGACCAGCTTTGTCTGCAAGGAGCATCAATCCTTCCCTTCCCCACCATCTAGTCAGAGCTGAAGAAGCTTCTTGGAGGAGAAGGGAAAGATCTTCCAAGGAAAACCAGAAAGTCCACAGTTGCCTTTCGGGAAAGCATCTTGGGCACCAACCATGGACCGGATGGCTGAGGGTCTCCGAAGACAAGACGAGAGACCCGGCTGCCTTCCGGGGTTCTCCAGGGGCCAACTCCTGGCTCAGGCCCTTTTCGACTTCCCACCGTTATCCCCAGCGCAGCCTTTGGGCTTCCAATGCTCCTCAACTTACAACAGTTCATTTACTGAAAAAAGGGGACACGACCGTTTTTTCACACTTACGACCCTTGCAGCATCCCTGTGGTCCAAATTCAGACGCTTGGCAACCGACTCACATTGACGACGTGAATTGTGCCCCATTTTACGCACTTTCTTGCCACTGTTGTTAAGTGAATTCGCGGCAGTTGTGAAGTTAGTCTCCTCGGTGGTGAAGTCAATCTAGCTTCCCCATCGACTTTGCTCGTCAGGAAGGTCGCAAAAAAGGGGATCGCGTGGCCCCCGGGACACTGCGACCGTCATAAATGCGAGTCGGTTGCACGAAGCGTCCCGAATTTCGATCAGATGACCCTGGGGTACGCTGCAACGGTTGTAAGCGTGACCAACGGCCGTAAGTTGCTTTGTAACGTCGAAAACGTCGCTAAATGAACTGCTGTAAGTCGAGAACTACCTATAGGCCGCAACTCCGGGCAGTTTCAAACCAATCGAAGCGATGAGATAGAGGATAGAATATTGAGACAATAAATATTAACACTATAGTTGTCTTAAAAATTAAGAAATGGTATGGACAAGTCCAAGGTTTCTCAACCTTGCTGGCTGGGGAATTCTGGGAGTTGAAGTCCGGACATTTTCAAGTTGCCACGGTTGAGAAACACTGGACTAGTATATCATTTATTCTTTCTTTACGGCATTTGGGTCCAGCCCAGAGATGGGTTTCAGCCGGTACGCTCCGGTACGCACATACCAGTGCCTGCCAGACGCAGCAGCCACGGTACCAGAACGGTGCTGTGGAGGGCCCACCCGCTTACCCGCCCTCATTCCTTACATGTATTATAAGCAAACGGGCCATTTGAGCATGCGCGCGCAGCGAACGGCCCCTGGAAGATGCTCCGCCAAGCAGCTGGCGTGTCACAGGCGGTGGCTGAGCGTCCGTGCACGCACAGCGTGCATCCCCGTGGCGCTCGCCCGGCTCCCATTGCAAGGGGAGCTGAAACCCACCCCTGGTCCAGCCCTAAGCGTCTTATACCTGGCAGTTTCCCCCCACAGGTGTCTTCCAGGTGTGATGTGACTGCCCCACAATTTTAGGATGTTATGCCTGGCAAAACTGCTAAGCATGTTTTATTAGATTTGGGTTTTAAATTAAATGTCTCTTTTTAGCACGGGTTAAATTGTTTAATAATAGTTTTACATTTTGTAGAAGTTGTACTATTTGTATTGTGGGTTTTTAAGTCCCTGTGCGCTGCCCTGAGTCCCTCTTTTGGGAGATAGGGCGGGATAACAATTTAATAAATATAAATATAAATATTATATATATATATATATATATATATATATATATATAAATATAGGAAACGGGGGAGTTAATTTCTTTGACAACGAAGGTTTCTGGCTGGGAAGCGGCGACCGAAAACCCGCAAAGGTTCGTCTTTCGCAAGACACGCTGGCGGCGTTTTCCTCTGGGGGGGGGGGGGGCCTGCGCGGTTATTTCCCAACCTGAACCTCGCGAGCCTCCAGCGCAAGGCGATTAAACCGTAGGCGTGCTGCTACGCGATATATTTCATCTGCGTTCATAAGAGAGATTTAATGGCTGCCCAGGCACTGGCACAGAGCAATCTTGTTTATCTGTGCAGTCCAGAGACAGCCGAGGAGAACGGAGGAGCGCATTAAAATTACTGCTAATTCAGCACACATAGACACAAACACATGCGCGTTCTGGCGCTGGGCTTCCGGCTCCCGACAGCAGGCCGGTCAGAAAGCCAAAAGCTAGGCCGGACCGAAGGGCAAGATCTTCCCCGGTTCATTCTTTTGCGCATGGACATGGCTTGCGCATGCACCCCCACGGCTGTTCTGAGTCTCGTCTAGGGAGGGCCAATGCCGGCTAGCGGTGCCCAGGGGGAGGGCCTTCTCGGTGGCAGGGCCATCCCTCTGGAACGACCTACCTCCCCCGAACTTCGGATCATCTCAGACCTTCCCCTCTTTCGCCGCTCTCTTAAGACTTATCTGTTCCATCAATCCGGTCTAGCTTAGCTAATGAGTGAATGTATTTTAGAATTTTAATTGGGATTTTTAGCACAGGCTTTTAGTTTAATTTATTCTTAATTACTCTGTATTTATTGTTATTTATCGATTTTAATTTCCTGTGCACCGCCCTGAGTCCATTTCGATGGAGAAGTAGCGGTTCTATAAATCTAAATAAATTAAATTAAATTAGTCACCAGATCAGAAGGTAACTGGGGACAGGGGCTCTGGGTCAGTGGTGGGTTCCATATTCTGTCACAACTGGTACACTGCGATGGGGCTGGGGATCCCCCTAGGGCACATACATGGTGCACACATGCGTACGCCACTGCCCTGCAAGTTGCAAAGGTTGGAGACCCCTGCTCTAAAAGGATGCGAATGCAAAGCTGTCTGGAGAAGTCTGGGAGCTGAAGTCCTTCAGACTTAAAGTTGCAAAGGTTGGAGACCCCTGCTCTAAAAGGATGCGAATGCAAAGCTGGCTGGAGAAGTCTGGGAGCTGAAGTCCTTCAGACTTAAAGTTGCAAAGGTTGGAGACCCCTGCTCTAAAAGGATGCGAATGCAAAGCTGGCTGGAGAAGTCTGGGAGCTGAAGTCCTTCAGACTTAAAGTTGCAAAGGTTGGAGACCCCTGCTCTAAAAAGATGCAAATGCAAAGCTGGCTGGAGAAGTCTGGGAGCTGAAGTCCTTCAGACTTAAAGTTGCAAAGGTTGAGGACCCCTGCTCTAAAAGGATGCGAATGCAAAGCTGGCTGGAGAAGTCTGGGAGCTGAAGTCCTTCAGACTTAAAGTTGCAAAGGTTGGAGACCCCTGCTCTAAAAGGATGCGAATGCAAAGCTGGCTGGAGAATTCTGGGAGCTGAAGTCCTTCAGACTTAAAGTTGCAAAGGTTGGGGACTCCTGCTCTAAAAGGATGCGAATGCAAAGCTGGCTGGAGAATTCTGGGAGCTGAAGTCCTTCAGACTTAAAGTTGCAAAGGTTGGAGACCCCTGCTCTAAAAGGATGCGAATGCAAAGCTGGCTGGAGAAGTCTGGGAGCTGAAGTCCTTCAGACTTAAAGTTGCAAAGGTTGGAGACCCCTGCTCTAAAAAGATGCGAATGCAAAGCTGGCTGGAGAAGTCTGGGAGCTGAAGTCCTTCAGACTTAAAGTTGCAAAGGTTGAGGACCCCTGCTCTAAAAGGATGCGAATGCAAAGCTGGCTGGAGAAGTCTGGGAGCTGAAGTCCTTCAGACTTAAAGTTGCAAAGGTTGGAGACCCCTGCTCTAAAAGGATGCGAATGCAAAGCTGGCTGGAGAAGTCTGGGAGCTGAAGTCCTTCAGACTTAAAGTTGCAAAGGTTGGAGACCCCTGCAGTATGGGAACCCACCACTGCTCTGGATACTTCTGGACATTAACTCATGTTACTACGTTCAGGGCGAGACCGGTTTCATTGGTACATGTTTCAATCTTGAATTTTATATTTTGAATTTTATAGCAGGGGACTCCCCCACGCCCACCCCTAGAGTCGTGGCCTGTTAGGAACCGGGCTGGGCAAGCGGTGGCTGAATGAGCAAAGCTTGATCTGCGCCTGCACGGGATGTCGGCTGCGCGCGAAATCCTCCCACCCGCTCTCAGTCCGTGGAAAAATGGTCTCCCACGAAAGCCGTCCCTGGCATTACGCACCAAAACAACTAGATAAAGAACGGTTTGCAGGAATTGGGTTTGCCTCTAGTTTAATGAAAAGGATTTTAGGGGGTGGCATGATAGCAGCAGATATTGGATCTCAGGGGTTGCCCCAAAGAAGAAGGAGTCCAGTTCTTCTCCAAAGCACCTGAAGGCAGCATAGATGGTACCTTGCTCAATAGCAGCAACTGTGAAAGGGATCTTGGAGTCCTAGTGGACAACCATTTAAATAGGAGCCAGCAGTGTGCAGCAGCTGCCAAAAAAGCCAACACAGTTCTAGGCTGCATCAACAGAGGAAGAGAATCAAGATCACATGAAGGGTTAATACCACTTTATAAGGCCTTGGTAAGGCCACACTTGTAATACGGCATCCAGTTTTGGTCGCCATAATGTAGAAAAGATGTGGAGACTCTAGAAATAGTGCAGAGAAGAGCAACCAAGAGGATCAGGGGACTGGAGGCTCAAACATATGAAGAACGGTTGCAGGAACTGGGAATGTCTAGTTGAATGAAAAGAAGGGCCAGGGGAGACATGATAGCAGTCTTCCAATATCTCAGGGGTTGCCCCAAAGAAGAGAGAGTCAAGCTATTCTCCAAGGCACCTGGGGGCAGGACAAGAAGCAATGGGTGGAAACTAATCAAGGAGAGAAGCAACCTAGAACTGAGGAGAAATCTCCTGACAGTGAGAACAATTAATCAGTGGAACAGAAGTTGCCTCCAGAAGTTGTGAATGCCCCAACACCGGAAGTCTTTAAGAGGATGTTGGAGAGCCATTTGTCTGAAACGTTATAGGGCTCCCTGCCTGGGAAGGGGGTTGGACTAGAAGACCTCCAAGGTCCCTTCCAACTCTGCTACTGTATTGCATTGTATCTATGGATACCCTAAATCCGGGGGCCGCTGCCCACCAGAGGCACCAGGAAAGTTAGCGCCTTCAGAGCATTGGCCCTGGAGGAGAAAGGGACCACGGGGCCACCGAATCCAGGAATCGTGGGTTCCCTCAAAGAGGTGGGAGGATCCTGCCGCTCGCAGAAACTTCCACCTCTCTTGAACGGCAACGCCGCCCCCAGCCCACTTCCACGCATGAACGGGGCGGCACGCAGCGTTGCCTCGCGGGGGACATTACAAGGAAAGCATGCGGCACCTCTGTATAATATTTCGTGGTCCCCACCGGCGGAAGAAAGGAAGGAAGAAAGAAAAGGATGGGGGAGGGATGTAGACCGGCCGCACTGCTGAACAATGCACTTTTGAATTCAATTAAAGTGATTATCTGTTGTGCCAAATAAATTGTGTACAGCATATATCCTGTAGCAGTTTACACCTAAAGGCTCATTATTTTCCTAACGGTTTCCTCCTGTTTATGCGCTCTCAAATTAAATTGCTGATAATATGCGCCCAAGTTTCAAAAAAAAAGAAAGAAAGAAAGAAAAGAAACCAGGCAAGTGCACCTTGTCCGAAGGAAATTGATTCTCCTTTTCCTCCTGAAGCGAGGGATTGCCGGTTGTTATATACTTGGTTCCTGGCGATCATTAGTAATTCAATTTTCTTTTTATTAGCCCCCTTATCTGCTGAGCAATATAGTGGCAGGGCTGACCTCTTTCGCACGGGTAAATGTTTAAAATCTTTTCCCTGATTAATTTTGCCAGTTAAGGAAAAGAGGAGAAATGGCCCGGCTCTTAAGCCATCGCAATGAATATCGCTTAATGTTGATGGTGATGGAATTTCTAATGCCGGGGAAATTGATTGAACGCAGCAATTACGGCTCCCCTCCTCACTCGAGGGAAATGGGGGAGAGATGGTTCTCCTGGCCGCAGTCTTTTGGTTATTTAAAACAATCCAATTTGCAAGGATAATTATATATTAGTGTTTTATCTGCCACTTGGAATGAGCAGGGGAGTTTTGATACTGGCCCCGGCAATAGCAGGTTATTGCTGCAAATTACCCGCTATCTGCTTTCTTTCACATAAAGAGCGAATTAGGCAATCAATTACCAGAAAAAGGTGGGCCAGGGAAACAGGAGGGCTAAGACTGCCCTCTACAGGTCAGGGGGAGGAGGAAGAGGAGGCGTCACGTGACCCTCGGCTGAAGGGGGGGCAAGGGGGGGATGATACACAAACACACAGCAAGTTGTCCCGCTGCTCTGGCCTCTGGAGCAGCCCCCTACATCAGGGATGTCCAAACTTGGGAACTTTAAGACTTGTGGACTTCAACTCCCAGAATTCCCCAGCCAGCTATGCTACATGATGACGATGGAGGAGGAAGGAGGAGGAAGGAGGATAAAGGGAAAGAGAAGAGGGAGGAGGAGGAAGAGGAGGAGGAAGGGGAAGAGGAAAAGAGGGAAGAAGGAGGGGAGGGGAGGGGAAGGGGGAGAGGAGGAAGTGAAGAGGAGGCTAAAAAGGGAAAGAGAAGAGGAAGAAGGAAGAGGAAGAAGGAGGGAGGAGAAGAGGGGAAGGAGCAAGATAAAGGGAAAGAGGAGGAGGAGGAAGAAGAGGAAGAAGGAAAGAGGAGGAGGAGGAGGATAAAAGGGAAAAGGAAGAAGAGGAAGGAGGAGGATAAAGGGGAAGAGGTAGAGGGGGAAGGAGAAAGAAGGGAGGAGAAGGAGCAGGACAAGGAGAACGAGGAAGAGGAGAATAAAGGGGAAGAGGAAAAAAGGGGAGAAGAGGAAGAAGGAAAGAGGAGGAGGATAAAGGAGAAAAGGAAGGAGGAGGAGGGAGGAGGATAAAGGGGAAGAAGTAGAGGGGGAAGAAGAGGAGGAGGAAGGGAGGAGGAGAAGAAGGATAAAGGGGAAGAGGAGGAGGAGAAAGAGGAAGAGGAAAAGGGAGAAGGAGGAGGAGGAGAGGGGAGGAGAGGAGGAAATAGAGGAGGAGGTGAAGGGAAGGATAAAAAGAGAAAGGGAAGGAGGAGGAAGTAGAGGAAGAAGAGGAAGAGGAGAAAGAAGAGGACAAAGTAAAGGAAGAAGAGAAAGAGGAGAAAGAGAGGAGGAAGTAGAGGAAGAAGTAGAGGAAGAAGAGGAGAAGGTAGAAGAAGAAGTAGAGGAAGAAAAGGAAGAAGAGAAAGAGGAGGAGGAAGTAGAGGAGGAAGTAGAGGAAGAAGAGGAAGAAGAGAAGGAAGTAGAGGAAGAAGTAGAGGAAGAAGAGGAAGAAGTAGAGGAAGAAGTAGAGGAAGTAGAGGAAGAAGAGAAGGAGGAGGAAGTAGAGGAAGAAGTAGAGGAAGTAGAGGAAGAAGAGGAGGAGGAAGAGGAAGAGGAGAAAGAGGCAGGGCCAGGAATGGGCTGCACCTAGAAGCTTGCTAGCTGTTGCATCTAAACAGGCCCTAATCAAATCACCCGCAGGACCTCATTATCAGAAGGGACCCCCACCCTCACCAAGCCCCAGGGCCCCAGGGGTCAGAAGAGGGAGGGGTTGCCATGGCTGCTTGATTTTCAAAGCTGAGCCAAGGCTCAAAGCCCTCGTGTTAACCCTTTCCTGATGGGCCTCAGGGCCTGCTCACCTGGCTCCGAGGGAACCCAGGTGCACCTGCCGTCCTTCCCAGATTCCCTTTCGAAGGCCACCCACGTTCAGGTCTCAGGTAACGGCCCCAAAACGCATGGCAGCTACACACGGAGCTGCAACGGGCAGCGTCGCAAATGGCCCAGCGGATCTGGTTTGTAAATCTGGGCCTTTTTTACATCCCTCTCAATTAGAGGTGGTCCTTGACTTACGACCGCAACTGAGTCCCCAACATTTGTTAAGCGAATTCTGCCCCATTTTACGAGCTTCCTTGCCACAGTCGCTAAGTGAATCATCCCGGTGGTTAAGTTAGTAATACGGTTGCTAAGTGGACCTGGCTTCTCTGTTGACTTCGCCCGCCAGGAGGTCGCAAAAGGGGGATCACGTGACTCCCTGTCAGAGTGCGCACAGCGTGACTATTTTGAGACAACCCAGGAGCAAAATACGGTAAACAGGTTTCTTTTTCAAACAGTGGTTTATCTACAAGGAATATATACATAGACATACTAGGCTGAGTCAGGCAAACAATCATCAACTACAGCACGGAAGCACACACAGGGCCTCTAAAACAGCCTCTCGACGTGGTAAAAAGTCAAATAACTCTGCTGGCACATTACTATCATTACAGCAGCTGGTCACCTATTAAAACATCATCACCCTGATACTGCAACAGTCATAAGTACACGCCAGTTGCCAAGCCTCTGAATTTTGATCCCAGCACCGAGGGGATGCCGCCCCCCACGGTCATAGGAAAACTGGAAACGAGTCCCTTTTTTCAGCGCCTTTCTAACTCCAAATGGTCACTGAACGAACGGTTGTTAAGTCGAGAACGCCCTGTATACCCTGGAGCGAAAGCTCGACTTCTCCTATCGTACGCCCCACAATCTATTACGAAATCCTGTCTTCGTCACAAGGCACCACAACCAGAAAGCCTTCCAACGTCCGCCCAAACACGAGCTTACACCCTGCAAGGAGTCACGCCTAATAAATGTAGGTCATGTACATAAAGTGTTTTCTCCCCCCCCCCCCAGAACAGCACAAAAACACTAGTTGCAAAAAGGAGCGGCAAAGACAAAAAAAGCAGAAAGACAACGCTTTGAGCAAAGGTTGCGTGCGATGGGTAGGCTGAACACCCTACAATCAGCCGTTTTCTCCCTCCCGTTGAAAGATTTTTTTTTTTAAAAAAAAACAGTGTGAAAGACTTGTTTTGCCCCCGCAGTTCTGTTTACGAGGAAGCCGGAGTCAGCCGGCGGGGAGTGAACTAAATAAAGACAACAACTGCAAACCACATCTGTCTTTGAAAGCCTTGGCCCAGATCTTCAAACAGCTTTCTGAAATTGTCAACATTTCACAAGGCGCCAAAAATGCCAGGAAGATGCCGAGCTGAGCTCTTCTGCCAAAAACGCTCAGCACTTACATTTTTATTTTACACCTCTTCCAACTTAACTCAAGGGATGGAGGGAAGAGTCTTCTTCCTCCCATCCTCTTCCTCTTCCAAGGCACGGGCAAAGAAAGCTGGGGCAACCGAGAGCCCAAGAGGCATGTCCCATGTTCAGATCCTAGGTGGGTATCAGCAAACCATAAGCCACAGCAGGTCCTAGAAGCACACACACCCCGTCCGTCCCCCCGATTAATCATCGGCCGACACCCCAAATTTCCACGGCTAAAATCTCTGAGAGCCGAGTAACTTTCAACAGTTCGATCCCGAATACGGACAGGGTGGATAAAAATCGATTTTTTAAAAAAATTAAATTGGTTTTTTAATTTAAATCAGATTTTTTTATAATTTTAATCAACTGCTTTTGGAGTAAAAAAATCTGTCTCCAGAGAGTTTTCTATCTAAGATGCATTCGTAACGTGAAACGGATGTAGCATGAGGCGGCTCTCTATTCTGCAGCCTTTAACCTTTTGGGTAAATTCCTTTGATGCCCCCCCAGCTCTGCAAAGCTGAAGATCACATGCCCCGCATGGATGCGTTCACACAACTTCACAGCAGAGATGACAGTGGCTATTAACAAATCATGATTTATCTATTTATTTTTAAAGGGAGGGGGGAAATGGTACGACTGGATGGAGGTAAAAAGATTACGGGATGAGCGATAGGGAAAAATATACAGTGTAGATATGTAAACAGTAAATAAAATAAATATATGGAGCAGTAACAGTTATGAAGAACTAAAGATGAATAAATGTAAGATATAGATAAACAGAAATAACTGGAAATGTAGTTAAGATGACATATGATGTTACTTGGTAACTGTATACATATAAGGGGTGAGTCACTCCCAGTTATATCTATGTGTTTTTGTCTTGTTAATGTCCTTTTTCTGTTATTAGTTTATAATAAAAATAATTTTTAAAAAAACAAATCATGATTTAAATCGAGTTGATTTAAATCAAGCCTCTTTTTTTTTTTACAGTACTAGCGACTTAAACCGTGATTCAAATCGTGATTTAAATCGAGTTGATTTAAATCAAATCCACCCTGAATACGGATCACGAGGTTTATCGGACGTGGGAGGCAACCCACCCTTCTCCCCACCCTCAAAACGCCCCAAAGGGGGCACTGCAACCTCCTTGACCCCCCGGCTTTTCCTAGGACATCACCCACAGCCCTCCAGGTGATGAGAGAAAAGTCGCTCAGCGGTCCTGATGGTTTGGCTAGAGCAGGGGTCTGCAAAGTCGGCTCTTTTAAGACGGGTGGACTTCAACTCCCAGTGTTCCCCAGCCAGCTATGCTGGCTGGGGAACTCTGGGAGTTGAAGTCCACCCGTCTTAAAAGAGCCGACTTTGCAGACCCCTGGGCTAGAGACCCGCTCGGAAAATCAGCGGTCGGATCGGAACGGGGCATCAGCCACCCGAGAGAGAATCACAATTGCCGGCGCGCTGCAGTCTTGGCTTGGCCACCCATCCAGTGTTGAGGGCGGCAGGCAGGTCGAATTCGCTCCCGCCACCCACCCGGCACCTCCCAATCCGAAGCGTCTCTTACCTTCTTTGGGCGAACCAGGCGCGCGAGAGGCCGGCAGCCGGCGCAGCCGGTGCTTGCTGATCTGCACCAGGCCTTTGGGGCTGGTTCTGCGGGCGGTGGGGGAGGACCTTCCCCTGGTGGCGTGGCGCTTCCGGAGGGAGTAGCGGCTTTTCAGGAGCAGGGTGGGAGAGCTGGAAGGAGGAGGAGAGCGCGGGTCAGACGCCTTCAGCGCAGAGGCGCCTCGGAGACAAGCAGGCACAAAGGGCGCCATGCGGAAAAGGCACCCCTCTTCTAACCTCTCCTGCACTCTGTTCCGTTCTATTGCATTCGTTTTCTCTTGGCCACCCATCTCTTCCCCTCTTTATTCTTCCATGCTACCCTGTCGTGTCCTCTAGTCCAGGGGTCTCCACCCTTGGCCACTTGAAGACTTGTGGACTTCAACTCCCAGAATTCTTCAGCCAGCTTTCAGCTCCCAGGAACTCTGGGAGTTGAAGTCCACAAGTCTTCAAGTGGCCACGGTTGGAGACCCCTGGACTAGATTCCGGTGATGGCAAACCTTTTCAGCACCGGGTGCCCAAACCGGAATGCCTGCGCATGTGCCTTCGTGTGTGTGTGTGTGCCGCAGTGCCAAAAACCCAAAGACCAGCTGGATTGCGCGCACCTGCCTGGTTTTTTGCCCATTTTTTCAGGCCGTTTGCAGGCCATTTTGGGGTCATTTTCAGATGGTTTTTGGCCCGAAAAACAGTCCAAAAACAGCCTGAAAAAAATGGCATGGTTTTGGGTAATTTTTCAGGCCAATTTCAGGCTGTTATTGGGCTGTTTTCCAAGCCATTTTGGGCCATAAAAAAAAAAAACCAGCCCCAAAAAACTGCCCAGAAAAATGGCCCCAAAAACAGCCTGAAAACAGTGTGGAAAACAGCCTGTTTTGTGGGTGGTTTTTCGTGTATTTTCATGCCATTTTCTGGCACTCCGGTGCCCACGAAGACCAGTTGGTGACGGTGCCCGTGCCCACAGCAAGGGCTCTGCATGCCATAGGTTCACCATCACTGCTCTATTCTATTCCACTCCACTCCACTCCACTTCCACTTTCATAGACAGGACGAGCAATGGAAGTTAAAAGAAAACAACCCAATTGGACAGAGATCCTCCTAGCCCAGGGGTGGGCAAACTTTGCAACTTTAAGTCTGAAGGACTTCAGCTCCCAGACTTCTCCAGCCAGCAAAGCTGGCTGGAGAATTCTGGGAGCTGAAGTCCTTCAGACTTAAAGTTGCAAGGTTTGCCCACTCTTGTCCTAGCCGGATCAGGAACTTACCTGGCGCCTCCTTTCCTCTTCGGGGTTTTGGGCCAGCTCCTCAGTCGGTAATTAAAAAAGCTGCTGGTTCCAAAGAAAGCTCGCGGGCTGCCATGTCCGAGAGGGAGCCGCCTCAGCGCCTGGAGGGAGGTGCTGGCGCTCACGCAGGGGGTCTCCCCGGGCCCAGCCCCTTCCTTGCGCTTCCAGGTGAAGACGGAGGCCGAGGTGGAAGGAGCAGACTTCACGCTGGCCGCTTTCCACCTGTACCGGC
The DNA here is from genome assembly GCA_039707465.1 of Rhabdophis nuchalis. Taxonomy (NCBI): domain Eukaryota; kingdom Metazoa; phylum Chordata; class Lepidosauria; order Squamata; family Natricidae; genus Rhabdophis; species Rhabdophis nuchalis. The sequence continues at coordinate 224,339,622 of CM077645.1, read as the reverse complement.
TGGAGGACGCCGCCAGCTTCGGATGCGGGCTGGGTCTCTTCGGTTTGGCCCCCAGCTCGAGATGCGCTCCCCTGGATTGTAACTTGGGGGAGGTGGCTGGCGTGCAGGCGCCGAACTTGGGGGTGTTTTCGGGGGTCCTGGCAGCGGCCCACCGCTTCACGCTTCTCGGGGATTTGCTGGGGTTCGCCACCCAGGTGTAGTTGGCTCTCCTGAAGCGGGAAGCCCTGCTGGAGGCTGGCAAGGAAGACGATTTCTGGAGCGAAAAACTGGCGGACTTGTTTGGGGGAAGGCTCGTCCCAGTGCTGGAAGACGCCTCCTCGCCCGGAGGGGTGCAGCCCGCAGAGAGACCCCCGCTCCTGGTGGGGACCAGCTTGGCTGTCCCTGCAGGGGAGGGGTGGCGCTGGGAACCAGACAGGTGGGGAGCCTGGGGGGCTGGCTTCTTCCAGGTTGGGAGAGACCCTACTCCCTGTTCAGGCGAGGCCAGACTCCGCCGGGGCTCGGATTTCAACGTAATGGCGCTCTCGCTGATAGTCCTGCCTAAACGCTCGCTCCCCCCAAAGGGCTTCTTCTGAGCAGCCGCCGGTCGGTTATTTCCACCCGTGGCCGGACTTTTGCAACGGGGGACGTGGGACAAAGGGGAAGCGCCCGTCTCTTGGTGGTGCCTCGAGTCCGCGTTGACGGGCCAAGGAGCCGCCGCCGCTGGGCTTCCCTTAGAAGACGACGGTGCCTTTCTCGATCCTGGATCCCCCGCCACGGAGCCGGCTGGCGGCCCGGCATTTGCCTTTGCGCTGGAGACGGCCTTCGCCTCCGCAAACATCAGCTGCGGCTCGGGAGCCTCCCTTCCGGCACAACTCTCGGTCGCCCAGGAAGTCCCCGGAAAAACACTGCTGGCCGAAGACAAGGCTGGTCTAGGAGGGGCGTTGACCAGAGAGTATTTCTTCCTCCAGGTAGTGGCGGTGGGCTGGCCGGATAAGTAATCTCCAGAGGATTGCTGGCCGTATCTAGTGTCGAAGGCCGCTTGGCTGTGAAAGGCAGGGAGCTTCGGGTTCCTCCACCTGGAGAGTGAAGCAGGCGGTGGCGGTACCGGCGCATTCCCATGGGCGTTTTTATGGTCGTTGATGAGACCTGAGTAACAGAGAAACAGAGTTGGACGGAACATCGGAGGTCTTCTAGCCCAGGGGTCTCCAACCTTTGCAACTTTAAGTCTGAAGGACTTCAGCTCCCAGACTTCTCCAGCCAGCAAAGCTGGCTGGAGAATTCTGGGAGCTGAAGTCCTTCAGACTTAAAGTTGCAAAGGTTGGAGACCCCCTGTTCTAGCCCACCCACACACCCTGCTTAAGCAGGAGACCCTGTAACATTTTACGAGGGTGGCCACTCTTATGTGATAGGAAACATATGACGGCCCTGCTTTCCAGAGTTGTTAAGTGAATCACAGCAGTTGTTGTTAGTTAAGTTATACGGTAAATCTGGCTTCCCCATTGAGTCTGCTTGACCACATGACCCCAGGACATTGCAACCGTCATAAATACAAGTCAGTTTCCAAGAGTCTGGATTTGGATCACATGATCCTAGGGACGGCAATAGCACGTAGACTTATATATCTCTTTATAGTGCTTTTACAGCCCTCTCTAAGCTGTAGAGTCAGCCTCTGGCTCCCAACAATCTGGGATCTCATTTGACCCACCTGGGAAGGACAGAAGGCTGAGTCAACCTGGAGCCTGGCGAGATTCGAACTGCCAAATTGCAGGCAGCCGGCAGAAAGCAGAATTAGCCTGCAGGCCTTCACTCTAACTACTGCGCCACCGTGGCTCATGGGCAGTTAGCCTGCAATACTGCATTCTAACTGCTATGCCATCATGGTTCGTCCATCCGTCTTTCATTCCTTCTTTCCCTCCCTCCCTCCCTCCCTTCCTCCTTCCTCCCTCCTTCCTTCCTTCCTTCCATCCGTCCCTCCCTCCTTCCTTGCAATAGACTTATATACCGCTTCGCAGTGCGAAGCAGTTTTACAAAGTAAGCCTCTTGTCCCCCAACAATCTGGGTCCTCCTTTTACCCACCTTGAAAGGACAGGAGGCGGAGTCAACTTTGAACCGGTCCGGATCGAACTACTGAACTGCTGGCAGCCGGCAGGATTAGCCTGCAGTGCTGCATTCTAACCACTACGCCACCACAGCCCCGGTCATGAAAAACGGTCATAAGTCACTAAAACAGGGGTCTCCAACCTTTGCAACTTTAAGTCTGAAGGACTTCAACTCCCAGAATTCTGGGAGCTGGCTGGAGAATTCTGGGAGCTGAAGTCCTTCAGACTTAAAGTTGCAAAGGTTGGAGACCCCTGCTCTAAAAGGATGCAAATGCAAAGCTGGCTGGAGAAGTCTGGGAGCTGAAGTCCTTCAGACTTAAAGTTGCAAAGGCTGGAGACCCCTGCTCTAAAAGGATGCGAATGCAAAGCTGGCTGGGGAATTCTGGGAGCTGAAGTCCTTCAGACTTAAAGTTGCAAAGGTTGGAGACCCCTGCTCTAAAAGGATGCGAATGCAAAGCTGGCTGGGGAATTCTGGGAGCTGAAGTCCTTCAGACTTAAAGTTGCAAAGGTTGGAGACCCCTGCTCTAAAAGGATGCGAATGCAAAGCTGGCTGGGGAATTCTGGGAGCTGAAGTCCTTCAGACTTAAAGTTGCAAAGGTTGGAGACCCCTGCTCTAAAAGGATGCGAATGCAAAGCTGGCTGGAGAAGTCTGGGAGCTGAAGTCCTTCAGACTTAAAGTTGCAAAGGTTGGAGACCCCTGCTCTAAAAGGATGCGAATGCAAAGCTGGCTGTGGAATTCTGGGAGCTGAAGTCCTTCAGACTTAAAGTTGCAAAGGTTGGAGACCCCTGCTCTAAAAGGATGCGAATGCAAAGCTGGCTGGAGAAGTCTGGGAGCTGAAGTCCTTCAGACTTAAAGTTGCAAAGGTTGGAGACCCCTGCTCTAAAAGGATGCGAATGCAAAGCTGGCTGTGGAATTCTGGGAGCTGAAGTCCTTCAGACTTAAAGTTGCAAAGGTTGGGGACCCCTGCTCTAAAAGAAAAACGCAAGGAGCAGCCGGAATATTCTTTGTGGCTGTGTGTGGAGAAGGCCAAGGCCACAGCTGTGTGCAGCTGTGTCATCCAGCTATGCATTTACTCAGAATTGTCCTTGATTTTTGGCGGACTTAAATAACAGCCGACATCTTATCTGCCCTGCCAGGAGAAGCTAAGCGGTGCAATTTGCTTCCAAGTTAGCATAAAAGCACAAGTGTTTTAGCCTTCCCCATATGGAGTGTGTGTGGGGGGGTGTTTAGTGGGGAAGGGTGCGCCGTTGGGAGGTCTGAAGGGAGCATGTGAGCATCAAATGATTCGGGGGGGGGGAGAAATCTATGCGGTTGCTGGGAATGGACTTAATGGCACATAATCAATCCATCAATCGAAGTCTTGGGCAGAGATTGTCCTGCTCTTGACCAAAAGAGAGCAGGGTATTCTTCCAATAGTCTTTAAGCGCATAAGAACCTGCTGCGCATCAGAGGAGGAGCCCTATCACAGGCTGCACTTGAAGAGCATCTGGGAGCCGCAGTTGGTGCAAAATGCAGTGGCCCGCATGGTTTTATGCAGACCCCAGTGAGCTGCACGGGCTGCCGATTGGCTTCCGGGTGCAATTCAAGGTGCTGGTTGTCCCCTTGAAAGCCCTTCGTGGCTTGGGGCCAGGTGATCTGAGGGACCGTCCCTTGCCACTCACATCTACCTGACCCATCAGAGCGGAGAGGCAGGGAACTTCTCCATAGTGGCTCCCTCTCTCTGGAACATCAACACCCACCCACCCCCCAAGATTAAAACGACCCCCACTCTAATTCTTTTCTGGAAGGTCCTGAAAAACTGGGTCTGCCAGCTGGCCTCGGGGGCCCGGAGCGGGAGGGAGCCCATTCAATGGTTTGGGTGATCAGCGGTCACTGAGGCAGTGTGTGTAGGTGATTTTATATTATATTAATTTATTGGATTCTTTTTATCGGTTTTATTGTGTTCAATGAGGCTTTATATTCTGCAAGCCACCTTGAGTTGCCATGGGCAAATAGGCAGCAATATAAATAAATAAAATTAAAAAAGAAATAAATAGATACACAGAGAAGAGAGAGAGAGGAAGGAAAGAAGAAGAGAGAGAGGAAGGAAGGAAGACAGGAAGGAAGAAAAAGAAGATGGAAGGAAGTGAAAGGAAGGAAGGACAGAAAAGAGAGGAAGGAAGGAGGAAAGATAAGAAGAAAGGAAGAGGAAAGAAGGAAGAAAGAAGAAGAAAAGAAGAGGAAGGTTCTGCCAGAGGGTCTGGGGGACCCAGAGTGGGAGGGGGCCCATTCAATGGCTCGTGTGATGCACTGTCGCTAGGGTGAGGGATGATATTCTATTTATTATATGACTCTTATTAGCTTTGGTTTTATATGAGGTTTTATATTCCAGCGGTTCTCAACCTGTGGGTCACAAGCCCTTTTTTTTTGGCGGGGGGGGGGGGGGTTGAACGACCAGGGGTCTCCTAAGACCATCAGAAAAAACATATTTTCAATAGGAACTGAGACACCAATTTTTTGGTTGGGGATCACTACAACATGAGGAACTGCGTTAAAGGGTTGCAGCCTTGGGAAGGTTGAGAACCACGGTTATCTTCTGTATAACCAGCAGCAACATAAATTCCCTAAATCAGGGGTCTCCAACCTTTGCAACTTTAAGTCTGAAGGACTTCAGCTCCCAGACTTCTCCAGCCAGCAAAGCAGCCTCCGATGGTAAGGAAGGTGTTCCAGCCCCCTAATCCTTCTGGTTGCCCTCCTCTGCCCCTTTTCCATTTCCATAATCTCCTTCTGAAGGTCTGGGGACCAGAACTGTACACAATACTCCAGATGGGGCCTCACCATAGATTTATAAAGAGGCAAAATGACACTTGCTGACTTATTTTCTATCCCCTTCCTAAGGATCCCTAGCAATGAGTTGGCTTTTTTCATTGCTGCGGCACACTGGGTTGACACCTTCATTGAGCTATCCACCAGGACACCCAGGTCCCTTTCCTGGGGGATGATGACCTCATAAAGGTCACATCATCCCCCTTTGCGACCGTCTGACAAAGTTACTGGGGAAGCCAGATTCACTTAACAACCGGGTTACTAACTTGTCAGCTGCAGTGATTCACTTAGCAACGGTGGCAAGAAAGAAGATGAAATGGAGGTCACTTAGCAAGTGACCGATTTAACAGCAGAAATTCTGGGTTCCACTGTAGTGGTAAATCGAGGACTCTCTGTATGCTGGAAGCCAGCTCAGGGAAGCAGCTAAGGCAGCAGGCTAGATGCCAGGAGATTGCGAGTTCTAATCTGACAAGCCCAGGTGGGTGACCTTGGGCCAGTCCTTCTCTCTTCTACCCCGGTAAAGGAAAAGACAAGGTCAAAAAACATCAACAAAAGTGGAAACCTATTAGAAAAATACAAATATTTTTAAGCATTTTAAAAAAAAATCCGAAACTCAAGACCAGAAATCAGTCCAGACAATCACTGGGAATGAAGAGAGATTCAAACATACCTATATTTTATATGTGTAGGTATAAATGTTGGTTTATAAATGGGGTTTATATACACACCACCCCAGGCCTCTCCTCCCACCCACCCACCCCCGACTACAATTCCCATCTGCACCATCATTCTCAGCAGAGGCCCACCTGGAATATATTACATATATATATACATATGCTGGTCTTGTTGTATTCAGGTGGTTTCCCGTGTAAGAATGATTGTGAAAATCTACGAAAACAAATATATATATTTTATATGTGTGTGTTAGGTTTTTGAGCTGATAAATAAATAAATAAATAAATAAATAAAGGGAGACTAGTATAGATCTATTTCGAGCTATTTAGCTCTCATCAGCTAACCATACCCTTACTGGGATTCGAACCAGGGAAGTATTACTTGAGAGGCAATTGCAATTGCCACCAGACAATTCTATCAGGATAGAACCAGTGGTCTAGTGGCAATTACAACTGCCTCACATGTAATACTACCCTGGTTCGAATCCCAGTAAGGGTATAGCTAGCTGATGAGAGCTAAATAGCTCGAAATAGATCTATACTAGTTTCCCTGATTTATTTATTGATCAGCTCAAAAACCACCACACACACACACATCTATGTGTGTGTGTGTTAGGTTTTTGAGCTAATCAATAAATCATAAAGGAAAGCAGTATGCTTCCTCCCTTAATTGGGGCTTAACAGGGTGTTGTGACACAAATATATATATACACACTTGTGTCACAACACCCTGTTAAGCCCCAATTAAGGAAGGAAGCATACTGCTCTCCTTTTCTGCCTTTCGGCTCATCACCAGAGACCATCTAGACAGAAGACCATCTAGACCAGGGGTCTGCAAAGTTGGCTCTTTGAAGACCGGGGGACTTCAACTCCCAGAATTCCCCAGACAGCATAGCTGGCCAGCATAGCTCCCCAGCATAGCTGGCTGAGGAATTCTGGGAGTTGAAGTCCCCCGGTCTTCAAAGAGCCAACTTTGCAGACCCCTGATCTAGACAGACCATTCTAGACCATCTGCCTAGCATGTAATACAACCCCGGTTCAAATCCCAGTAAGGGTATGGCTAGCTGATGAGAGCTACAAAGCTCAAAATAGGTCTATACTAATCTCCCCGACTTATTTATTGATCAGCTCAAAAACGTAACACACACACACACACATACATATGCATATATATTATTCTAGCATTTCTCCTGTTTCTGCCTTTCTCTGGATCTACCAAGTGTTGATTCATTTGGCTGCAAGTGACCGGCAGACTGGTGGCCTAGGCCTGACATTGGAGGTTGAGTCCCCCAGCTGGCTTTCATGCTTAAAGTGGGACTAGAACTCTCAGTTTGGCCAATCACCAGGAAACTGGGAGTTCTAGTCCCACTTTAGGCATGAAAGCCAGCTGGGGGACTTTGAGCTAGCCACTCACTCTCAACCCTCAATGTGAGGCCCAGGGAACAAGCCTGCCAGATAAGACCCTCCAGCTGGGGTTTCATGCCTAAGGCGGGACTAGAACTCCCAGTTTCCTGGTGATTGGCCCAAAGTCAATTTGCTGGCGTTCATGCCTCAGACGGGACTAGAACTCCCAGTCTCCTGGTGATTGGATCAAAGTCAACAAGCTGGATTTCACGGCTAAGGTGGGACTAGAACTCCCAGATTCCTAGTGATTGGCCCAAAGTCAACAAGCTGGATTTCATGCCTCAGACGGGACTAGAACTCCCAGTCTCCTGGGGATTGGACCAAAGTCAACAAGCTGGCTTTCACGGCTAAGGCAGAACTAGAACTCTCAGAATCCTAGTGATTGGCCCAAAGTTAACAAGCTGGATTTCACGGCTAAGGCAGGACTTGAACTCCCAGATTCCTAGTGATTGGCCAAAAGTCAACAAGCTGGATTTCACGGCTAAGGCGGGACTAGAACTCCCAGATTCCTAGTGATTGGCCCAAAGTCAACAAGCTGGATTTCATGCCTCAGACGGGACTAGAACTCCCAGTCTTCTGGTGATTGGACCAAAGTCAACAAGCTGGATTTCATGGCTAAGGCAGAACTAGAACTCTCAGACTCCTAGTGATTGGCCCAAAGTCAACAAGCTGGCTTTCACGGCTAAGGCAGAACTAGAACTCTCAGACTCCTAGTGATTGGCCCAAAGTCAACAAGCTGGATTTCATGGCTAAGGCAGAACTAGAACTCTCAGACTCCTAGTGATTGGCCCAAAGTCAACAAGCTGGCTTTCACGGCTAAGGCAGAACTAGAACTCTCAGACTCCTAGTGATTGGCCCAAAGTCAACAAGCTGGCTTTCACGGCTAAGGCAGAACTAGAACTCTCAGACTCCTAGTGATTGGCCCAAAGTCAACAAGCTGGATTTCATGGCTAAGGCAGAACTAGAACTCTCAGACTCCTAGTGATTGGTCCAAAGTCAACAAGCTGGATTTCATGGCTAAGGCAGAACTAGAACTCTCAGACTCCTAGTGATTGGCCCAAAGTCAACAAGCTGGCTTTCACGGCTAAGGCGGGACTAGAACTCCCAGTCTCCTGGTTTCTATCTCAACTATTCAGTATAAAGGCTACAAACGCTAGAATTCTTCCGTGGACGCCCAGCTCTGCTCCCTGGGGGATTCGGGGAGTGAAAAAAGTCCAGCAGTCTTAAAGCTGCCATGTTTGGAGACCCCCCTCCCGTCCCTTAGCAGGAAGATAGGGCCGAAGGGCACCTCCGAGGCCATCCAGTCCAGCCTCCCCCCCCCCCCCGGCCACTGGCATCCACAGGGAAGAGGGCGACAGGCTCTGTGTTCGCCTCCCCCCGTAGGGGGGTCTGGGGCAGGGCCTGCTGGGGCCCGGTCCCTAGTGGGGGCCCTCTGACGGCCCCCCCCCAGTGAAGGGTCCCCGGCCCCGCCCGAGGAAGGGGGGAGGGAGGGAGGGAGGCCTGCTTCCACCGCCACCCCCGGCTCTCCCCGGGCCTCTCCTCCCGCCACCCGACTACAGTTCCCATCGGCCCCAGCGGAGGCCCACCTTGAAGCAAGCGGATCTGGCGCCTCAGCCGCTCCTGCTCGGGCTCCATCCGAGCCTTCAACCGCCGCCGGCGCCCCTCTGACGCCATCGCCGCGCGACGCGTCCCCGCTTTTATGCGTCGCGGCCTCTAGAGGGCGGGCGAGAGCGAAGCGCCGGCTGCCACCCGACACTTCCGGCTCCCTTGCGGGCGAAAGGGTGGAACTCAAGAGGGGACGCGGCCCCGCAAGGCCCTAGGCTGGGCTGTGGACCCTTCCCAATTGCCGCCCAGCCCTGCCTTGAGGGGATGGAGGGACCCAGCTCAAGCCCCGCCTGCTTTCCTTGCTCGTCCGCCCAGCCAGCGAGGGGGGTGCTCGCTCTGGCCTCTCCCTGGTAGACTGCCACTGGGTATGGAGGCTCCACAGTCCGCCATCGGGGCTCAGAGCTAGATGTGGCTTTCTGGATGGAGAAAGAAGGGAGGGAAGCACCAAAGACCAATTCCTTGTGTGTCCAATCCCGCTTGGCCAATAAATAATTCTATTCTATTAATATTCTATTCTAATATTTTATTATATTCTTATATTCTTTTCTAATTTATTCTAGTCTAATATTCTATTCTAATCTATTCTAGTCTAATCTAGTCTAATATTCTATTCTAATCTATTCTAGTATATTCTAGTCTAATTCTATTCTATATATTCTATTCTAATATTTTATTCTCTATATTCTATTCTAATATTTTATTCTATTCTATTCTAATCTATTCATCTAATCTATTCTAATCTAATATTCTATTCTATATATTATATTCTAATATTTTATTCTATTCTAATATTCGATTCTATATATTCTGTTCTAATATTTTATTCTAGTCTAATCTATTCTAGCCTAATCTATTCTAGTCTAATATTCTATATATTCTATTCTAATATTCTATATATTCTATTCTAATATTTTATTCTAATATTCTATTCTATATATTCTATTCTAATATTATATATTCCCCATTTTACAACCTTTCTTGCCACAGTCGTTATGTGAATCGCTGCAGTTGTTAAGTTAGTCACATGGTTGTTAAGCGAGTCTGCCTTCTCCATTGACAGCCTCCATAGGGGAGTTCCATAGGGGAATGGAGGCTAAAACAAAGGATGAACGGTTGCAGGAACAGGGCCTGGCTAGTCTAGGGAAGAGAAGGACCAGGGGAGACAGGAGAGCAATTCTCCAATATTTGAGGGGCTGCTACAGAGAGGAGGAAGGGGGTCCAGCTATTGTCCAAGGCACCCGAAGGCCAGACAAGAAACCATGGATGGAAACTGACCAAGGAGAGATTCAACCTAAAAATAAGGAGAAATTTCCTGACAGTGAGAGCAATCCACCCATGGAACAGATGTTGCCTTCGGAAGTTGTGGGAGCTTCATCCCTGGAGGCTTTCAAGGAGAGACTGGACTGCCATCTGTCAGAAATGGTGTAGGGTCTCCTGCTTGGGCGGGGTGGGGTGGTGGTGGACTAGATGACCTATAAGGTCCCTTCCAACTCTGTTAATCTGTCTTTGCTTCTCGGAAGGTCACAAAAGGCTGTCACGGGATCCAAGGACACTGCAGCCGCCATAAATACGAGTCAGTTGCCAAACGTCTCAATTTAGATCACCTGACCATGGATGGGGAGGCTGCAGAACGGTCGTAAGTGTGAAAAACAGTCCAAGTCACTTTTTTTCAGCTCCGATGTAACTTCAAACGGCCGCTAAATGAACGGTTGTAAACCGAGGACTCCCTGTGCTGCTGGAGACAGCCGGGGGGGGGGGGGGGGGCGGGAATCTCTTGAACGAGTTCCACAAAGTCTTTCTGCTTCGCATGGATTTTGCAAACGCTTTTCCTGCTTTGAAAGGGGCTTCCCGGCTTCTTCTCCGAAGAGAAGCCAATTCCATCGTCCCTCTGCCAGGTGTTAGACACATCTGCACGCAGTTGTAAAGGAGCCCCTTTCGCCCTGACACGCAGGCGTGCGTTCCCCTTCGGGGCGAATCCCATCGCTTACTCACCCGGAGTAGCACTGGAGTGACACTTGACGCGTTGCCAATTTACCGTTGCAAATTCCACATGATGGACAGGTTGCGAATTTAATACATCCAAATAAAAATAAGTAAGAGAGAGAGAGTCGCCTTTTACAACAGCGAGGGAACTGGAAATCCGGCTTGCAGGTCGCAGATTTAATAACTACTGGTAGTCCTCGACTTACAACAGTTCGTTTAGTGACGTTCAAAGTTACAACGGCGCTGTAAAGAGTGTCTTCTGTCCATTTCCCACAGTCGCGGCTGCCCCATGGTTACATGATGAAAATTCAGACACTGGACAACTGACTTATGTTTATAACGGTTGCAGGGTCCCGGGGTCATGTGATCAACTATTGAGACCTTCTGAAGGGCAAAGTTGGTGGGGGAGCCAGATTCACTTAACAACCGTGTGACTAACTTAACAACTGCAGTGATTTACTTAAAGACTCAGGGAAGCGTTGGAAGAAACGTCCATCTGGGTTCAGCTCCAAGTGGGGAAAAAGACACTGGAAACATGGAGGCTGCTTGGAAAGATGGTTTAATGGTGGACAGGACCACATGGCTTGAGCTGAGCAGAAAAGGGCAGAGATGCTGAGAGTCCCTGGTTGTATCCCCTCTATGGGGCCCCCACCTGTTTCCTGTTCCTGTGTAAGAAATGTGTAAGAAATGTATTCTGATTGGTTGCTGTCAGAGGTGATAGTTAGCTTTTTAGGTTGTGTGCTAAGTTTGATTGAAACTTGGTGGGTGGTGCAATGAAGTACAATGAGATGGGGTAGTTCTTGGTTATGTAGAATAGGCTGGCTCAGGCCTTAGTGGCCCATTGACAAAAGTGGGGGGAGCTATTAAGAGTGAGGCTGTTTTCTACCTAAAACGTGTTTCTCTGGCTCAGGCCTTAGTGGCCCATTGACAAAAGTGGGGGGAGCTATTAAGAGTGAGGCTGTTTTCTACCTAAAAACGTGTTTCTCTGGCTCAGGCCTTAATGGCCCATTGACAAAGGTGGGGAACAGAGTTTCTGTCTCTGATTTTCTACTTCCCTTTTTAGGGGAAATATTCTGCCTTTTTAATATTTCCCAAAATATTTCATTTTCCAAGAGAGGGGTGGGTTTTAACTTCCTACACAAGAAAGGTCATACAACGGGGCCAAAATCATTTAACCCATTTCACACTTAGCAACAGAAATGTTAGCCTCCATTGTGTTGGTGGCAAGTCGAGGACTAGCTATAAAATAAATAAGAGGGAGGTCACCCTCAGCAACAGCGAGCAAACTGCAGACCTGACTTGTAGCAGGGTGGGAATTTAACCAATTTAAATTTAGTGAATGAAATTAAAATAAAATATAAAATAAAATAATAAAATAAAATAAAATAAATACAATAAAATAAATACAATAAAATAAAATAAAATAAATAAATAAATAAAAATAAAATAAAGTAAAATAATAAAATAAAATAAATACAATAAAATAAATACAATAAAATAAATAAAATAAAATACAATACAATAAATAAAAAAAATAAAATATAATACAATAAAATAAATTTAATAAATTAAAATAAAATATAAAATAATAAAATAAAATAAAATAAATACAATAAAATAAATAAAATACAATACAATAAATAAAATAAATAAATAAAATACAATACAATAAAATAAATTTAATAAATTAAAATAAAATATAAAATAAAATAATAAAAAAAATAAAATAAATACAATAAAATAAATACAATAAATACAATAAATAAAATAAAATAAAATAATAAAAAAATAAAATAAATACAATAAATACAATAAATAAAATACAATAAATACAATAAATAAAATAAAATACAATAAATAAAATAAATTAAATTAAAATAACATAAAATAAAATAAAATAACATACAGGAGGCGGTCACCCTTTGCAAAAGCGAGCAGAGTTTTAACACCTCCGCGATGTACAGCGGCAAAGAACACCCCCCCCCAGGGAAAAAGGGCCTGTCTAGGACCGTTAAAACTCTTTCCTTCGCCCCGAAGAAACGGCTCACTCATCCTTTTAATGAATGCAGCCTCGCTCCAGCGCTCGGACCCCAATTAACTCACTGACATGTCGGAAACCGGAGCTGCCTGGGGGGGCGGGGGGGAGGGGAGGGGGCTTCTGGTGGTTTAGCAGAAATAGCTGAGCCCTGCACTACTCTGCAAGAGCTGAGCCAGCACATTGCAGAAACCTGGAAAGGGAGCTGCAGGGAGGGGGGGCGGGGAAGATGAGAAGTGTGTGGGGGGGGGGGGGAGAAGCATCAGCTGGCCAGCTGCATCCAGTCCCCCTTCTCTGGAAGGCCCTTGGCCAGTGGTTTTCCCAAAGGACATTCCCAGGAATTCTCTAACAGATGAACAGAGTTGGAAGGGACCTTGCAGGTCATCTAGTCCAACCCCCTGCCCAGGCGGGAGGCCCTACATCTGCCTCTACCTAGGATTGAACTCACAACCTCCTGACTGGGAGGCGAGAGTTCCTCCTCTCGGCCACAGCAGCAGATAAATTCCTGCCCGAGGTGTTTTGCTCCGCTTTGGAACCCACTTGTGGAAAACCCGGGTGTCGATAAGTGCATTGCTGAAAAGGCCCTTCTTGATGAAGCCGATTGGATTAGGAGCGGAGACCACTAAGAGATCCCAAACTGTGGCCTGGACTGGGGAATTGGAAAAGCTGCCCCAGAATGGGTCGGGGCAAACTGCCTCCCTATCACTACATATGAGCAAGGGGGGGTTGAGCTAGCTAGAAGACCTCCAAGGTCCCTTCCAATTCTATTATTCTGTTGCGTTTTGTTCTGTTCTGTTCTTTCCTGTTCTGTTCTTTTCTGTTCTATTATTTCTTACTCTGTTCTGTTCTATAACCTAATCTGCATTCTATTCTGCATTATGTTCTGTTCTGTTCTATTTTATTCTATTCTATTATTCTATTCTATTCTATTCCATTCTTCTGTTCTGTTCTATTTTATTCTATTCTATTCCATTCCATTCCATTTTTCTGTTCTGTATAGTTCTGTTCTGTTCTATTCTATAGTATTCTATTCTATAGTATTCTATTCTATTATATTCTATTCTATTCTCTAGTATTCTATTCTATTCTATAGTATTCTATTCTATTCTATAGTATTCTATTCTATTCTATATAATATTCTATTCTATAGTATTCTATTCTATTCTATAGTATTCTATTCTATTCTATTCCATTCTTCTGTTCTGTTCTATTTTATTCTATTCTATTCCATTCCATTCTTCTGTTCTGTATAGTTCTGTTCTGTTCTATTCTATAGTATTCTATTCTATTCTATTCTATTCTATAGTATTCTATTCTATTCTATAGTATTCTATTCTATTCTATTCTATAGTATTCTATTCTATTCTATAGTATTCTATTCTATTCTATTCTATTCTATAGTATTCTATTCTATAGTATTCTATTCTATTCTATAGTATTCTATTCTATTCTATTCTATTCTATAGTATTCTATTCTATTCTATTCTATAATATTCTATTCTATTCTATTCTATAGTATTCTATTCTATTCTATAGTATTCTATTCTATAGTATTCTATTCTATTCTATTCTATTCTATTCTATAGTATTCTATTCTATAGTATTCTATTCTATTCTATAGTATTCTATTCTATTCTATAGTATTCTATTCTATTCTATAGTATTCTATTCTATTCCATTCCATTCCTCTTTTCTGTTCTGTTCTGTTCTATTCTATTCTGCATTCTGTTCTATTCTCTATTCTGTTCTGAGCCATTCTATTCTATTTGAAGGATTCGGGGAGTGAGTTGTTGAGCATCTGAATTTTGATCACCTGGCCACGGTGACACTCCCGACGGTCATAAGTGTGAAAAACAGCCCTGGGCCCCTTTTTTCAGTGCCTTCGGTCACTTCGGTCACTAAACGAGCTGTTGTAAGTCGAGGACTACTACCCGCACACCTAGACCCGACTTCGGGCAGCTGACGACGGCCGAGGACCAAAACCTGCCGAAAAGAACCAACGGACTGATAACACAAGTGGGGAAGCACACAACGATTGTTTGTTTACTTAGAGTTTTTGGGAATAACTGTGTGGGGCTTGTATGCGAAACACTGCAAGGATTCGATCCGTCCGGGATAACGCAACTACCACGCTCCCCCAAAGGAAGGCGGCCGTCTTTGGGAGCCTCGAGCAGCCTCCACCAGCCTGCTGGCTTCTTTAATGGAGGGACTGGGGGATGCTGAGGAAGGCCTCCTGACTCCTCTTCCTCTGGTAGGGACTGTCTTCAAAGTGCGGCTTCTCCTTCTCCCCGGGCGGCTGGAGGCAGCAAACCATCCGTGCCAGGGCCGAGGGGATGGGCAAGGCTGAAGCCGTCCGGCGGGCCTCCTTCACCTGCAGGATGGAGATGGAGGCCACCTCGGCGATGGAAGGTTCCGGATCGGTCAGCAGGCAATCAAGCCCTGGAAGAAAAAAGAGAAGACTTCAATTCCCAGCATCCCCCAGCCATCCTGCTTCAAGATGGGAGGACTTCAATTCCCAGCATCCCCCAGCCATCCTGCTTCATGATGGGAGGACTTCAATTCCCAGCATCCCCCAGCCATCCTGCTTCATGATGGGAGGACTTCAATTCCCAGCATCCCCCAGCCATCCTGCTTCATGATGGGAGGACTTCAATTCCCAGCATCCCCCAGCCATCCTGCTTCAAGATGGGAAGACTTCAATTCCCAGCATCCCCCAGCCATCCTGCTTCATGATGGGAGGACTTCAATTCCCAGCGTCCCCCAGCCATCCTGCTTCAAGATGGGAAGACTTCAATTCCCAGCATCCCCCAGCCATCCTGCTTCATGATGGGAGGACTTCAATTCCCAGCATCCCCCAGCCATCCTGCTTCATGATGGGAGGACTTCAATTCCCAGCATCCCCCAGCCATCCTGCTTCATGATGGGAGGACTTCAATTCCCAGCGTCCCCCAGCCATCCTGCTTCAAGATGGGAAGACTTCAATTCCCAGCATCCCCCAGCCATCCTGCTTCATGATGGGAGGACTTCAATTCCCAGCGTCCCCCAGCCATCCTGCTTCAAGATGGGAAGACTTCAATTCCCAGCATCCCCCAGCCATCCTGCTTCATGATGGGAGGACTTCAATTCCCAGCGTCCCCCAGCCATCCTGCTTCAAGATGGGAAGACTTCAATTCCCAGCATCCCCCAGCCATCCTGCTTCATGATGGGAGGACTTCAATTCCCAGCGTCCCCCAGCCATCCTGCTTCAAGATGGGAAGACTTCAATTCCCAGCGTCCCCCAGCCATCCTGCTTCAAGATGGGAGGACTTCAATTCCCAGCTTCATGATGGGAGGACTTCAATTCCCAGCATCCCTCAGCCATCCTGCTTCAAGAGAGTAAGTCATCTGTCTACCAGGTTTGGTTGAAATTTCTAGAGGCGTTCCAAAGTTATGCTGGAACACACTTAGGTAGGTAGGTAGGTAGATATGGATATAGATAGGTAGGTAGGTAGATATGGATGTAAACGAGATATTTTAACACAGGGTAAAACATTTAATTTAGTTTTATTATTTATAATTGTTATATATGTATATGCTCTTAAATTCTTGTACACCGCCCCGAGTCTCTTCGGAGAGAGGGGGCGGTCAATAAATCCAAATAAATAAATAAATGTAGGTAGGTAAGTAGGTAGGTAGGTAGGTGGGTGGGTGGGTGGGTGGGTGGGTGGATGGATGGATGGATGGATGGAAGGAAGGAAGGAAGGAAGGAAGGAAGGAAGGAAGATATGGATTTAGGTAGGTAGGTAGGTAAGTAGATATGGATATAGGTAGGTAGGTAGGAAGGTAGGTAGGTAGGTAGATATGGATATAGGTAGGTAGGTAGGTAGGTAGATATGGATATAGATAGGTAGGTAGGAAGGTGGGTAGGTAGGTAGATATGGATGTAGACAGACACAGAGATAGATGGGAGGGAGGGAAGGAAGGGAAGGAGGTAGGTAGGTAGGTAGATAGATATGGATGTAGACAGACAGACACAGAGATAAATGGGAGGGAAGGAAGGGAAGGAAGGAGGTAGGTAGGTAGGTAGATATGGATGTAGACAGAGAGACAGACAGATAGAAAGGTAGGTAGGTAGATATGGATGTAGATAGATATATATGGATGGAGGGAGAGAGAGAGAGAGAGAGAGAGAGAGAGAGAGGGAGGGAGAGAGAGAGAGAGAAAGAGAAACAGGCCCTTTATAGAAATGGCTAGTTTATACTACTATATAACAAACCTATCTCTAGAGAAATATCCCATTCCTATAACAACAAACCTATTGAATCAGTAAAACCCAAAATCAAAGTTTCATTTCTTTTCCCACCTCAAGCACAAAGTCCAGCAGTGGTTTCCAGATAGAAATAAAAATATTTGGGTTTTTTTCTCTCTTTCATTAAAGCAGTTTGTTTAGCCATCTCTGCTCACCCCGTCCATTTTTGCACATTTATTTATTAAAAGTATATTGGCCCTTCGAGGCCAATGGGGCTTCCGCCGTTGGACCCTTGGCATTGCGCTTGGATGCGCCCGAGGTTCAAACACCACAACTTGCGGGGGTCTTATATCCCCCCAATGTGACCCAATTCTGACTTTCTTCACCATCCCCCGAGGAAGCCCCCTACCCCAATTTGCACAATTTTGCCTTTGCAAGAGGCTGCCTGGTATCTCCCTCCACCCCCCCACCCCCCACATGCCCGGTGCCCCCCTACCCTCGCTTACCCTGCTGAAGGGCGATCAGGGCCTCCTGGCAGGGAATGTCCGGCCGGGCATCCATGTGAAAGGCAAGGAATCCTGTGTGGACGGGAAGGAGCAGAATTCGCATTTGGTGCCGCCTGGGAGTCTCATCTGGCCATCTGCCTCCCCAACCTCCTGGCGGCTCCAGGCTGGGCCGGCTGACGGGATCTGCCCAGGCAGAATAAAGGTAGCCCTCGACTTACGTCCACAATTGAGGCCGACATTTCCGTTGCTAAGCGAAACAGTTGTTAAGTGAGTTTTGTCCTGTTTTAGGACCTTGCTTGCCACCGTCTCTTAAGGGGATCATTGCAGTTGTTAGGTGAGTAACACCGGCTTCCCCATTGCCTATCAGGAGGTTGCAAAAGGGGATCAGGTGACCAACCCCTGCGACCGTCATAAATGTGGGTCGGTGGCCAAAGGTCTGAATTTTGATCACCTGACCATGGGGATGGCTGCGATGGTTGTAAGTGTGAAAAATGGACCTTTTTTCAGTGCTGTTGGAACGGTCGCTAAGTGAGCCGTTGGAAATCAAGGACTACCTGTATACCCTGACCGCACAGGATTTGAATTCGCACCTGCTTCACACTCACAGCAGCCTCCCAGCATTTCCCCACAAAAACCTTACACCTCATGTTGCAGTTGTTCCTCATTCGGCGCATTTTATACTACACCTAGTATATAAGTAGGGGAACATTTTATAGTCCTCGACTTACGACCACAACTGAGGCCCAAATTTCCGTTGTTAAAGAAGGCCGTTGTTAAGTGTGTTTTGCCCCATTTTACAGCCTGGGTTTTTTTTGCCATAAGCAAAACATCACCGTCGTTAAGTGAATCATGCCGTCATTAAGCGAACATGGCTTCCCCCGTTGACTTTGCTTGTCAGACGCCGGCTGGGAAGGTTACAAATGTGGGGTCCGTGCAACCGTCGTAAGTACATGCCAGTTTCCAAGTGTCCAAATTTAAATCCCCGTCAGGATCAATAGAGGCAGTCCTCGGTTTACAACAGTTGATTTAGTGACCATTCAGAGTTACAACGGCACTGAAAAAAGGGACCTAGGACCATTTTTCACACTTAGGACCGTTGCAGCATCTCCATGGTCACATGATCTACATTCAGAGGCAGCTGACTCATATTTATGACGGCTGCCCTCATGCCCCGGGCTCACGTGATCCCCTTTTGCGACCATCTGACCAGCAAAGTCGACGGGGGAAGCTGGATTCGCTCAACAACCGTGTGACTACGGTAACGACTGCAGGGATTCGCTTAACAACGGTAGCAAGAAAGGTCGTAAAATGGGGCAAAACTCACTTAGCAAGAGAAACTTGGGGCTCAGCTGTGGTCGTAAGTTGAGCGGAGCTCTCGCCTCACAATCGGGAGGCTGTGAATCCGATCCTAGATAGAGGCGGATATTTCTCTCTCTGGGCACGATGAGCATAGATCTGCCGAATATAACTCCGCCATGGCGGCAGGAAAGGCAGGTGGCCAGCAAACACTCAGCTCCATTTAGTTGCCCAGACTACACCCGAGAAGGGATTATGGGGGGATTAAAATGAGAAGAAGAAGAAGAGGAGGAAAAGGAGGGGGAGGAGGAAGAGGAGGAGGAGGAGGAAGAAGAAAAGGAAGAGGGAGGAAGGGGTAGGAGGAGGAGGAGGAAGGAGAAGAGGAAGGTGGAAGGAGGAGGAGGAGAAGAGGAAGAAGAAGAGGAGGAGAAGGAGGAAGAAAAGGAAGAGGGAGGAAGGGGCAGGAGGAGGAGGAAGGAGAAGAGGAGGAAGAATGAGGAGGAGGAAGGAGGAGAGGAGGAAGAAGGAGAAGAGGAAGAAGGTGAAAGGGGGAGGAGGAGGAGGAACAAAAGGAAAAGGGGGGAAGGAGGAAGGAGAAGAGGAAGAAGGTGGAAGGGGAAGGAGGAGGAGGAAGAAAGGGAAAAGGGGGGAAGGAGGAAGGAGAAGAGGAAGAAGGTGGAAGGGGAAGGAGGAGGAGGAGGAGGAGGAAGGAAAAGAGGAGGAGGAGGGAGAAGAGGAAGAAGGAGAAGAAGAAGAGGAGGAGGAGGAAGGAGAAAGGAAAGGAGGAGGAGGAGAGGATGAAGAGGAAGAAGAAGAAAGAAGAAGAAGAAGAAGAAGAAGAAGAAGAAGAAGAAGAAGAAGAAGAAGAAGAAGAAGAAGAAGAAGAAGAAGAAGAAGAAGAAGAAGAAGAAGAAGAATTGTGGTCGTAAGTCGGGAACCACCTGTAAAATGGCGAGAAAAGTCGTAAAATGGGCAAAACTCACTTAGCAAGGTAAAGTTTGGGCTCCATTGTTTTCCGTAAGTGGAGGACCACCTGTATTGGGGATGCTGCAGTGTTAAAATCTGCTCCTAAGTCCCTTCGGTTTCAGCCCTGTCCTCCCTTTCAACGCTCACTAAGTGAATGGTTGTAAGTCAAGGACCGGAAGTGGGGGGCCATCCGCGTGGCTGGTGAGAGACGGCTGGCCTCGGCAGAGCATCCCATGGAGAACGGGGTGGGCCAGAATTGCTGTCCAGGGGGAAGGAGGCAGGTGGGTCCCCTTCCCACCAGGTGGGTCCTCCCCCCCCTTCACCTGCGAAGACCCCGGCCGCCCTCCGCAGGGGGGCTTTGGGGCTCTTCAGGAAATTCACCGCACAAGACAGGAAGACCACCATCTTCTCGGGGTACCACAGAACCTAGAGAGACAGAGAGAAAAAGGGGAGGGGGCTGCCCTGAGAAAGCAGATGATATCAATTCTGGAAGGGACCTTTGAGGTCTTCTAGTCCAACCCCCTCAAGGAGGAGACCCTTACAGAATCATAGAATGACAGAGTTGGAAGGGACCTTGGAGGTCTTCTAGTCCAACCCCCTCCTCAAGCAGGAGACCCTTACAGAATCATAGAATGACAGAGTTGGAAGGGACCTTGAAGGTCTTCTAGTCCAGCCCCCTCCTCAAGCAGGAGACCCTTACAGAATCATAGAATGACAGAGTTGGAAGGGACCTTGAAGGTCTTCTAGTCCAGCCCCCTCCTCAAGCAGGAGACCCTTACAGAATCATAGAATGACAGAGTTGGAAGGGACCTTGAAGGTCTTCTAGTCCAGCCCCCTCCTCAAGCAGGAGACACTTACAGAATCGTAGAATGACGGGGCTGGAAGGGACCTTGGAGATCTTCTAGTCCAACCACCTCCTCAAGCATGAGACCCTTACAGAATCGTAGAATGACAGAGTTGGAAGGGACCTTGGAGGTCTTCTAGTCCAACCCCCTCCTCAAGCATGAGACCCTTACAGAATCGTAGAATGACAGAGTTGGAAGGGGCCTTGGAGGTCTTCTAGTCCAGCCCACTCCTCAAGCAGGAGACCCTTACAGAATCGTAGAATGACAGAGTTGGAAGGGGCCTTGGAGGTCTTCTAGTCCAGCCCCCTCCTCAAGCAGGAGACCCTTACAGAATCATAGAATGGCAGAGTTGGAAGGGACCTTGGAGGTCTTGTATTCCAACCCCTCCTCAAGCAGGAGACCCTTACAGAATCATAGAATGACAGAGTTGGGAGGGACCTTGGAGGTCTTCTAGTCCAGCCCCCTCCTCAAGCATGAGACCCTTACAGAATCATAGAATGACAGAGTTGGAAGGGACCTTGGAGGTCTTCTAGTCCAGCCCCCTCCTCAAGCATGAGACCCTTACAGAATCATAGAATGACAGAGTTGGAAGGGACCTTGGATGTCTTCTAGTCCAGCCCCCTCCTCAAGCAGGAGACCCTTACAGAATCATAGAATGACAGGGCTGGAAGGGACCTTGGAGGTCTTCTAGTCCAGCCCCCTCCTCAAGCAGGAGACCCTTACAGAATCATAGAATGACAGAGTTGGAAGGGACCTTGGAGGTCTTCTAGTCCAGCCCCCTCCTCAAGCAGGAGACCCTTACAGAATCATAGAATGACAGGGCTGGAAGGGACCTAAGAGGTCTTCTAGTCCAGCCCCCTCCGCAAGCAGGAGACCCTTACAGAATCATAGAATGACAGAGTTGGAAGGGACCTTGGAGGTCTTCTAGTCCAGCCCCCTCCTCAAGCAGGAGACCCTTACAGAATCATAGAATGACAGGGCTGGAAGGGACCTAAGAGGTCTTCTAGTCCAGGGGTCCCCAACCTTTGCAACTTTAAGTCTGAAGGACTTCAGCTCCCAGACTTCTCCAGCCAGCTTTGCTAAAGTCCTTCAGACTTAAAGTTGCAAAGGTTGGGGACCCCTGGACTAGTCCAACTCCTGTCCCAACAGGAGATCCTCCTGAATTCCAGGTTGCTTCTCTCCTTGATTAATTTCCATCCATTGATTCTCGTCTTTGCCTTCTGGTGCTTTGGAGAATAGATAGCACTATTTCAGTATTTGGGGAGGGGGTGTATCACGTCCCCCCTAGTCTTTCTTTTCTCTAGACTAGATGTTCCCTTCCAATGTTCTTCCCATGTTTTCGCCTCCAGGCTACGGGTGAAATTTATTTATTTTTACTAATGGCTGTGTGGGCGGGGCTTAGTGGGCATGGCTTGCTTGGGGTGTCATGTGACTGGGTGGGCGTGGCTATATAGTGATGTAATTGGAGAGTCAAAAAACAGAAACTCACTTTAACAATGTCCTGCTGGAGCAGGGATGGACTAGATGACCTCCAGGTCCCTCCCAGCCCTGGATTATCCTCTGAAGGTGCTTCTAATGCCGGGTTTATAGTCCTTCCTTCCTCTTCTTTTTCCCTCCCTCCCTTTCTTTCTTTCTTTCCTTCCTTCCTTCCTTCCTTTCTTTCTTTCTCCTTCTTTCTTTCTTTCTCTCTCTCTCTTGCTTCTTTTTCCCTCCCTCCCTCCCTTTCTCTTCCTTCCTTCCTTTCTTTCTTTCTTTCTCCTTCCTTCTTTCTTTCTCTCTCTCTCGCTTCTTTTTCCCTCCCTTTCTTTCTTTCTTTTTTTTCTTTCTTTCTTTCTTTCTTTCTTTCTTCTTCCTTCTCTTTCTTTCTCTCTCTCTCTCTCCTTCCTTCCTTCCTTCCTTCTTTCTTTCTTTCTTTCTTTCTTTCTTTCTTTTTACTTTTTAAAATAAAGTTTTTACTACCAGTTCTGTGAACCAGTAGCATTTTTTTTTACTACCGGTCCAGGCAAACCGGCCCGAACCGATCCCATTTCACCCTTGCTCCAGGCCTTTAATCATCTGAGTGGCTCTTTTTAAATACTTTTCTCAACATCTTTTTTCGAATGTGGTGACCAAAACTGGCTGCAGGATGACCAGCTGTGGAATACCAGGGAAGGAGACCCTGGGTTTGAATCAAAGCATTATTCGTTTCATTTTACGACCGTTCCCCCCCCATCACTCGGCCGGCTCAATCTCATTCCCGCGGATATTCGAGGGCTCCTAAGGCCACCAAATTATGCCCCACTCCAGGACGGGGCTGAAACGGGCTGGCAGATCCCGGGGGGGGGGGGGGGGATTTTGTCAATGGGGTAAAGTGCTGGGGGGCGGGGGGGGGGAGACTTCATCGGAGAAGGGGCCCATCCCCCACCTACCAGGCTCTTGCAGATTTTGTCCAGAGCTTTTTGGCAGTCGCAGAAGGGCAAGGTCAGAATTTCCAACCCGAGGCTCCAGGCCAGAAAGTTACTGCATCGGCCCAAAGTCCATTTGTAGGTCTGCGCCAGGGAGGAAGAGGAAGAGGGAGGATTGTGAGGGACCCAAATAGCATCCAGAATTAAATCAGAGTCCGAGGCAAAGGATTCCTCAGAAGTTCCCATTGATGAAGAGAGACACGTTGGCACCTCTGGGGAAACCCGAATCTGGAAGCTTCCCGGTTTTGCCCACCCAGTTGGAAGTCCAAGATGTTGCCCCACACACACACACACACACACACACAAGTCCATCCCATGATCCAATCCCCCATTGCCACCCTGGCAGCTTCCACCCATCCAGTTCTGGGCAGTTGCAGAGGCGCGAAGAACAAAGGATGACCTTGGCTTTCTAGAAAGAACATTGTTATGGCTGCCTATCATCTAACTCCCATTTTCCCACCATAGAAAATGCATAGTAGAAGAATAGAAAGAGGGGCAGGCCAGAGACCCGAAAGAAAAGATGGCTGCAGCCTTGACGGGGACGACGACGAGGGGTTCTCGGGCCAGATGTGCGACCCGGATGTATCAGGCGTGCAAGCCGCTCACCTTCAGCTCCCCGAGGTGTGTGGTTAAAGCAGCACTGCAACTAGGGGCTATCTGAGGGAAGTGTCCCCCCCATCTCAAGTGGCCTCTTGCCACCTCCCCGCTACGATCTTGGGGAGCAAGGCCAGGGTCTTAGGCCCAGGCCCCCTGCCCCAGTGAGTTTGCAACAGCCTCTCCGGAAACTTCCCCAGCCTCTTAATAATATAATAGCAGAGTTGGAAGGGACCTCGGAGGTCATCTAGTCTTACCTCGACCACTTGCTGGCTGGGGTCATACATGTGGAGGATGAAGGGTACCAAGTGTGTCAGGATTCGCTCCCGCATCGGGGCCTTGTGCCGGACGTTCACCCAAGGCAGCAGCTCCCCGAAAAGGCGGACGGCCAGAAAGCGTTCCGGCTCTCGTTCCTGGGCAGAAGGAAAAGAAGGCTGGGTGGGCAGAGGGGCACCGTCTCTCGTGTGCCATCCGGGAAGAAGCCAAGGGCACTGGGGGGGGGGGGGGCAGGAGGGCTGATAGCGGGGTGGGGGTGGCGAGACTAATATTTTAAAAATGCAAAGATAAAATAAATAGAAATCAAACATTCACTTCTGCCTCTCCCAAGTCCTCGGGAAGAAGGCAGACAAAACTGTGAAATCCCGTCCCAACATCTGGCCGACGGTGGTGGGACCAACCGCAATACTAATTAAATAAAAGAGGAATAACGAACAAAATGCATCCATTAAAAAAGAAAACAACAAGCCAACGAACTGTCAGAGGAACAATTTGGGGTTCCCACGCGGGGTTGCGCAAGGATAAATAAAAAACGAGATCCAGACAGCTGTAAGGAAAGAAGAAATATTTCTTCCTAAAAGTAAAAGATTTTCGTCTATAGGGGCAGCTGTGGAGAAATGGGGGTGCAGAGCCCCTCTTGTTTGGGGCAGCCCCTCAAATGCTGGAAGACTGCTATCATGTCCCCCCCTAGTCAGGGGTGAAATCCAGCAGGTTCTGAGCAGTTCTGGAGAACCGGTGGAGCAAATTCTGAGTAGTTTGGAGAACCGGCAAAAACCACCTGTGGCTGGCCATGCCCCCCTCTATCCTCTGCCTCCTGAGTCCCAGCTGATCAGAAGGAAATGGGGATTTTGCAGTATTCTTCCCCTGCCACGCCCACCAAGCCACACCACGCCCACCAAGCCACGCCACGCCCACAGAACCATTAAAAAAGTTGACTTTCCCCACTGCCCCCAGGTTCTTTTTCTCTCTAGGCTGGCCATACCCAAATTCTCCAACCATTTTTCATGTTTTAGTTCTCCAGGCCTTTAATCATCTTTCTCTGCACTTTATTTCTAAAGTCTCAACATCTTTTTTATTTTTTAATGTGGGGACCAAAACTGGGTGCAGCATTCCAGGTGGGGCCTTACTAAGGCTTTGCAAATGGTACTAATTCTCCAAAGTCTGGACCTTTTTTTTTTTTTTGTAAGAACTGTGTTATTAATTTAACAACTTCAGCGAGAGAAATCGTAAAAACGGGATAAAATTCACTTAACCATCCTCTCGCTTAACAAGAGGACCAACAGGAAAATAGGTGGACCTCCCTGCTCTTGGGGGCAGCCCCTCAAATACTGGAATCCTGCTATCAATACAATACAATATACAATACAATACAATAGCAGAGCTGGAAGGGACCTTGGAGGTCTTCTAGTCCAACCCTCTACCTAGGCAGGAAGCCCTATGCCATTTCAGACCAATGGCTATCCAACATCTTCTTGAAGACTTGCAGTGTTGGGGCCTTCACAACTTCTGGAGGCAACTTCTGTTCCACTGATTAATTGTTCTCACTGTCCCGAAATTTCTCCTCCGTTCTAAGTTGCTTCTCTCCTTGATTAGTTTCCACCCATTGCTTCCTGTCCTGCCCTCAGGTGCCTTGGAGAATAGCTGGACTCCCTCTTCTTTGGGGCAACCCCTGAGATATTGGTAGACTGCTATCCTGTCTCCCCTAATCCTTCTCTTCATTCAACTAGACCTACCCAGTTCCTGCAACCGTTCTTCATATGTTTGAGCCTCCAGTTCCCTCATCCTCTTGGTTGCTCTTCTCTGCACTCTTTCTAGAGTCTCCACATCTTTTCTACATCGTGGCGACCCAAACTGGATGCAAATATTCCAAGTGTGGCCTTCCCAAGGCCTTATAAAGTGTTAACACTTCATGTGATCTTGATTCTATGCCTCGGCGTATACAACCCAGGATTGTATTTGCTAAATCCTAAAGCGCCACAGCAGGTCTCCCCAGAAATAAATAGGAATTTCCTTCCAGTCCCCGGCAGCACCCCAGGCTTACGTCTTGCAGGAGGGGCCGGAGTTTGGTGGCGATGAGGACGCAGAGGGAACCCACATAAATCCTACGCTGGTGTTGGCTCAGGATCTTCGGCAGCACTCGGAGGGTGTCTCTCACCGTCTTCTCGTGAGCCTCACTCAAACCTCTCAGCATTTTGGAGACCAGCCTTTCCAGAGACCTCAGCTGCAAGGAGGGAAGAAGGAAGCGGAAGGAGAGGAGGAAGGAAGGAGAGGAGGAAGGGAGGGAGAAAAGAAGGGAAGGAGAGGAGGGTGACAAAGTAAAAATTATTTATTTTCTTACTATCACTATCACTGTTTTAGAGTTTGTTTGTGGTTTACAGGCTGCATAAACAGAGGGATAGAATCAAGATCACGTGAAGTGTTAACGCCACTTTATAAGGCCTTGGTAAGGCCACACCTGGAATACTGCATACAGTTTTGGTCGCCACGATGTAGAAAAGACGTGGAGACTCTGGAAAGAGTGCAGAGAAGAGCAACCAAGATGATTAGGGGACTGGAGACTAAAACCTATGAAGAACGGTTGCAGGAGCTGGGTATGTCTAGCTTGATGAGAAGGACCAGGGGAGACAGGATAGCAGTGTTCCGATATCTCAGGGGTTGCCCCAAAGAAGAGGGAGTCAAACTATTCTCCAAGGCACCTGAGGGCAGGACAAGAAGCAATGGGTGGAAACTAATCAAGGAGAGAAGCAACTTAGAACGAAGGAGGAATTTCCTGATAGTGAGAACAATTAACCTCTGGAACAGAAGTTGCCTTCAGAAGTTGTGAATGCCCCAACACTGGAAGTCTTTAAGAAGATGTTGGATAGCCATTTGTCTGAAGTGTTGTAGGGTTTCCTGCCTAGGCAGGGGGTTGGACTAGAAGACCTCCAAGGTCCCTTCCAACTCTGCTATTGTATTGTATTGTATTGTATTGTATTGTATTGTATTGTATTGTATTGTATTGTATTGTATTGTATTGTATTGTATTGTATTGTATTATTATACAGCAAAGTATCTCTCTACTGTCCGGTGAATTACACTATTCCGCATATATTAGCTAACATTGGTTATGGGACCAGAGTTCTAATACTGGTTCTGAACCCAGAGTAGCTAAGTCTTTAAGAAGATGTTGGATAGCCATTTGTCTGAAATGGTATAAGGTTCCTGCCTAGGCAGGGGGTTGGACTAGAAGACCTCCAAGGTCCCTTCCAACTCTGCTATTGTATTGTATTGTATTGTATTGTATTGTATTGTATTGTATTGTATTGTATTGTATTGTATTGTATTGTATTGTATTGTATTGTATTGTATTGTATTGTACAGCAACGTATCTCTCTACACTCCGGTGAATTACACTATTCCGCATATATTAGCTAACATTGGTTATGGGACCAGAGTTCTAATACTGGTTCTGAACCCAGAGTAGCTAACACACGATGCGGTCCAGAGCCCCAGCAGCCCATGCGGCCACCAGTTCTCCAGCCGAGTCGTGAGCCATAAGCCTCAGGGAGTGGCCCAAGCTCCGTCAGGAACCTATCAGGAGGAAGGAAGGAAGTAGGGAAGGGAGAAAAGAAAGGGAAAAGAAGGTGGGGTTACAAAACAGGAGGAAGGGATGGTCAATATAACGGAGCCCAAGCTGTATATTATAACCTTTTAAATGGAATAACAAATGCATAACAATGAGAAATGTAAAGAAGAAGAAGAACTGTGGGAATGCATGCCTATCATTGCAGGTAAGAGAATAAAAAAATAATAAACTTTTCCAAACAAGAGAAAGAAAGACTGGGGTGCGGGGGTGGGGGGGGCTGTTTTCTGCCTTAAAGAGCAGGTTTCTCCATTTCTCCTTTGGGGAAATCTAACTAATATTCTGCCTCTTTTAATATTCCTCAAAAGAATATTAAAAGATATTAATATTGGAAGTCTTTAAAAAGATGTTAGATAGCCATTTGTCTGAAATGGTATCAGGTTCCTGCCCATGCAGGGGGTTGGACTTAGAACAGGGGTCTGCAAAGTCGGCTCTTTTAAGACTGGTGGACTTCAACTCCCAGAGTTCCCCAGCCAGCATAGCTGGCTGGGGAACTCTGGGAGTTGAAGTCCACCAGTCTTAAAAGAGCCTACTTTGCAGACCCCTGGACTAGAAGACCTACAAGGTCCCTTCCAACTCTGCTATTGTATTGTATTGTAATACTCGAGGTGTGTGTGTATGATTACTTCTTACTACACCCTCATCCTTGCAAAGGCTTCCCCAGAACCTGGGAGCTGGTGGGAACCCCTCTCACACACACACACACCCCCAATCAGGACCCCTTCAATTTACCTTCTGCTTCTGCAGCGCCAGGTTTTCCAACCCCTGGAAGCTGAGCCAGCGGACCATGGGTTGGGGGTCTGCTTGCCACTGATCCAGCTTGGCCAGGACTCTCTTCTTGGAGATGAGCCGCATGGACACCTTGCTGCAAAGAAACTTCCCAGCCAGGCAGCGTCAGACACGGGCCACGCTACCCATAGCTCCCTGCAGCCAAGACCCCAGCGTTCCCTGCTCCATTGGCATTTCCAGCTTGCTGGCTGGGGAATCCTGGGAGTTGAAGTGCTCCAGGCTTAAAGCGGCCAAGGTTGGAGATCCCTGCTGTAGAGTCAGACGGCTCTCTTACGTCCCCTTAGCACCCTCTATGCATCCAGTGCCCTAGAACCAGCAGTCACCCAATGGGGGTCCGTGAGAAAATTTGGGTGACCCGCCCAAAAATGATTTGCATTTTTTACATTGCACTAAATCAGGGGCCCTGAAACTGCGGCCCCTGGGCTGGATACGCGCAATGAACGCTTGTGTTGCTGCAGAGGGTCTCCCCCTTCGGGGTCTTTTTGTAGGGGGCAGAAATTCGGACTTGGGGGTCTGCTGTGGCCTCCTGGTGGGGGGCTTTGGGCGAAGGCTGGAGGGAAGAGCCGCTGATGGGGAAGAGCCAGAGGGCCTCCTTCCAGTGGGGACTGGTGCATCCTGGCCTGGAACTGGCTGACCATCTCAGCCCACTGAGCCTCCAGGCGCCGGCACCTGGCCTTGCACTCTCTCAGGTCTTCCCTCCGCTTGGAAAGCCCATGCTCCTAGTCCTCAGTGAGGGGCTTCCGCTAAGCCGCCATCTTGGTCAGATCCAATTTGAACTGAGCCAGCTGCTTTGCCAACCCTTTCTCGTAGTGGCCCCAACAACTACTTCCTCTAGGGCAGGGGTCTCCAACCTTTGCAACTTTAAGTCTGAAGGACTTCAGCTCCCAGACTTCTCCAGCCAGCTTTGCATTCGCATCCTTTTAGAGCAGGGGTCCCCAACCTTTGCAACTTTAAGTCTGAAGGATTTCAGCGCCCAGACTTCTCCAGCCAGCTTTGCATTCGCATCCTTTTAGAGCAGGGTTCTCCAACCTTTGCAACTTTAAGTCTGAAGGACTTCAGCTCCCAGACTTCTCCAGCCAGCTTTGCATTCGCATCCTTTTAGAGCAGGGGTCTCCAACCTTTGCAACTTTAAGTCTGAAGGACTTCAGCTCCCAGACTTCTCCAGCCAGCTTTGCATTCGCATCCTTTTAGAGCAGGGGTCTCCAACCTTTGCAACTTTAAGTCTGAAGGACTTCAGCTCCCAGACTTCTCCAGCCAGCTTTGCATTCGCATCCTTTTAGAGCAGGGGTCTCCAACTTTTGCAACTTTAAATCTGAAGGATTTCAGCGCCCAGACTTCTCCAGCCAGCTTTGCATTCGCATCCTTTTAGAGCAGGGGTCTCCAACCTTTGCAACTTTAAGTCTGAAGGACATCAGCTCCCAGACTTCTCCAGCCAGCTTTGCATTCGCATCCTTTTAGAGCAGGGGTCTCCAACCTTTGCAACTTTAAGTCTGAAGGACTTCAGCTCCCAGACTTCTCCAGCCAGCTTTGCATTCGCATCCTTTTAGAGCAGGGGTCCCCAACCTTTGCAACTTTAAGTCTGAAGGACTTCAGCTCCCAGACTTCTCCAGCCAGCTTTGCATTCGCATCCTTTTAGAGCAGGGGTCTCCAACCTTTGCAACTTTAAGTCTGAAGGACATCAGCTCCCAGAATTCTCCAGCCAGCTTTGCATTCGCATCCTTTTAGAGCAGGGGTCTCCAACCTTTGCAACTTTAAGTCTGAAGGACTTCAGCTCCCAGACTTCTCCAGCCAGCTTTGCATTCGCATCCTTTTAGAGCAGGGGTCTCCAACCTTTGCAACTTTAAGTCTGAAGGACTTCAGCTCCCAGACTTCTCCAGCCAGCTTTGCATCCGCATCCTTTTAGAGCAGGGGTCTCCAACCTTTGCAACTTTAAGTCTGAAGGACTTCAGCTCCCAGACTTCTCCAGCCAGCTTTGCATTCGCATCCTTTTAGAGCAGGGGTCTCCAACCTTTGCAACTTTAAGTCTGAAGGATTTCAGCGCCCAGACTTCTCCAGCCAGCTTTGCATTCGCATCCTTTTAGAGCAGGGGTCTCCAACCTTTGCAACTTTAAGTCTGAAGGACTTCAGCTCCCAGACTTCTCCAGCCAGCTTTGCATTCGCATCCTTTTAGAGCAGGGGTCTCCAACCTTTGCAACTTTAAGTCTGAAGGACTTCAGCTCCCAGACTTCTCCAGCCAGCTTTGCATTCGCATCCTTTTAGAGCAGGGGTCCCCAACCTTTGCAACTTTAAGTCTGAAGGACATCAGCTCCCAGAATTCTCCAGCCAGCTTTGCATTCGCATCCTTTTAGAGCAGGGGTCTCCAACCTTTGCAACTTTAAGTCTGAAGGACTTCAGCTCCCAGACTTCTCCAGCCAGCTTTGCATTCGCATCCTTTTAGAGCAGGGGTCCCCAACCTTTGCAACTTTAAGTCTGAAGGACATCAGCTCCCAGAATTCTCCAGCCAGCTTTGCATTCGCATCCTTTTAGAGCAGGGGTCTCCAACCTTTGCAACTTTAAGTCTGAAGGACGTCAGCTCCCAGACTTCTCCAGCCAGCTTTGCATTCGCATCCTTTTAGAGCAGGGGTCTCCAACCTTTGCAACTTTAAGTCTGAAGGACTTCAGCTCCCAGACTTCTCCAGCCAGCTTTGCATTCGCATCCTTTTAGAGCAGGGGTCCCCAACCTTTGCAACTTTAAGTCTGAAGGACATCAGCTCCCAGAATTCTCCAGCCAGCTTTGCATTCGCATCCTTTTAGAGCAGGGGTCTCCAACCTTTGCAACTTTAAGTCTGAAGGACTTCAGCTCCCAGAATTCTCCAGCCAGCTTTGCATTCGCATCCTTTTAGAGCAGGGGTCTCCAACTTTTGCAACTTTAAATCTGAAGGATTTCAGCGCCCAGACTTCTCCAGCCAGCTTTGCATTCGCATCCTTTTAGAGCAGGGGTCTCCAACCTTTGCAACTTTAAGTCTGAAGGACTTCAGCTCCCAGACTTCTCCAGCCAGCTTTGCATTCGCATCCTTTTAGAGCAGGGGTCCCCAACCTTTGCAACTTTAAGTCTGAAGGACTTCAGCTCCCAGACTTCTCCAGCCAGCTTTGCATTCGCATCCTTTTAGAGCAGGGGTCTCCAACCTTTGCAACTTTAAGTCTGAAGGACATCAGCTCCCAGAATTCTCCAGCCAGCTTTGCATTCGCATCCTTTTAGAGCAGGGGTCTCCAACCTTTGCAACTTTAAGTCTGAAGGACTTCAGCTCCCAGACTTCTCCAGCCAGCTTTGCATTCGCATCCTTTTAGAGCAGGGGTCTCCAACCTTTGCAACTTTAAGTCTGAAGGACTTCAGCTCCCAGAATTCTCCAGCCAGCTTTGCATTCGCATCCTTTTAGAGCAGGGGTCCCCAACCTTTGCAACTTTAAGTCTGAAGGACATCAGCTCCCAGAATTCTCCAGCCAGCTTTGCATTCGCATCCTTTTAGAGCAGGGGTCTCCAACCTTTGCAACTTTAAGTCTGAAGGACTTCAGCTCCCAGACTTCTCCAGCCAGCTTTGCATTCGCATCCTTTTAGAGCAGGGGTCCCCAACCTTTGCAACTTTAAGTCTGAAGGACATCAGCTCCCAGAATTCTCCAGCCAGCTTTGCATTCGCATCCTTTTAGAGCAGGGGTCTCCAACCTTTGCAACTTTAAGTCTGAAGGACTTCAGCTCCCAGACTTCTCCAGCCAGCTTTGCATTCGCATCCTTTTAGAGCAGGGGTCCCCAACCTTTGCAACTTTAAGTCTGAAGGACATCAGCTCCCAGAATTCTCCAGCCAGCTTTGCATTCGCATCCTTTTAGAGCAGGGGTCTCCAACCTTTGCAACTTTAAGTCTGAAGGACGTCAGCTCCCAGACTTCTCCAGCCAGCTTTGCATTCGCATCCTTTTAGAGCAGGGGTCCCCAACCTTTGCAACTTTAAGTCTGAAGGACATCAGCTCCCAGAATTCTCCAGCCAGCTTTGCATTCGCATCCTTTTAGAGCAGGGGTCTCCAACCTTTGCAACTTTAAGTCTGAAGGACTTCAGCTCCCAGACTTCTCCAGCCAGCTTTGCATTCGCATCCTTTTAGAGCAGGGGTCCCCAACCTTTGCAACTTTAAGTCTGAAGGACTTCAGCTCCCAGACTTCTCCAGCCAGCTTTGCATTCGCATCCTTTTAGAGCAGGGGTCCCCAACCTTTGCAACTTTAAGTCTGAAGGACATCAGCTCCCAGAATTCTCCAGCCAGCTTTGCATTCGCATCCTTTTAGAGCAGGGGTCTCCAACCTTTGCAACTTTAAGTCTGAAGGACTTCAGCTCCCAGACTTCTCCAGCCAGCTTTGCATTCGCATCCTTTTAGAGCAGGGGTCCCCAACCTTTGCAACTTTAAGTCTGAAGGACATCAGCTCCCAGAATTCTCCAGCCAGCTTTGCATTCGCATCCTTTTAGAGCAGGGGTCTCCAACCTTTGCAACTTTAAGTCTGAAGGACTTCAGCTCCCAGACTTCTCCAGCCAGCTTTGCATTCGCATCCTTTTAGAGCAGGGGTCCCCAACCTTTGCAACTTTAAGTCTGAAGGACATCAGCTCCCAGAATTCTCCAGCCAGCTTTGCATTCGCATCCTTTTAGAGCAGGGGTCTCCAACCTTTGCAACTTTAAGTCTGAAGGACGTCAGCTCCCAGACTTCTCCAGCCAGCTTTGCATTCGCATCCTTTTAGAGCAGGGGTCCCCAACCTTTGCAACTTTAAGTCTGAAGGACATCAGCTCCCAGAATTCTCCAGCCAGCTTTGCATTCGCATCCTTTTAGAGCAGGGGTCTCCAACCTTTGCAACTTTAAGTCTGAAGGACTTCAGCTCCCAGACTTCTCCAGCCAGCTTTGCATTCGCATCCTTTTAGAGCAGGGGTCCCCAACCTTTGCAACTTTAAGTCTGAAGGACTTCAGCTCCCAGACTTCTCCAGCCAGCTTTGCATTCGCATCCTTTTAGAGCAGGGGTCTGCAACCTTTGCAACTTTAAGTCTGAAGGACTTCAGCTCCCAGAATTCTCCAGCCAGCTTTGCATTCGCATCCTTTTAGAGCAGGGGGCTCCAACGTTTGCAACTTTAAGTCTGAAGGACTTCAGCTCCCAGACTTCTCCAGCCAGCTTTGCATTCGCATCCTTTTAGAGCAGGGGTCCCCAACCTTTGCAACTTTAAGTCTGAAGGACTTCAGCTCCCAGACTTCTCCAGCCAGCTTTGCATTCGCATCCTTTTAGAGCAGGGGTCTCCAACCTTTGCAACTTTAAGTCTGAAGGACTTCAGCTCCCAGAATTCTCCAGCCAGCTTTGCATTCGCATCCTTTTAGAGCAGGGGTCTCCAACCTGGAGAATTCTGGGAGCTGAAGTCCTTCAGACTTAAAGTTGCAAAGGTTGGAGACCCCTGCTCTAGGGGCCCTAAGGAGCCCGGGCAGGCAGTTCGAGGAGTGGCTGGGAGGGGAGGGTGAGTGAGGCGCCCCTTGACATGAGGGACACCGAGTTGGCCACCCCCACCCAGTCACATGACCACCTAGCCACGCCCACCCAGCCGGTCATTGGGCAGGTCATATTAGTGGTCCGCGGGATTTTAAATTATGAAATTAGTGGCCCCTGAGCTCCGAAAGGTTGGGGACCCCTACCCTAGACCCCATCTCAACTTACCCCTGCAAAGAGCGCCTTGGCGGTCAAAGCCCTCTCCTCCTGCTGGGCGTCCAGTTGTGGGATGACTTCTGCCAGCAGCCCCAACAAATGATGATTTGTGACGGTCGCCAGGATTCTGAGAAGACAAGAGTCCCTCACACACACACACACACACCACTGGGAGGTTACTTCCATCGGACAGGCGGGCGGGTGGTTTCCTTGGGGTCTGGAGCTCGGGAGCAGCTGCTTACCGCGCGAGGAGGACCACTCCTCTCAAATGCTCCTCCTTGCTGGAGAGAAGAGCCCAGCCCTTGTTCATCTCCATGCTTAGCAGGACCTTGTAGTTGTGGTCTCGGAGCATCAGGGTCCTCAGCGTATCCAGTGCGAACCTGCAGGGGCAACACAAGGCTCAGAGAGAATGTACGGTGTAGAAAAGATGTGGAGACTTTGGAAAGAGTGCAGAGAAGAGCAAGAAAGAGGATTAAGTGACTGGAGACTAAAACATAAGAAGAACAGTTGCAGGAACTGGGTAGGTCTAATGTTTAATGAGAAGAAGGACCAGGGGAGACATGATAGCAGTGTTCCTATATCTCAGGGGTTGCCCCAAAGAAGAGGGAGTCAAGCTATTCTCCAAAGCACCAGAAGGCAGCATAGGTGGTACCTTGCTCAATAGCAGTAACTGTGAGAGGGATCTTGGAGTCCTAGTGGACAACCATTTAAATAGGAGCCAGCTGTGTGTAGCAGCTGCCAAAAAAGCCAACACAGTTCTAGGCTTCATAGTCAGAGGGAGAGAATCAAGATCACCGGAAGGGTTGATACCACTTTATAATGCCTTGGGAAGGCCACACTGGGAATATTTGCATTCAGTTGTGGTCACCACAATATAAAAATAATGTGGAGACTCTAGAAAGAAGGCAGAGAAGAGCAACCAAGCTGATTAGGGGACTGGAGGCTGAAACATACAAAGAAGAGTTGCAGGAACTGGGACTGTCTAGTTTAATGAAAAGAAGGACCAGGGGAGACAGGATAGCAGCCTTCCGATATCTCAGGTGTTGCCCCAAAGAAGAGGGAGTCAAGCTATTCTCCAAGGCCCCTGGGGGCAGAACAAGAAGCAATGGGTGGAAACTAATCAAGGAGAGAAGCAACTTAGAACTGAGGAGGAATTTCCTGACAGTGAGAACAATGAATCAGTGGAACAGAAGTTGCCTCCAGAAGTTGTGAATGCCCCAACCCTGGAAGTCTTTAAGAAGATGTTGGATAGCCATTGGTCTGAAACGGTATAGGGTTTCCTGCCTAGGCAGGGGGTTGGACTAGAAGACCTCCAAGGTCCCTTCCAACTCTATTTTGATGGAAAGAAGATTTGGGGGAAACTTGTCTTCATTGGTGCCACGTGAGAGATGGCCAGACAGGCATATCTTAACTAGGGGTGGTTCGGTGTCTCCCCTATATAATCACCTCACATGTTCCGTGACCAGATGTTTATAGTGGAGGGAGGGTTGGCTGTTAGCCCCGTCACTGGAGCCGGCTGTTTGCTGCGTACGGCCGTCCTCCTTCTCCTCTTCCACTTTCTCCTCCTCCTCCTTCTCCACTTCCTCTTCTTCTTCCTCCTCCTCCTCCTCCTTGTAGCCTGGAAGCTGCACCAGGAAGTGGATCTGGGTCAGGATAGCCAGGAAGAGGGTGGGGTAGAACCCGTGGATGGCTCCTGTGCAGGTGAAGAGTTTCAACATTTCGGCCAGCGCTCTCATGGCCTAAGAAAGAAAGAAAGAAAGAAAGAACCCTAGGATGCAGTGCTTCCTTGCAGACGTCTCATGACCCAACTAGGGAACATCATCAGTGCAAGAAGGGAGGTGGGGTTGTGGGGAGGGGAGGAGGAGGAAGAGGACTGTAGAGTTCTTATTGCCCTCTAAGCTTGATTGTTTTCTAGATAGATAGATAGGTAGGTAGGTAGGTAGGTAGGTAGGTAGGTAGGTAGGTAGGTAGGTAGGTAGGTAGGTAGATAGATAGATAGATAGATAGATAGATAGATAGATAGATAGATAGATAGATAGATAGATAGATAGATAGATAGATAGATAGATAGATAGATAGATAGATAGATATGGATGGAGAGATAGAGACAGACAGACAGACAGGCGATAGAGATTATGATAGATAGATAGATAGATAGATAGATAGATAGATAGATAGATAGATAGATAGATAGATAGATAGATAGATAGATATGGATGGAGAGATAGAGACAGACAGACAGACAGGCGATAGAGATTATGATTGATAGATAGATAGATAGATAGATAGATAGATAGATAGATAGATAGATAGATAGATAGAGACAGGCAGACGAGAGATTATAGTAGATAGATAGATTGATAGACAGACAGACAGATGATATAATAGATCAATCGATCGATTGATCAATAGATAAAGACAGACTGACTGACTGACTGACTGACTGACTGACTGACTTTTCATCACTGGAAGCTTCCAAGAAGAGACTGGACTGCCACCTGCCAGTAATGGGCTAGGCCTAGGGCTTATTTTCCAGGTGGGTCTTATTGTCGTGGAAACACGGCATCTATCTAATCATGCTTGCAAGGTTCTGGGATTGTGGCCTTAACAGTCCTGTCCTTTTAGCCTTCCTGGTGGAGTTCATGCTCTGGTCTGGCCTACCTCGCAGGGCTGACACTTACTGCCAAAGGAGCCAGCCACTCCTTGTAACCGGTGACATCTCCGGCGCTGCAGCTGTGCTCGGGCAGGCTGGCTCTCCGTTTCAACTCTCGGAGCAAGTACCACATGACTTTGGTGTTCGTCTCCGGGACCGTGCAAAGACCTTTCCACATTTCGGAGGCTGTGCTGTGAAACGGAAACGTGGACAGGTGTGACTTTGTCCACGGACGGCGATGGGTCAGGCCTGCAGCCCTCTTTTCTTTTGGGCCTTTGGCCTGCCACCCTTTCTATTCTTCTGCTATGCCTTTTCTATGGTGGGAAAATGGGAGTTAGATGATAGGTAGCCATAACAACGTTCTTTCTAGAAAGCCAAGGTCATCCTTTGTCTCTGCATACTCTGCACCTGATCGGAACTGGATGGGTGGAAGCTGCCAGCGTGGCAGTGGGAGATGGGACCATGGAATGGACTGGTGGGTGTGAAGGAGGGATGAGATCTTGGACTTTCAACTGGGTGGGGAAAACTTTTGAACATTTGAATGGGCCCAAAAGCCTTTATTTTAATGCAATACAATAGCAGAGTTGGAAGGGACCTTGGAGGTCTTCTAGTCCAACCCCCTGCCTGGGCAGGAAACCCTACAACACTTCAGACAAATGGCTATCCAACATCTTCTTAAAGACTGTTGGGGCATTCACAACTTCTGGAGGCAACTTTTGTTCCATAAGTTAATTGTTCTGACTGTCAGGAAATTCCTCCTCAGTTCTAAGTTGCTTCTCTCCTTGATTAATTTCCACCCATTGCTTCTTATTCTATCCTCAGGTGCTTTGGAGAATAGCTGGACTGCCTCTTCTTTGGGGCAACCCCTGAGATATTGGAAGACTGCTATCATGTCTCCCCTGGCCCTTCTTTTCATTAAACTAGACATTCCCAGTTCCTGCAACCGTTCTTCGTATGTTTGAGCCTCCAGTCCCCTAATCCTCTTTCTTGCTCTTCTCTGCACTCTTTCTAGAGTCTCCACATCTTTTCTACACCGTGGTGACCAAAACTGAATGTAGGATTCCAAGTGTGGCCTTACCAAGACCTTATAAAGTGGTATTAACCCTTCCCGTGATCTTGATTCTCTCCCTCTGTTGATGCAGCCTAGAACTGCATTGGCTTTTTTGGCAGCTGCTGCACACGGCCGGCTCCTATTTCAATGCTTGTCCACTAGGACTCTAACTGACCAGGTTGGGACAGCTGGCAGACACACAGCTGACAATGCCTGGAGGGGATAGTGTTCTTTGGTGAGCATGACAGGCGCATCGGAAAGCCCAGGGAACTGGATGGGAAGCCAGTGGCTTGGACTGCTAACTATGGGCCTCTCCTTCTGAGATGCAGGCCGGTGAGGTGGCAGGGTCATACCTGTTGCAGGGCAGGGAGTGTTTCAGGAGGCTGGAGACCACGTCTTCAGGGGACACCTCTGCCAAAGAAGTCACAACGTTCAACGCCGCCCTCCGAGCTCTGCCCACAGGGATATTGCTGATCTCCCAATACAGCTGTTCCACTATTTCTGAGACCTGGAGAAGAAGGATGGAAGAGAGAGATGAGCACAGGATCACAAGTCAGGGGAAATCAGGAGTTTCATCAACGACCCTGTTGAGGTTCTCCAGAAGCTCTTCTTCTGAGACCAGGTTATAGCAGCTCCCATGATCCAAGACTTGGGAGGAACCACTTTATGCGGCTTTGGTAAGATCACATCTGGAATCCTGCATCCAGTTTTGGTCACCACGATGTAGAAAAAGATGTGGAGACTCTGGAAAGAGTGCAGAGAAGAGCAACCAAGAGGATTAGGGGACTGGAGGCTACAACCTATGAAGAACGGTTGCAGGAAGTGGATATGTCTAGTGTCAGGCCTGCAATCATCTTTCCTTGTGGGTCTTTGGCCTGCCACCCTTTCTATTATTCTACTATGCCTTTTCCATTGGTGGAAAAACGGGAGGAGGGATTGTACGGATTTAAATGCTATGCAGCCATAACAACATTCTTTCTAGAAAGCCAAGGTCATCCTTTGTCTTAACACCTCTGCACTTGACTGGAACTGGATGAGTGGAAGCTGCCAGCATGGCAGTGGGAGATTGGACCATGGATGGACTTGTGGGTGTGGCGTGGAAAGATCTTGGACTTCCAACAGGGTGGGGAAAACCGGGAAGCTTTCAGATTCGGGGTTTCCCAAATGTGTCAACATGGCTCTCTTCATCAATGGGAACTTCTGAGCAATACTTTGCCTCGGACTCTGATTTAATTCTGGATGCTATTTGGAACCCTGACATCTAGTCTTATGAAAAGAAGGACCAGGGGAGACATGATAGCAGTCTTCCGATATCTCAGGGGTTGCCCCAAAGAAGAGGGAGTCAAACTATTCTCCAAGGCACCTGAGGGCAGAACAAGAAGCAATGGGTGGAAACTAATCCAGGAGAGAAGCAACTTAGAACTGAGGAGAAATTTCCTGACAGTGAGAACAATTAACCAGTGGAACAGAAGTTGCCACCAGAAGTTGTGAATGCCCCAACACTGCAAGTCTTCAAGAAGAGATTGGACAACCATCTGCCTGAAATGGTACAGGGTTTCCTGCCTAGGCAGGGGGTTGGACTAGAAGACCTCCAAGGTCCTTTCCAACTATTCTATTCCATTCCATTCCATTCCATTCCTTCTATTCTATTCTATTCTATTCTATTCTATTCTATTCTATTCTATTCCATTCCATTCCATTCCATTCCTTCTTTATTATTCTATTCTATTGCATATTGTATTATTCTATTCTATTCCATTCCATTCCTTCTTTATTATTCTATTCTATTCTATTGCATATTGTATTATTCTATTCTATTCTATTCCATTCCATTCCATTCCTTCTATTCTATTCTATTCTATTCTATTGCATATTGTATTATTCTATTCTATTCTATTCCATTCCATTCCATTTTTATTATTCCTATTCTATTCTATTCCATTCCATTCCATTCCTTCTTTATTATTCTATTCTATTCTATTCTATTCTATTCTATTCTATTGCATATTGTATTATTCTATTCTATTCCATTCCATTTTTATTATTCTATTCTATTCCATTCCATTCCATTCCATTCCTTCTATTCTATTCTATTCTATTCTATTCTATTCTATTCTATTCTATTCTATTCCATTCCATTCCATTCCATTCCATTCCTTCTTTATTATTCTATTCTATTCTATTCTATTCCATTCCATTCCTTCTTTATTATTCTATTCTATTCTATTCTATTCTATTCTATTGCATATTGTATTATTCTATTCTATTCTATTCCATTCCATTTTTATTATTCTATTCTATTCTATTCCATTCCATTCCATTCCTTCTTTATTATTCTATTCTATTCTATTCCATTCCATTCCATTCCATTCCTTCTTTATTATTCTATTCTATTCTATTGCATATTGTATTATTCTACTCTACTCTACTCTACTCTACTCTACTCTACTCTACTCTACTCTACTCCCTCTGGGGACACCCTCTTCTGGCTGGTTCCTCCTTTAAGGAGCCTCTCACCTTGTCCTTCAAATCACTTTCCTGCTCGTGCAAAATCACGGTGAGCTTCACTGCCGTTGCATTCAGGAGGGTCTTCTCGCAGGTCTTCAGGCTGCCCACCGTGGACAGCAGGACGTCTACGGGGGAGACACAACCAGGGGTGACCTCCGGGCCCTGAAATTAACAGGAAGAAAGATTTTGAAATGGAGGGGGGTTTCCGGTAGTCCTCAACCTACGACCTCAACCGAGCTCATCGTTTCTGTCGCTAAGCGAGACGTTTGTTCAGCGAGTCCTGCCTCGTTTTACGACCTTTCGTGCTGCAGTTGTCAAGTGAATCACTGCAGTTCATAAGACGGTTATTAAGTGAACCTGGCTTCCTCGGAAGTTTGCATCACCTAGCAAGGCTCAACGAAGCCTGGGATTCAGGACAGGCTGCAAAGTTAGCTAAGACCCCCCCGCCCCCTGGGAGTCTGACTACCAATCAGAGCACATTTCTTACCCAGGAGCAGGAAGCTGTGAGGATAATCATCCTGATGTTGGGTTGACAATATATATAAGCCAGGATTCTTAAAAAGGTATATGTAACTTTAAAGACTCTGTGGAATCTGATTGGCTGTGCTTCCTAGCTCAACCATAAAAGGCAGCTGGAAACACAGTTCATTCCCTTTTGCTTTCCTTTGCTTCCTGAGTGCCACTGAGGAAGAAGCTGAACCTGAAGACGGAAGAAGTATCATTGTTTTTGCATTACTGTAAGATAACTGTGGTTTTGGTGAAGGACTGTTTATTGTTAGAGGAGCTAATATCACTGTTTGGAAGAAGTATTTTAGTTACATCAAGAGTAAAGACTATTTATTTTTTCTACTATCAGTGTTGTAGAGTTTTTGTGTGGTTTAAGCAACATATCTCTTGCTGTCCGGTGTATTGCACTATTCCGCCTGTTTATTTTCCAACGGGGGTGTTCTTTACCCCTAACAGAAGCTCTGAGGTAGGGCCCAAAGAGGGCATAAAACCAGGACACCCTTAGCATCTTGTAGGAAGTTAAAACCCATCCCCGCTCCTAGAAAAATGAAATATCCTAGGAAATACTGGATAAGGCAGAATATGAAGTGTTAATGCCACTGTATGGTGCCTTGGTAAGGCCACACTTGGAATACTGCATACTGTTTTGGTCGCCACGATGTAGAAAAGACGTGGAGACTCTGGAAAGAGTGCAGAGAAGAGCAACCAAGATGATCAGGGGACTGGAGACTAAAACATATGAAGAACGGCTGCAGGAGCTGGGTATGTCTCGTTTGATGAAGAGAAGGACCAGGGGAGACATGATAGCAGTGTTCCGATATCTCAGAGGGTGCCACAAAGAAGAGGGAGTCAAACTATTCTCCAAGGCACCTGGGAGCAGAACAAGAAGCAATGGGTGGAAACTAATCAAGGAGAGAAGCAACTTAGAACTAAGGAGAAATTTCCTGACAGTTAGAACAATTAACCTCTGGAACAGCTTGCCTCCAGAAGTTGTGAATGCCCCAACCCTGGAAGTCTTTAAGAAGATGTTAGATAGCCATTTGTCTGAAATGGTATAAGGTTCCTGCCCACGCAGGGGGTTGGACTAGAAGACCTACAAGGTCCCTTCCAACTCTGCTATTGTATTGTATTGTATTATAGTTCCCTGGATCAGAAATGGAGAAACATGTTTTTTAGGCAGGAAGCAGGCTCACTCTTCATAGCCCCCCCCACCCTTTGTCAATAGGCGATCAAAAGGCCTGGGTCAATATATTCTACATAACAAAGAACCCTCCCTTCAGCTCCAGGGTGATGAGGTTAAGGCAGGATAATATTAGCCCTGGGAAGAAGCAAGGCTCAGCCAAACCTGGACTCCCATCCTAGAGAGTTGCCCCTACATGCCCCCCCCTCCCATGGGAGTCTGACAGCCCATCAGAAGACAAGATCAAGATCAAAGGCCAGAGAGGGCATAAAACCAGGGACTTTCAGCATCTCTCTCGCTTTTCTTCTTCTCCCAACATCTGGAAGCATCTGGTTCCCCCTTGTCTGTTCAGGAGCTCCAGCCACAGGATCCTGTCCGCCAGTGATGGGTTTCAAAAAATTTTTAGAACCTATTCTGTAGGTGTGGCCTGCTTTGTGGGAGTGGCTTGGCAGCCATGAGACCGGGTGGGAGTGGCTTGGCAGCCATGTGAC
This sequence comes from Rhabdophis nuchalis, assembly GCA_039707465.1. NCBI lineage: Eukaryota > Metazoa > Chordata > Lepidosauria > Squamata > Natricidae > Rhabdophis > Rhabdophis nuchalis. The sequence goes on along the minus strand of CM077645.1, from coordinate 224,297,388 downwards.
TGGGTGGGCGTGGCCAACTTGTAAAACGTGGTGAAACTCACTTAACAACGCTCTTGCTTAGCGACCAAAATGTTGGCTCAGGAACTCTGGCATTTGAAGCACTCAAGTCTTCAAGCTGTCAAGTTACAAGACCCTTGTACCCCTCAACCTTTAGGGAAAAACCCCCAGGGGTGTTCAAACTTGACAGCTTTAAGACTTGTGGACTTCAACTCCCAGAATTCCTCCTCTCGCTCTCCATCTTGATCAGGGGTAGTCAACCTTTTTATACCTACCACCCACTTTTGTATCTCTGTTAGTAGTGAAATTTTCTAACCGCCCACCGGTTCCACAATAAGGGTGATTGATAAAGTAGGGAAGTCAATTACATTTTAAAAAGGGGAAAGTGCTTCAGTATCGGACAAAACCCCCCCACCGCCCACCATGAAAGCTGGAACACCCACTAGGGGGCGGTAGGGACCAGGTTGACCACCTTGATGATGGGCTGATGGGCAGGCGTGGGGAGGGAGAGCCTCTTCTAGAGAAGGAGGTTAGAACTGGCAGGAACCCACCCCTGGAGTGTCCACCATTAAAACCATCTTTCCAAGCAGCCTCCATGTTTCCAGTGTCTTTTCCCCCCACTTGGAACTGAACCCAGATGGACATTTCTTCCATCTTTCTTTCTTTCTTTCTTTCTTTCTTTCTTTCTTTCTTTCTTTCTTTCTTTCTTTCTTTCTTTCTTTCTTTTTCCCTCTCTCTCCCCTTCCTTCCCTTTTCTTTCTTTCTCCCTCTCTCTCCCCCTCCTTCCCTTTTCTCTTTCTTTCTTTCTTTCTTTCTTTCTTTCTTTCTTTCTTCCCTCCCTCGATCCCTCTCTCTTTTTTTAAGCCATGCAGTCCTGTCCACCATTAAACCATCTTTCCAAAACACTGTTTCCAGTGTCTTTTTCCCTACTTGGAGCTGAACCCAGATGGACATTTCTCCCAACTCTTTCTTTCTTTCTTTCTTTCTTTCTTTCTTTCTTTCTTTCTTTCTTTCTTTCTTTCTTTCTTTCTTTCTTTCTTTCTCTCTCTCTCTCTCTCTCTCCCCCTCCTTCCCTTTTCTTTCTTTCTTTCTTTCTTTCTTTCTTTCTCTCTCTCTCTCTCTCTCTCTCTCTCCCTCCCTCTCTCTCTCTCCCCCTCCTTCCCTTTTCTTTCTTTCTTTCTTTCTTTCTTTCTTTCTTTCTTTCTTTCTTTCTTTCTTCCCTCCCTCGATCCCTCTCTCTTTTTTTAAGCCATGTGGTCCTGTCCACCATTAAAACCATCTTTCCAAGCAGCCTCCATGTTTCCAGTGTCTTTTCCCCCACTTGGAACTGGACCCAGATGGACGTTTCTCCCAACAGGATGATGGGGTCCTTAAAAGAAGAAGATGATGATGATAGGAAGCAGCATGGACACTCAGGGACAACCATATCCCAGGAGGAATACAGATACCTGGGAGTCTTCCTTTTCCTCCACCTGGGCCAGGCAGGTGACTCCTAACGGCCCCAGGTCCATTCCTTCTCCAGAGGATTTTGGAGTTTTAGCCTCCTGCTCCTCCTGCACCTGAACAGGGACCTCCTGACCCACCAGGTCCAGGTCTTCTACCCTTTCTCCCAAAGCAGAACTGCTGGGCTCCGGCATCTTCTCCATCTTTGGTTCCTGACCGCCGGAGACTTGGTCATCCAGGGAGAGGAGGAGGTCCGGTTTCACACGGCCGATCCCAACCTGGACTCCAACAGAGTCTGTGCTTGGTTTGGTCGTTTCCGTCCATCCGTTGAGCTCGCCTGCCTGGTTGGACATCTTGGAAGTCTTTCTCCTTAGGTTTCTTCTTGGGAGAAGACTTCTCAGGACCTGGGAGAAGACTTCTCAGGACCTGGGAGAAGACTTCTTAGGACCTGGGAGAAGACTTCTCAGGACCTGGGAGAAGACTTCTCAGGACTTGGGAGAAGACTTCTCAGGACTTGGGAGAAGACTTTTCAGGACCTGGGAGAAGACTTGTCAGGGAGAAGACTTCTTAGGACTTGGGAGAAGACTTTTCAGGACTTGGGAGAAGACTTCTTAGGACTTGGGAGAAGACTTTTCAGGACTTGGGAGAAGACTTCTCAGGACTTGGGAGAAGACTTCTCAGGACTTGGGAGAAGACTTCTCAGGACTTGGGAGAAGACTTCTCAGGACTTGGGAGAAGACTTCTTCCCGCAAGAGATGAAGGGCAGGCCGAGCGGAAGAGAGCAGAGGAGTTTATCTCCAGACACGGGAAGGTCAAGAGTCCCCTGGAGGCCACAGAAGTTTCTCCGGGAGCGATCAGAAGGTCTTCTCTCTCTCGATAAATTTAATCTATTGACCTATGCAAAAAAATAAAGAAGGAAAAGGAGCAGGAGAAGGGAAACATAAATGACACACTCACTATTTGGAAGAATAAAGAACATTCGTAGCTCAGGGTTGAAACGAGGGCTCCTTGGTACTCTCTGAGCTAGGTTGTTTTCTTGCAGACATTTCATGACCCAACTAGGTAACAGCATCAGTGCTGTTACCTAGCATCAGGGAATAGGGGATCTAGCCATCACTCCCTTGTCATGGACAGATCACGCTCTCCTTCCGCTGGACTTTCCAATCGCTACACCGCGGGGAGGCGGAACCGTATACTCCTAGATGGTTCCGCCCCAGGCTTCTAATGGACCCGGAAAGGTTCCAGAGGGAGCTTGGGCCAATTCCTGTGACCCTGCCCCGCGACTCGACTGAGGACCTAGTGGCCGCATGGTTAAGTGCGGCCACGGGGGCTTAGACCGAGTCACGCCCTTGTGGCCTCTCTTGCGGCGACGAAACACCCAGGCTCCCTGGTTTACTGAGGAGCTTCGGGGGATGAAACGCCACAAGAGACGCCTAGAGAGCAGATGGAGATCCTCTCGCTCCGAAGCCGACCGAACACTAGTGAGAACCCATATTAGGGCTTACTTAGTGGCGATAAGGGTGGCAAAACGTGAGTATTGTGCCACCCTTATTGCATCCGCAGATAACCGCCCTGCCGCCCTGTTTGGGGTGACCCGCTCCCTCCTCCATCTGAGGCCGCGGGAAGACCCTCTGCAAGGGCGAGCAGAGGAATTTGGGATTTATCTGCAGGAGAAAATCACTCGGATTCGGAATGAGCTACCCTCCATCGACAGTGGTCCTGTGGGACTGTCCGAGACTAGTCTTGAGGCTCCTTCTTGGGAGGAGTTTGACTTTGTTACCACCGAGGATATGGACAGGCTGTCAAGGAAACTTAGGACGACCACATGTTTATTGGACCCGTGTCCCTCCTGGCTTGTACTGGCATCCTGGGAGACGACACAAGGCTGGCTCCAGGGCATTGTCAACGCATCTTTGAGTGAGGGGTCCTTACCTGCCGTCTTGAAAGAGGCGGTGGTGAGGCCCCTCCTCAAGAAGCCGTCCCTGGACCCAGCTTTATTAGAGAACTATCGTCCGGTCTCCAACCTTCACTTTTTGGTGAAGGTTGTTGAGAGTGTGGTAGCCCAACAGTTTCCGCGACACCTGGAGGAAGTTGATTATCTAGACCCGCGCCAGTCCGGCTTCCGACCCGGTCACAGCACCGAGACGGCATTGGTCGCGTTGGTTGATGATCTCTGGAGGGCGCGGGATAGAGGTTATTCCTCTATCCTAGTCCTGTTAGACCTCTCAGCGGCTTTCGATACCATCGACCATGGTATCCTATTGCACCGACTGGGGGGGTTGGGGCTGGGAGGCACCGTTCTGCGGTGGTTCTCGTCCTACCTCTCTGGTCGGTCGCAATATGTGTTGACGGGAGGGCAGAGGTCAACCTCGAGGCCTCTCTTATGTGGGGTTCCTCAGAGGTCGGTCCTCTCGCCCCTCCTTTTCAACACATATATGAAGCCGCTGGGTGAGATCATCCATGGTTTTGTGGTGGAGTACCACCTGTACGCTGATGACACTCAGCTGTACATATCCACCCCAAACCACCCCAACGATGCCGCCGAAGTGCTGTCCCGGTGTTTGGAAGCCGTACGGATCTGGATGGGTGGTAACAAACTCAAGCTCAACCCTGCCAAGACTGAGTGGCTGTGGTTTCCGGCACCCCGGTTCAGCCAGATTACTCCAACTCTGGCCATTGGGGGCGAAACACTGGCCCCCGTGGAGAGGGCGCGCAATTTGGGTGTCCTCCTGGATTCCCGGCTGTCCTTGGAGGACCATGTTGCGACCGTGGCCAGGGGGGCGTTTCATCAGGTACGCCTGATGTGCCAATTGCGCCCCTTACTGGACCGGGCTGCCCTTCGCACAGTCACTCAAGCTCTTGTGACGTCCCGACTCGACTACTGTAATGCTCTCTACATGGGGCTTCCCTTGAGGTGCACTCGAAAGCTACAGCTAGTCCAAAACGCAGCCGCGCGGGTGATTATGGGAGCCACCAGATGCTCCCACATAACACCGATCCTGCGCGAGCTGCATTGGCTTCCTGTGGCCTTTCGAGTGTGCTTCAAGGTTTTGACAACTATCTTTAAAGCGCTCCATGGCTCGGGGCATAGTTATATGCGAGACCGCCTCCTGCCCCATACATCCCTCAGACCGATACGCTCCCACAGAGAGGGCCTTCTCAGGGTGCCGTCGGTCGGACAATGCCGACTGGCGACACCCAGGGGAAGAGCCTTCTCTGTGGCGGGGCCAGCCCTCTGGAATGACCTGCCCCCTGAATTACGTACCATCACCGACCTCCGCCTCTTCCGCCAATGTCTTAAGACATATTTGTTTCAACAAGCCGGCTTAGCCTAACCTCCCATGGGGACTTTTAGATAGTTTTAAATTGGGTCTTTTAAAATTTGGTTTTAGCGCAGGATAGGATTATTTAATAGTTTTTAAAATTATATTTATTGTATTTTGTATGTCTTTTAAATTTCCTGTGCGCCGCCCTGGGTCCTCTGTGGAGAAGGGCGGGATATAAATTTAAATAAATAAATAAATAAATAAATAGAAGGGAGTGGGGTTTATGGAGAGGAGGAGGAAGAGGAAGAGGAGGAGGACCATGGGGTCCTTGGTGCTCTCTGAGAATTGTTTGCTTCCAGACGTTTCATTACCAAACTAGATAACAACTTCAGTATTAGAAGCAGAGGTGGGTTACTCCCGGCTCAGCCAAACCAGTAGTGGCAGCGGTGGTAGGCTCCGCCCACTTCTATGTGCAGAAACATTCCATACATGCGTGAGCGAACTGGTAGTAAACCGGTGAGGAACCCACCACAGACTAGAAAGGCATGTTAGAAGCAAACACCCCTCTGTTCTAGCACTGATGATGTTACCTAGTTGGGTAACGAAACGTCTGCAAGAAAACCACCAAGCTCAGAATTCCTCAAGGAACCCCCATTTTGAAAGAGGCACATAGAGCACGTTGCTTTTAACAGATGAACAGAGTCGGAAGGGACCTTGCAGGTCATCTAGTCCAACCCCCTGCCCAAGCAGGAGACCCTACATCTGCCTCTACCTAGGATCGAACCCACAACCTCCTGCGTGGGAGGCAAGAGCTCCACCTCTAGGCCACAGCACTGTGCTTCCGAAAACCTAGCACCATCTCCTTTGTCTTACTAGCATTTAGATTAGGGGTGTCCAAACTTGGGAACTTTGCTGGTTGGGGAATCCTGGGAGTTGACGTCCTCAAGTCTTAAAGTTCCCAAGTCTTAAAGTTCCCAAGTCTTAAAGTTCCCATGGCTGGCTGGGGAATCCTGGGAGTTGACGTCCTCAAGTCTTAAAGTTCCCAACTCTTACAGTTCCCAAGTCTTAAAGTTCCCAAGTCTTAAAGTTCCCAAGTCTTAAAGTTCCCAAGTCTTAAAGTTCCCATGGTTGGCTGGGGAATTCTGGGAGTTGAAGTCCACAAGTCTTAAAGTTCCCAAGTTTGGACATCCCTGGCCTAACAGCTAGCAAGTTCTCTAGGAAGGATGACACCATGGAGATTCTTAGGGTCTCTCACCTGTCTTCCTTCTTTCCCTCCTCCGCAGAACTTTTCCACCTGGAGAAAGCCAGGCCACCGCTCTCTTGGTTTCCATCCATTGGCGAAGGTGATGAGAACTGTTAGCTTTTCAAAGATCTGGAATCATCCAAAACCATGGCGATTCTGCCATCACTGTGGCTGCTCCAGCAACGAGCTTCAAAGCAGGAGCAACCGAGTTTTACTTGAGGAAAGGGCAGGACAGGAACTCAAGATCTTCTCATAAACCGAATCTTCATTCATTCATTCATTGATTCATTCACTAATTCATTGATTCATTCATTTATCGATTCATTCACTAATTCATTGATTGATTGATTGATTCATTTATCCATTCATCAATTCATTCACTAATCCATTTATTGATTAATTAATTAGTTCATTCATCGATTCATTCACTAATTCATTGATTCATTCATCAATTCATTCACTAATCCATTGATTAATTAATTAGTTCATTCATCGATTCATTCACTAATTCATTGATTTGATTGATTCATTCTTTCATCGATTCATTCACTAATCCATTGATTTGATTGATTCATTCTTTCATCGATTCATTCACTAATCCATTGATTGATTCATTCTTTCTTTCAGCAATTCATTCACTAATTCATTGATTTGAGTGATTCATTCATTCATCAATTCATTCACTAATCCATTGATTGATTAATTGATTAATTCATTCATTCATCAACTCATTCACTAATTCATTTTTTTTTGAAAGAATTGTATTTATTTTTTAATAAAACAAAAATACAAAAAGGAAAAATCATCATTCTACATTGTATCCTTTGGGAAGTATGTCGACTGGTTATACATAACTTTTGTGCATTTCTAAAATCATTATTATTCATGAGTAATCTCGTTTTATAGATTTTAAATCAAAAGATTCATTATATATCTTAATATCATTACACCAGAATTCTCCTCTAATATTCCATATTTGGTCTATCTTAATCTTCAGACATGTCTTACTTAAACATCACCACATAATGACATCCATTGTCTATTCCAAACATACATGCATACACCTATATAAATATATCATCTATAATTATTCCGTTACTCTTGTTATAACTCATTATTTATTAGCTGGTAAGTTCTTCAATAATAATCTAAAACAGTCTTAAATTTGCTAAAATTCTCCCCCATTTTGTTAGGCTACATCCATCAACATTCCTATGAAATAACAGTCTTATTTATATTCAATCTCATACATTCCTACACATACATAGATACATAGATATATATCATTAAGCTAGAGCATTATTATTAGTTACACTCATTCATTATTTATTTATTTGATTTGATTTGATTTATAAACCGCCCCCTCTCCCCGAAGGGACTCGGGGCGGTGCACAGGAAATTTAAAAACCATATAAACGTGACAATACAAATGTATAAAACCGAATTAAATAAATTAACCCTGCGCTAAAATTTTAAAATCTTAAAAACCTTAAAACTATTCCTTAAAATCCCAATTAACAATTTAAATTTCCCTACAGTCAGGTTGGACAAAATTAGGCCAGGCCTAAATCAATGAATTCACTAATTCATTGATTTGATTGATTCATTCATCCACCAATTCATTCACTGATCCATTGATTGATTGATTAATTGATTAATTCATCAATTCATTCACTAATTCATTGATTAATAATAATAATAATAATAATAATAATAATAATAATAATTTTAATACTTATAAACCGCTCCCTCTCCCCATGGGGACTCGGGGCGGTGCACAGGCAGAGTAAAAACAGTAAAAAATATACAAACAGTTCTAAAACCAAATTAAACTTAACCTGTGCTAAAATTCCCATAAAACTAACTATGCTAAAACTACCCAATAAAACCCCAAGACAGGGAGACTATCCCAGGCCGGCCAGACAGAAAAAGTGGGTTTTTAATTTAAGACGGAAGGAGTGGAGGTCCGTGGTCGTTCTAATATCGGGGGGGGGTCGTTCCAGAGGGCCGGGCCCGCCACAGAGAGAGCCCTTCCCCTTTTGATTCATTGATTGACTGATTGATTGATTGATTGATTCATAACTTTTGTATAGCTGTCCATGTTCTAACGAGCTCCGAGCGGTGCCCAATCTTTTTTCTGTGTCCCAGTTCTGTGCTTTCTTTAATCAAGGGAATCTGAGAAAGAGAAAAAAAGAGAAATACAATACAAAAGCAGAGTTGGAAGGGACCTCGGAGGTCTTCTAGTCCAACCCCCTGCCCAGGCAGGAAGCTCTATACCATTTCAGACAAATGGCTATCCAACATCTTCTTAAAAGACTTCCAGGGTTGGGGCATTCACAACTTCTGGAGGCAAGCTGTTCCACTAATTTATTGTCCTCACTGTCAGGAAATTTCTCCCGCTTGGGCAGGGGGTCGGACTAGATGACCTGCAAAGGTCCCTTCCAACTCGGTTCATCTGTTAATCACCCCGTGCCAAAAATCCAAAACCCAGCATCTGGGCACCGCTGGCCGGGCGGCTGCAAGTTCTCCGGCCGCCTGCAGGGGTCGCCCTCCGCCGCTGCCCTCCCCCTCCCCGAGCCCGCCTCTCTCCCCCCCCCCCTTTTCCCTCCTCCTCCTCCTGCTCCGCTCCTCCCTTCCCCAAATTCCTCCCTTCCTCCCGAGGCTTTCCGGCCGGGCGCCGCGGCGTTTCCTCTGCGCCTCCATTGCAGCCGCCTCCGCCGCAGAGACCCCCGCCCGAGACCCCCCCACGCGCCCCCTCCCCTCCATCAGCCCCTCCCCTCGCCCCCCCCTCAGGAGGGAGGGAGAGATGCTCCCGTGAAGGACGCCAGAGGTGGGTCTCTTTCCCTTCTCCCTTCTTTCCTTCCCTTCCTTCTCTCTCTCCTTTCGTTCCTTCCTTCCTTTCCTCCCTTTCTCTCTCTCCTCCTTCCTTCAGTTTCTCTATTGCCTCCTTCCTTCTCTTCCTTCCTTCCTTCCTTCCTTCCCACCCTGCCTCCGTTTCTTCTCCTTTCCTCCTTCACTCCCTCTCTCGTTCTCTCTTTTTGCTCCTTCCTTTCTGTCCTCCCTTTCTCTCTCCTCCCGTTCCTTCTGTTTCTCTTCCTTCCCTTCTTCTTTTTCTTCCTTCCTTCAGTTTCTCTATTCCCTCCTTCCTTCTCTTCCTTCTCTCCCTTCCTTGCTTCCCACCCTGCCTCTGTTTCTTCTCCTTTCCTCCTTCGCTCCCTCTCTTTCTCTCTTCTCGTTCCTTCCATTCTTTCCTCCCTTTCTCTCTCTCCTCCTTCCCTTCCTCCAGTTTCTCTTCCTTCTTCTTTTCCTTCCTTCCTTCCTTCCTTCCTTCCCACCCTGCCTCCGTTTCTTCTCCTTTCCTCCTTCGCTCCCTCTCTTTCTCTCTTCTCGTTCCTTCCATTCTTTCCTCCCTTTCTCTCTCTCCTCCTTCCCTTCCTCCAGTTTCTCTTCCTTCTTCTTTTCCTTCCTTCCTTCCTTCCTTCCTTCCTTCCTTCCTTCCCACCCTGCCTCCGTTTCTTCTCCTTTCCTCCTTCGCTCCCTCTCTTTCTCTCTTCTCGTTCCTTCCATTCTTTCCTCCCTTTCTCTCTCTCCTCCTCCCGTTTCTTCAGTTTCTCTTCCTTCCCTTCTTCCCCCTTTCCTTTTCTCTCTCTCCTCCTTCCCTTCCTTCAATTTCTCTATTCCCTCCTTCCTCCTTCCTTATTTCGGTCCTTCCTTCTCTTTCTTTCCTCCCTCCCTCCATTCCTTTCTTCCCTTTCTCTCTTCCCTCCTTCCGATCCTTCTGTTTCTCTCTCTTCCCTCCTTCTCTTTCTCTTTCCCCTTTTCTTTTCCTTCCTTCTTCCTTCTCACCTCATTTTCCTTCCTATCTATTCTGTTCTTCTCTCCCTTTTACTTCTCTCGTAACTCCCTTCCTTCCTTCCTTCCTTCCTTCATTTTGTTATTTTTCTTCCTTCTTTCTTTCTCTCTTCTTTCTCCTTTTTTTCTTTCTCTTCTTTCGTTCTTTCTTTCTTTCCGTGTAAGATGATGACCGTTTTCCATTTCTCCCTCAAGGGGACTGAAGGGGAGCACCCTGAAACTTGGAGCCTGCTTTGGTCGCCCAGAGGAGACCCCCCCCCCAAGTCCCGTCGCCAGGGCCCCCCTGGCCATGTGCTGAGAGATGTCCCTCTCCAGGCTGAACAGCTTCACCAATGGCTTCCAGGAAGACCCCTCCCGGATGGAGACGGCCAATGGGGCGGACATGGCCCAGGTGCTCAAGTGCTTGGAGATGGGAACCATCTTGACCTTGTTCTACCAGAAGAAGTCCCAGAGGCCCGAACGGAGGAGTTTTCAAGTCCGGCCGAAGAGCCGTCAGATTGTCTGGAGCCGGACCCCCGAGAAGGTGGAGGGGGACGGTGAGTGCCGGGAATTCGGGGCTGGTGGGAGCAGGAGAGCCAACCCCAAAGAAGGGACAGGTCCAGTGGTGGGTTTCTGCAGGTTCGCACCTACTCGCGAGAGCCGGTTGGTGAAATTTAGAGAACCGGTGAGAGGGGGTTCCACCGGTGTACCTGGAAGTAAATCTGGCCCGCCGCTGCCAGTGACCCAACAGGAAGGGAAGGGAAGGGAAGGAAAGAAGGAAGGAAGGAAGGAAGGAAGGAAGAAAGAAAGAAAGAAAGAAAGAAAGAAAGAAAGAAAGAAAGAGAAAGAAAGAAAGAAAGAAAGAAAGAAAGAAAGAAAGAAAGAAAGAAAGAAAGAATTTATCATCACAATTGAGTCCAAAATTTTGGTTGCTAAGCAAGAGCGTTGTTAAATGAGTTTCACCACATTTTAAAAGGTGGCCACTCCCACCCTGTCACATGACTGCCAAGGCACGCCCACAAAATAGGCCAATGTGAAACCCACCACTGGACAGGTCCAATGGATGGAGGCCTCCTCAGATGGGGCCTCCAGAGCTGCTGGGACCTCACCTTCTGGAACTCCCGGGCCGGAACCTAGAACGAGGAAGTCCAGGAAGGGGAGTCTCCAGACATCTGCTCTGGCCTTCCTCAGAAGAAAAGGGGAAGGAGAAGACCTTGGTCTTCCTCCCCTTCTTCTCCAGAAGGTTTTCCTCCTGGCCTGCAGGGCAGATGCAGTCTCCAAAGGTGTCATTTCTTCTCATCCTCAATGCAATACAATAGCAGAGTTGGAAGGGGCCTTGGAGGTCTTCTAGTCCAACCCCCCGCCTAGGCAGGAACCTTATACCATTTCAGACAAATGGCTCTCCAACATCATCTTAAAGACTTCCAGGGTTGGGGCATTCACAACTTCTGTTCCACTGGTTCATTATCCTAACTGTCAGGAAATTTCTCCTCAGTTCTAAGTTGCTTCTCTCCTTAATTAGTTTCCACCCATTGCTTCTTGTTCTGCCTTCAGGTGCCTTGGTGAGGATTTTGTGCACCTGGGCTTTGGGGGGCCACAAATCTGAATTAGCTTAAAACTATTGAGCCCAAAATTGACGTTGCTAAGTGAGATGTTGGTTCGGTGAGTCCTTGTACGATCTTACTCGCCATCGTCGTTAAGTGAGTCGCCACCGTTGATAGGTTAGTAACCCAGTTGTTAAGCGAATCCGACTTCCCCCTTGACTTCGATCGTCAGACGGTCGTAAAAGGAGATCGCAGGACACTGACCGTCGTAAATGTGAATCAATTGCCACGTGATTATGGGGATGCTGCAGAAGTCGTAAGTGTGAAAGCGGTCATAAGTCCCTTTTTTTCACTGCCGTTGTGACTCTGAACGGTCACTAAATGGACCGTTGTAAGTCAAGGACTCCCTGCAGACCAGTCAAGAGTTCTCTGGTCGATTTTGGTTAAGGTGGATTCCTTGATTCCTCATTTTTGTACGCACAATAGGGAAGTAATATGGAAGCAGTGCGCCATTAACAGATGACAGAGTTGGAAGGGACCTTGCAGGTCATCTAGTCCAACCCCCTGCCCAAGCAGGAGACCCTACGTCTGCCTCTACCAAGGAAGGAAGGAAGGAAGGAAGGAAGGAAGGAAGGAGTAACAGATTAACAGAGTTGGAAGGGACCTTGCAGGTCATCTAGTCCAACCCCCTGCCCAAGCAGGAGACCCTACATCTGCCTCTACCAAGGAAGGAAGGAAGGAAGGAAGGAAGGAAGGAAGGAAGGAAGGAAGGAGTAACAGATTAACAGAGTTGGAAGGGACCTTGCAGGTCATCTAGTCCAACCCCCTGCCCAAGCAGGAGACCCTACATCTGCCTCTACCAAGGAAGGAAGGAAGGAAGGAAGGAAGGAAGGAAGGAAGGAAGGAAGGAAGGAAGGAAGGAAGGAAGGAAGGAAGGAAGGAAGGAGTAACAGATTAACAGAGTTGGAAGGGACCTTGCAGGTCATCTAGTCCAACCCCCTGCCCAAGCAGGAGACCCTACGTCTGCCTCTACCTTCCGACAAACATTCTTATGAGACTTCTGAATCTGGCCCACAACCAGGGAATAAAAGAAATTTGTTTGTGTTTAATGATTTAATGTATACCTGTGCAAGGATGCCTCGCCTTGGCCCCCTTAAGACCTGTGGACTTCAATTCCCAGAATTCCAGGGGCAGCCATGCTGGCTGGGGGATTCTGGGAGTTGCAGTCCACAAGTCTTAAAAGTGGCCAATGTTATCCCATCTTGTTTTTAAAAAATCTTTCAGTGGCCCTTACAAGAATACACAAAGGCCGTTAAATTAGAGATATAAATCTGCAAATCGGAATGGAATCAGAATATAGCTGGAAGGGACCTTGGAGGTCATCTAGTCCAGCCCCCTGCTCAAGCAGGAGATCTTATAGCATTTCAGACAAGTGGCTGTCCAGTCTCTTCTTAAAAACTTCCAATGATGGAGCACCACAACCTCTGGTGGCAGGCAGTTCCACTGGTTGATTGTCCTCTTAGGAAGTTTCTCCTCAATTCCAGGTTGCTTCTCTCCTTGGTTAGTTTCCACCCATCGCTTCTCTGCCCTGCCTTCGGGTGCTTTGGAAAAATAAATTGAACAAATATATTAATACATTTAATACATTTATTAAGAATAAAAGACCCACGGGGGAAATAATAAATTATTTTGCCTAGCTTGGAACACATAGGGCAAACTTACAACAGCGAAGAAGATGAGGCTGTGTGAAATTCCCAGGAGAAGGCTTGAGACTTTCTCCCCCTAAGATTTGACAAGAAGCGATTAAAGATTTTGCAAACGAAAGATTTTGCAAACTAAAGATTTTGCAAATTAAAGATTTTGCAAACTAAAGATTTTGCAAACTAAAGATTTTGCAAACTAAAGATTTTGCAAATTAAAGATTTTGCAAATTAAAGATTTTGCAAACTAAAGATTTTGTAAATTAAAGATTTTGCAAATTAAAGATTTTGCAAATTAAAGATTTTGCAAATTAAAGATTTTGCAAACGGTTAGCATTTTTGCTTCTCCAAAATACCAACAGGTTTTGCACCTTCTCTGTAGGTGATTGGGTTGACCTTTATTGTGGTAAATTCATATGAATGTTGCCGATTTGGTGGCACCCAGATTTAATAATTAACTGAAGCACAGGAAGTCCTTGACTTACGACGGCAACGGAGCCCAAAATTACTGTTGCTAAGTGAGACATCTGTTTTTTGCCCTGTTTTGCAATTTTTCTAGCCACAGTTGCTGTGAATCGCTGCAGTTATTCAGTTAGTAATACGGTGGTTAAGTGAATCGGGCTTCTTCTCCGTGGACTTTGCTGGTCAGACGGTCGCAAAAGGGAAACACAGAACGCTCGGGCACTGCGACTGTCATAAATATGAGTCGGTTGCCAAACGTCTCAATTTTGATCCCGCGGCCGCAGGGACGCTGCAATGGTCGTAAGTGTGAAAAACGGCCATAAGTCCCTTTTCCCCGTGATGTTGTAACTTCAAGCGGTCACTAAATGAACTCTAGTAAGTTGTAATGTTTTTCAACCTGGATCACTTTAAGAGGGGTGGACTTCAACTCCCAGAATTCCCCAGCCAGCACAGCTGGCTGGGGAATTCTGGGAGTTCAAGTCCACCCCTCTTAAAGTGACCCAGGTTGAAAAACACTGCTCTAAAAGACAACTCAGAGTCTAGATGCGTGGCGCAAGCGGCACCACCACAATGACATCACAACAATGTGACGTCACCACAATAAGACCACACAACTCCCATCCTTTTAAAGAGACCATCCCAGGCCTGATGTGGTTCTCCAAAATCATGTTGCGTTCTGGAAAAGGAGAGGCAGGCTGTGTGTTGTCTCGTTAACACACACGGTTGTGCGTTCTTTAAATAGCCGTTTGTGATCATTGCCGTTGTGGCTCTCAGAAAACGGTGCATTTGAATCGTGGCTTGTCCACGGTTTATCTGCATAGCACCATCACGCAGGGACGATGTCTCCCTCGAAGCACGGCTAAAGCCCCATTCGATAGGAAATGATCCACATTGCTGCCTCGTGAGAGCAACCCAGTTGTGTGAGTGCAGCTGTGGAAGTCACACGCCTGACTGGTGCCATTGGCACGATGAGACGGGGACAATGCATCCCATTCCGCCGTTGCGTTGCTTTGCCATTATCCTTCCAAAGTTGTGTGTTGCCGTTTGAAATGCCCTCCTCCCTCGGGAAGAGAGCCCTGTCTCGTTCGGCAGGCTGGCTGGCTGGCTGGCTGGCTGGGGATGATGGGGGTTGTGATGCAGCAGAGAGCCAAGGGCCGGTAGAGCAGTTCAGGCGAGTTTGTGCGAGAATCATTTCCTTGCCGGCGCTTTGATGCTAATGTGAGAAGCCAATGAGAAAGTAGATATTTTGGGATGGGTTTCCGGCTCCTTCGGTCTCTTGTGGAGAGTTGGAAGGGACCTTGGAGGTCTTCTAGTCTAGCCCAAGCACCTGCTCAAGCAAGAGACCCTATAACATTTCAGACAAATGGCTGCCCAGTCTTTTAAAAGCCTCCAGTGATGGAGCACCCACACAACTTCTGGTGGAGAGCTGTTCCAACGGTTAATTGTTCTAACTGTCAGGAAATTCCTCCTCAGTTCTAAGTTGCTTCTCTCCTTGATTAGTTTCCACCCATTGCTTCTTGTCCTGCCCTCAGGGGCTTTGGAGAATAGTTTGACTCCCTCTTCTTTGGGGCAACCCCTGAGATATTGGAGGGCTGCTATCATGTCTCCCTGGTCCTTCTTTTCATCAATACAATGCAGTAGCAGAGTTGGAAGGGACCTTGGAGATCATCTAGTCCAACCCCCTGCCTAGGCAGGAAGTCCTATACCATTTCAGACAAATGGTTATCCTACCTCTTCTTGAAGACTTCCAGTGTTGGGGCATTCAGAACTTCTGGAGGCAACTTCTGTTCCTCTGATTCATTGTTCTCACTGTCAGGAAATTCCTCCTCAGTTCTAAGTTGCTTCTCTCCTTGATTAGTTCCCACCCGTTGCTTCTTGTCCTGCCCTCAGGGGCTTTGGAGAATAGTTTGACTCCCTCTTCTTTGGGGCAACCCCTGAGATATTGGAGGGCTGCTATCATGTCTCCCTGGTCCTTCTTTTCATCAATACAATGCAGTAGCAGAGTTGGAAGGGACCTTGGAGATCATCTAGTCCAACCCCCTGCCTAGGCAGGAAGTCCTATACCATTTCAGACAAATGGTTATCCTACCTCTTCTTGAAGACTTCCAGTGTTGGGGCATTCAGAACTTCTGGAGGCAACTTCTGTTCCTCTGATTCATTGTTCTCACTGTCAGGAAATTCCTCCTCAGTTCTAAGTTGCTTCTCTCCTTGATTAGTTCCCACCCGTTGCTTCTTGTCCTGCCCTCAGGGGCTTTGGAGAATAGTTTGACTCCCTCTTCTTTGGGGCAACCCCTGAGATATTGGAGGGCTGCTATCATGTCTCCCTGGTCCTTCTTTTCATCAATACAATGCAGTAGCAGAGTTGGAAGGGACCTTGGAGATCATCTAGTCCAACCCCCTGCCTAGGCAGGAAGTCCTATACCATTTCAGACAAATGGTTATCCTACCTCTTCTTGAAGACTTCCAGTGTTGGGGCATTCAGAACTTCTGGAGGCAACTTCTGTTCCTCTGATTCATTGTTCTCACTGTCAGGAAATTTCTCCTCAGTTCTAGGTTGCTTCTCTCCTTGATTAGTTTCCACCCATTGCTTCTTGTTCTGCCTTCAGGTGCCTTGGAGAATAGCTTGACTCCCTCTTCTTTGGGGCAACCCCTGAGATATTGGAGGGCTGCTATCATGTCTCCCTGGTCCTTCTTTTCATCAATACAATGCAGTAGCAGAGTTGGAAGGGACCTTGGAGATCATCTAGTCCAACCCCCTGCCTAGGCAGGAAGTCCTATACCATTTCAGACAAATGGTTATCCTACCTCTTCTTGAAGACTTCCAGTGTTGGGGCATTCAGAACTTCTGGAGGCAACTTCTGTTCCTCTGATTCATTGTTCTCACTGTCAGGAAATTTCTCCTCAGTTCTAGGTTGCTTCTCTCCTTGATTAGTTTCCACCCATTGCTTCTTGTTCTGCCTTCAGGTGCCTTGGAGAATAGCTTGACTCCCTCTTCTTTGGGGCAACCCCTGAGATATTGGAGGGCTGCTATCATGTCTCCCTGGTCCTTCTTTTCATCAATACAATGCAGTAGCAGAGTTGGAAGGGACCTTGGAGATCATCTAGTCCAACCCCCTGCCTAGGCAGGAAGTCCTATACCATTTCAGACAAATGGTTATCCTACCTCTTCTTGAAGACTTCCAGTGTTGGGGCATTCAGAACTTCTGGAGGCAACTTCTGTTCCTCTGATTCATTGTTCTCACTGTCAGGAAATTTCTCCTCAGTTCTAGGTTGCTTCTCTCCTTGATTAGTTTCCACCCATTGCTTCTTTTTCTGCCTTCAGGTGCCTTGGAGAATAGCTTGACTCCCTCTTCTTTGGGGCAACCCCTGAGATATTGGAAGGCTGCTATCATGTCTCCCCTGGTCCTTCTTTTCATTAAACTAGACCTACCCAGTTCCTGCAACCGTTTTTCTTATGTCCTAGTCTCCAGTCCCCTCATCCTCTTCTCTGCCCTCTTTCCAGAGTCTCCACATCTTTTTTTACCCCGTGGCTATATGTAAATAAATTATCCGGGCTTCCCCAGGAATGAAAAACACACTTAATTTTTGCAGCCTGTCCCAGGAGAATCCAAGCCCCTAGAAAGTATCTTCTGGGGCAGGGGTCTCCAACCTTTGCAACTTTAAGTCTGAAGGACTTCAGCTCCCAGAATTTAAGTCTGGGAACTGAAGTCCTTCAGACTTAACGTTGCAAAGGTTGGAGACCCCTGTTCTGGGGGGTTTGGGTCAATGTTGTGGGTGGGGAAAGGTGCCACCAGGGGAAGCCTCGGTTTTAAGGAAAGCGAATGGGTCCTAAAGGCAAACATGCCCCCCCCCCCCCCCCCCCGGCACCCGGCCGGTTTCATTATCTCGCCCGCTTCCTCCCAGCCCACGGACCCGGCCCTGCTGGGCGCCAGGGCTGCCTCTGTGTCACACAAAGGATGGCTGTGTTTGTGACTAAATAAATAAACAACCGGGGTTTTGGCAGCCGGGGAGTTTGTGATGTGAGATTCACAGACAAGAGGAACGCCTGCCTGCCTGCCTCCCTCCCATTGGATCAAGCCTCTCACAGATATCCCCTTGGCTCATTATTTTAGATCTCCTAATTTTTCGGGCCCAGAAAGGATCCCTGGAGATCAGAGTTTTTGCAAAGTTGGCAACTTTCAGCTCTATGGACTTCAACTCTCAGAATTCCCCACTCCACTCCTATTGGCTGGGGGACATTCTGGGAATTGAAGTCCATATTTGGTGGCTGAGGGAATTCTGGGAGTTGAAGTTCAAATTTGGTGGCTGAGGGAATTCTGGGAGTTGAAGTCCAAATTTGGTGGCTGAGGGAATTCTGGGAGTTGAAGTCCAAATTTGGTGGCTGAGGGAATTCTGGGAGTTGAAGTCCAAATTTGGTGGCTGAGGGAATTCTGGGAGTTGAAGTCCAAATTTGGTGGCTGAGGGAATTCTGGGAGTTGAAGTCCAAATTTGGGGGCTGAGAGAATCCTGGGAGTTGAAGTTCAAATTTGGTGGCGGAGGGAATTCTGGGAATTGAAGTCCAAATTTGGTGGCTGAGGGAATTCTGGGAATTGAAGTCCAAATTTGGTGGCGGAGGGAATTCTGGGAATTGAAGTCCAAATTTGGTGGCTGGGGGAATTCTGGGAATTGAAGTCCATGCATCTTCAAGCGGCCACATTTGACAAACACGGTGTAGATATCAACATAGCTGCCCTTTGTTTATCTTTATATAATCATATAATTTATTCTGCCCTGATAAAGTTACCATCCCTTTGATTGACACCGACATTAGAAATAAATAAATAGTCTCAAATAGTGCAGAAAAGTCCATGATCTGCTGAGCACCCATCTGCCCTTCTGCTTTCGGGATAAAACCTATCCTTTTTAACAGAATAACAGAGCTGGAAGGGACCTTGGAGGTCTTCTAGTCTGACCCCCCTACTCAAGCAGGAGACTGTTTACCATAGAGGCCTTCAAACCCGGCAACTTTAAGACTTGTGGACTTCAACTCCCAGAATTCTCCATGAAATCAGAGGCCCCTTGAAGAGCAGGGCCAGGAGGTAGCGCCGTCTATGGCAATAGGTGATGGAGGGAGGGGGTCTCTCTCCCACCCACCCCCAGGACATGCAAGGTGATGTGCTGGACACTGGTCCGGATGCACATGGGGCCATAGAGGCGCCCTCTTCCTAGCTAGGCCAATCCCCAGGAAGGTGGGAGTTCTAGTCCGGCCTTAGGTGTGAAAGCTGGCTAGGGGACTTTAGGCCAATCACTAGGAGGTTGTGAGTTCTAGTCCTTCCTTAGGCGAAAAAGTTGTCTAGGGGATTTTAGGCCAATCCCCAGGAGGTTGTGAGTTCTAGTCCTGCCTTAGGCCTGAAATCTGACTAGGTGACTTTAGGCCAGGGGTCTGCAAAGTCGGCTCTTTTAAGACTGGTGGACTTCAACTCCCAGAATTCCCCAGCCAGCTATGCTGGCTGGGGAACTCTGGGAGTTGAAGTCCACCAGTCTTAAAAGAGCCGACTTTGCAGATCCCTGCTTTAGGCCAATCAGTAGGAGGTTGTGAGTTCTAGTCCTGCCTTAGGCCTGAAATCTGACTAGGTGACTTTAGGCCAATCAGTAGGAGGTTGTGAGTTCTAGTCCTGCCTTAGGCCTGAAATCTGACTAGGTGACTTTAGGCCAATCCCCAGGAAGGTGGGAGTTCTAGTCCCCCCTTAGCCGTGAAAGTTGTCTAGGTGACTTTAGGCCAATCGCCAGGAGATTGTGAGTTCTAGTCCTGCTTTAGTGATGAAAGATGCTAGGTGACTTTAGGCCAATCCCCAGGAAGGTGGGCGTTCTAGTCCCGCCTTCCCAGATGTGCAGAACGCAGGTGTCATTCGCTCAGTTGACAAACTCTTCCCTAAAGTCCCTATTTTTATGATCTCGTGAAATCCAGGAAGGTTTCTCCTGAGCTTCATTTTTTTCCCCCCCAGCTCAAGCACAAAGTCCAGGAACGGTTTCCAAACTTTTCTGAGCCGTAAACGCAGGAACGCATCAACGTCCCCCGTGGACAACCGGGTGGGGGGTCTGTGAGGTGGGAGAGAGGCCATAAAGACCTCTCCGACTCCACTCCATCCTATTTATAACGCCGGAATGAATAAAAACCGCCCCCCCCGCCACATTTGCAGCTGTGAGTCATCCAGAGGTTGTGTTGATCCTCGGAAATGACCCTTCCGGGAAGAGGGGGAGGGGGGGGCTGTTTTTAAGGCCTCTTTCCCTTCTTCTGCAAACAAATCAGCCATTTGGGGGCCGATCCCGTCGAGTGGGCAGGGAAGGGCATGGCTGTGCCAGCGACTCCCAAGGGGAGAAATAATCTTCCGGTCTCTTTTTTCCAGGCTGCCCGTCCACTCACAAGGCCTTTTACACCCGCTCTGTTTTTTACTTGACTTTTATTTTATTTTATTCTTTTCTTTTGCAATGCTTTGGAACGGTTTGGGAAAATGCCAGCCCAAATAATATTCCCCACTTGTGCCAGGGAGAGAAATGCCAGCTGGTTTTGTATGTTGATTGAGGGACTTTTTTTTAACGTAAAAAAGCTTTTTATTTTTGGTTCTCCATCTACAATTATGGGTATACCTTCACGTAGTTGTTATTCCTTTTTACCTTCGTCGTTCTTGTACATTTGTTATATTCCATTTAATACAGAGGTTCCCAAAGTTGGCAACTTTAAGGCTTGTGGACTTCAACTCCCAGAATTCTCCAGCCAGCTCTGTTGAAGTCCACAAGTCTTAAAGTTGCCAACTTTGGGAACCTCTGATTTAAGAGGTTATAATGTATAAAGCCAACTTATTTTCCCTTTCTTTTCTCCCTCCCTTCTCTACTTCCTTCCTTCCTCCTCTCCTTATCTCTTCCTCTTTCCCTTCCTGCCCTCTGTCCTTCTCTTTCTCTCCCTACCCTCCTTCCCTCGTCCTTCTCCTGTCTTCCTTTCATTCTCTCCTCCTCTCTCCTTTTCTCCCTCCCTCCCTTCTCTACTTCCTTTCTCCCTCCTCTCCTTCCCCTTCCTTTTTCCCTTCCCTTCCTCCTACTCCTAGTCTTCCTCTTCCCCTTCCTCCTCTTTCTCTCCCTTCCACCCTCCTCTCCTTATCTCTTTCTTCTTCCCTTACCTCTCCCCTACTCCTCCTCTTCCCCTTCCTCCCTTCTCTCCTTCTCTTTCTCTCCCTTTCCTCTCCTTCCTTCT
Organism: Rhabdophis nuchalis; assembly: GCA_039707465.1. Taxonomy (NCBI): domain Eukaryota; kingdom Metazoa; phylum Chordata; class Lepidosauria; order Squamata; family Natricidae; genus Rhabdophis; species Rhabdophis nuchalis. The sequence goes on along the minus strand of CM077645.1, from coordinate 224,276,674 downwards.
CCTGTCTTCCTTTCATTCTCTCCTCCTCTCTCCTTTTCTTTTCTCCCTCCCTCCTCTCCTTCCTTCCTTCCTCCTCTCCTTCCCCTTCCTTTTTTCCTTCCCTTCTTTTTTCCCTTTTCCCTTCCAATACTTGCAGTGTTGGGGCCTTCACAACATCTGGAGGCAACTTCTGTTCCACTGGTTAATTATTCTAACTGTCAGGAAATTTCTCCTTAGTTCGAAGTTGCTTCTCTCCTTAGTTTCCACCCATTGCTTCTTGTCCTAAACTTGCTTTGGAGAATAGCTTGACTGCCTCTTCTTTGGGGAAGCCCCTGAGATATCGGAAGGCTGCTATCATGTCTCCCCTGGTCCTTCTCTTCATCAAACTAGACATACCCAGCTCCTGCAACCGTTCTTCATATGTTTTAGCCTCCAGTCCCCTAATCCTCTTTGTTGCTCTTCTCTGCACTCTTTCCAGAGTCTCCACGTCTTTTCTACATTGTGGTGACCAAAACTGTATGCAAATATTCCAAGTGTGGCCTTACCAAGGCCTTGTAAAGTGGTATTAACTGTGCACCGAATCCTCACAAGGTTTTTATCATGAAACCACATGGCAACCGGACCAGAAACAGCTTGTAGGATGCAGGATTGTGCCCATTTCGTTGACGTGCACCGGCGCCAAGCGCTTTCTGCATTTTCTCAAATAGATTTCTGAGAAATCAGGCAGGAAGTGACCGGATGGGATTTGACCCCAAAGCAGTGGGTCTTATTTTAAAGTATTTGGGCGGGTGGGGGGGGGGGAGGCAGAAGCAGGCCATATTCCGCCCCCCCCCCCTCCAATAGGCAGCAGAAACCCCTGGGGAAAAAAGCCCTTTAATGACCAGGGTATGCTTTACCAGTGTTGAGGTTCCTGGTCCTCAGTGTTTTCCATGCAGAAGGGAAGGAGGGGAACTGTTAAGGAAATTAGGATGTTTGGGGTCTGCAAAAGGGGGGGGGTATCCTGCAGCCAGAGCTCTTCATGCCTTTGATAGTCCTGGGTTTTTTTTTTTTTTTTTTTTAATAGCTTCAACCACAAGGAGTGAAAATGCATTTTCCTGCCAAAAAGCTTTAATGGAAACCTTACGTCATTGAAGTGCTTGCAACACAGGCAGGCTCAGGCAGGGAGAATGGCAACCTTTTGTCTCCTGAACTGGGGTGGGGGGAGAACTATGCCCCTGTTTGGCATGGCCCTTGCCTGCCCCCCCCCCCCCCACAAAAAGAAAGTTAAATGCAAACCAACTCTAACTTGCTCTTAAGTGTCACCGTCCAGTTCCAGGACAAATTCCAGACCTACCATCTTTCTTTCTTTCTTTCTTTCTTTCTTTCTTTCTTTCTTTCTTTCTTTCTTTCTTTCTTTCTCTTCCTTTCCTTCCTTTTTTCTCTTTTTCTTTCTCATCCCTCTCTCCTCTAATATTTTTCCTTCCCTCCTTCTCTCCCTCCCTCTTTCTTTTTTCTTTTTCTTTCCCTTTCTCATCCCTCTCTCCCTCTAATATCCTTTCCTTCCTTCCTTTCCTTCCGTCCTTTCCTTCCTTCCCTCCTTCTCTCCCTCTCTCATTCTTTTCTTTTTCTTTTTCTCATCCCTCTCTCCCTGTAATATCCTTTCCTTCCTTCCTTCCTTTCCTTCCCTCCCTCCTTCCCTCCCTCTTTTTATTTACTTCTCTTTCTCATTCCTCTCTCCTTCTAATATCCTTCCTTTCCTTCCTTCCTTCCTTCCTTCCTTCCTTCCTTCTTTCCTTCCCTCCCTTTTTTCTTCTCTCTTTCTCATCCCTCTCTCCCTTTACTACCCTTCCTTTTCTTTCTTTCTTTCTTTCTTTTTTTCTTTCTTTCTTTCTTTCTTTCATTCTTTTCTTTCCTTTCCTCTTTTTTCTCTCTTTCTCATCCCTCTCTCCCTCTAATATCCTTCCCTCCCTCCCTCCCTCCCTCCCTCCCTCCCTTCCTTCCTTCCTTCCTTCCTTTTGTTCTTCTTTCCTTCCCTCCCTCCCTCCCTTTCTTTTATCTTTCTCATCCCTTTCTCCCTCTAATATCTTTCCTTCCTTCCTTCGCTCCTTCTCTCCCTCCCTCTTTCTTTTTCTTTTTCTCATCCCTCTCTCCCTCTAATATCCTTTCCTTCCTTCCTTTCCTTTCTTCCCTCCTTCTCTCCCTCCCTCTTGTTAATTTACTTCTCTTTCTCATTCCTCTCTCCTTCTAATATCCTTCCTTTCCTTCCTTCCTTCCTTCCTTCCTTCCTTCCTTCCTTCCTTCCTTCCCTCCCTCCCTCCCTTTTTTCTTTCTTTCTCATCCCTCTCTCCCTTTACTACCCTTCCTTTTCTTTCTTTCTTTCTTTCTTTCTTTCTTTCTTTCTTTCTTTCTTTCTTTCTTTCTTTCTTTCTTTCTTTTTCTTTCTTTTTTCCTTCCTTCTCTGCTCCCTCCATCTTCTTTTTTCTTTGTCTTTCTCATCCCTCTCTACCTCTAATATCCTTCCTTTCCTTCCTTCCTCTCTCCCTCTCGTTATCCATCAATCCTCTTGTCACCTTTTATGCATAGGGAGGCGCATGCCAATAAAACAGAAAAAAATACGCAGGTGGTAAGAAAAGATGATAGGGAAACAGATTTTTATTAGTTTTTATTAGTCATAATACCAAAAAAACATGATAAGCAACCTAGATATTTAACGTTGCAGGTCTTAACAGCAGCAAGGACTATATTCGCACAATATTTGAAAAATGAAGAAACAATGCAAGACAAAGATAATTACAAAGACACTTGATTGTGCAGAAATGGATAGACTTACATTGAAAATTAAACAAGTAGAAGACACAGAATATGATGACTTTATTTTACCAGGGGTTGGAAAAAAGGCTTGGAGATTAAGAATGCGATTTGTATTGTTACGCAAATTAAATATCCAGGCAACATGATATTGGCTCCTGCCAATTCGTAAATGGACGTTGGGTTTTTACTGGGAATTTTAGCACAGGCTTCTAATTTAATTCTTTTTAACTATATTTATTGTATTTTTTACTATTCACTGGTTTTAATTTCCTATGCACCGCCCTGGGTCCATCTCGATGGAGAAGGCGCAGTATATAAATCGAAATAAATTCAAATTCAAATTGATTAAGCACTAACAAATCTATTGGGACACGGTTGCTCAGTGGCTAAGAGGCTGAGCTTGTCGATCAGAAAGGTCGGCAGTTTGGTGGTTCGAATCGCCAGCGCCGCCTAACGGAGTGAGCTCCCGTGACTTGTCCCAGCTTCTGCCAACCTAGCCGTTCGAAAGCACGTAAAAAATGCAAGTAGAAAAACAGGAGCCACCTTTGGTAGGAAGGGAACAGCGTTCCGTGCGCCTTCGGCGTTGAGTCATGCCGGCCACATGACCACGGAGACGTCTTCGGACAGCGCTGGCTCTTCGGCTTTGAAACGGAGATGAGCACGGCCCCCTAGGGTCGGGAACGACTGGCAGAGATGTACGATGGGAACTTTTACCTTGACTTTAACCAATGTAAACAGTAGAAAATGAACAACATTTATTTTTTACCCAGAAAAGTTAAGACCTGACGATGTTTGAGTCAGGAAATATTTGAATCCTCCTAAAACAGTTTCAGGTGGGGGGGAAGCCCCTGATTTAAAAGGTCCCATGAACAGGGACCTGGGAGGGATAGGAGTTGCAGCCCATCCCATCCGGAAGGAAGACCCCCAGATTAGCCGAGGCTGCGCTAAACTTTATTGTGGCGCGAGAAAATAGCCGGAAGGAAGGCAGAAAGAAAGGAAGGAAGGAAGGAGGCACCGATGGGCAGAAGGAGAGGGGAAAGAGATAAGAGGAGGGGGAGAGATAAAATGCCGGAAGGGAAACAGATGGAGAGGGGCAGCTGTGGATACGGATCGGTTTGGCCGGTTGTACCAGGTGACCTGGAAAGAGCTTGGTCGAAAACCTTTGTCGAGCCCGCAGCTTCGTGGCTCCCTTCCTGAGCCGACACAGGAGAGCATCTCGGCAATTCAAGGGTGTGAAGCCGTTCCCGACTCTAGGGGTCGGTGCTCATCTCCATAATAGCCATAACCCTTAAGACTTATCAGGTGCGAAAGAGCAGATCCATGTGTAAAAGTCCAATTCAACTGATTTATTGCTGGTCAGCCCAGGCACAGGAACCTTCTCATCTTCAGGGGAGCCATGGAGGCATAGTGATGAGAATGCAGTACTGCAGGCTGACTCTGCCCACTGCCAGTAGTTCGATCCTGACCAGCTCAAGGTGGACTCAGCCTTCCGTCCTTCCCAGGTGGGTCAAAGGAGGACCCAGATGGTTGGGGGCAAATAGGCTGACTCTGTAAACTGCTTAGAGAGGGCTGTTAAAGCACCATGAGAGAAAGAAAGAAGGAAAGAGAGAGAGAGAGAGAAAGAAGGAAAGGGAGAGAGAAAGAAAGAAGGAGAGAGAGAGAGAGAAAGAAGGAAAGGGAGAGAGAGAGAGAGAGAAAGAAGGAAAGAGAGAGAAAGAAAGAAAAAAGAAAGAAGGAAAGAGAGAGAGAGAGAAAGAAGGAAAGGGAGAGAGAAAGAAAGAAGGAGAGAGAGAGAGAGAAAGAAGGAAAGGGAGAGAGAGAGAGAGAGAGAGAAGGAAAGAGAGAGAAAGAAAGAAAAAAGAAAGAAGGAAAGAGAGAGAGAAAGAAGGAAAGGGGGAGAGAGAAGGAAAGAAGGAAAGGGGGAGAGAGAAAGAAAGAAGGAAAGAGAGAGAGAGAGAGAGAAAGAAAGAAGGAAAGAGAAAGAAAGAAGGAAAGAGAAAGAGAGAGAGAAGGAAAGAAAGAAGGAAAGAGAGAGAGAGAGAGACTGAGAGAAAGAAAGGAAAGAGAGAGAGAAAGAAGGAAAGAGAGAGAGAGAGAAGGAAGGAAAGAGAGAGTGAGAGAAATAAGGAAAGAGAGAGAAAGAAAGAAAGAAGGAAAGAGAGAGAGAAAGAAAGAAGGAAAGAGAGAAAGAAAGAAGGAAAGAGAGAGAGAGAGAAAGAAGGAAAGAGAGAGAGAGAGAAAGAAGGAAAGAGAGAGAGAGAAACAAAGAAGGAAAGAGAGAGAGTGAGAGAAAGAAGGAAAGAGAGAGAAAGAAAGAAGGAAAGAGAGAGAAAAAAAGGAAAGAGAGAGAGAGAGAAAGAAAAAGTAAGGGAGGGAGGGAGAGAAAAAGGAGAGGAAGGAAGGACTAGACGCAGCTTCAGAGGATAATCCAGGGCTGGAGGTCATCTAGTCCTACCTTGCTCCAGCAGGATATCGTTAAAGTGAGTTTCTGTCTTTTGCCCCCCCACCCCCAGTTAAACGGCTACATGGTCACATGACCCCACCAAGCCACGCCCACAGAACCAATAGTAAAGCAATTTTACATTTCACCACTGACATAGATGCTCATACGGCGATTTTTTTCAAATTTCGACCAACGTGAAGCCGGTACCGATCTTCTCGGATTGCAGGAAGCGGCTCTGACCATGAGATCAAGTTGGTGTCTTGATGCCAGGTTAACCAGGCAGATTAGGATCTAGTCCTCATGATGTTGGAGGGTGGGGGTTGGGAGGGTGGGAAGGGGAGGCAGGTTGTGGTCCGCGATTGGCAACCTCACGAGGAAGTGTGATTCCCGCCACTGGGAATATCCCAGGTCGGAGGAAGACGTCTGCGTGGATTGCGTTGTGGAGGGCGCCTTGGTGTAACTCTGGAGCTGACTCACTTCCTCTCTCTTCTTTGTCCCACAGTGGACATCAGGGAAATCAAACAGATCCGACCGGGGAAGAATTCCAGGGATTTCGAACGATACCCGGAGGAAGCCCGGAGGCTGGACTCGGCGTTGTGTTTTGTCATCCTGTATGGGACGGACTTCCGGCTGAAGACGCTGAGTGTTGCGGGTCAGTGGAGGGTAATGTAGCAAATGCTTTTTGAGTGTGTGTGGGGAGACACACACACACACACACACACACACACACACACAGGCAGAGCTGCATCCCCTGACCCCCCACAGAATAACACACACACACACACCCTCCACAAATCCCCAGTTACTAATCCCCAGTTGTGTTGTAACTTTGGATGCAACCGGACGGGAGAGAGTTAAAAATCAGAGAAACGAGGCATTGTTCTTCATTCTAGCCAGAGGTAGGTACCCTGGGCCTAAAACAGGTTATTATCTTGGCAAGACAGGTAGTTCCTCGGGCCCTGCACAACTGGTTGCAAGTGGAGGGTTACCTGTATTAAATTTAAGCGCAGTATTCAATGTAATAAAACGGTAAATATTGAGCTCTCTGAGGTTGCTTGGTTTCTTGCAGAGGTTTCATGACCCAAGTAGGTAACAGCATCAGGATAAGCTCAGGGAGCACCAAGGAGCCCTCTATCACAGGGGTCTCCAACCTTTGCAACTTTAAGTCTGAAGGACTTCAGCTCCCAGACTTCTCCAGCCAGCTTTGCATTCGCATCCTTTTAGAGCAGGAGTCCCCAACCTTTGCAACTTTAAGTCTGAAGGACTTCAGCTCCCAGAATTCTCCAGCCAGCTTTGCATTCGCATCCTTTTAGAGCAGGGGTCTCCAACCTTTGCAACTTTAAGTCTGAAGGATTTCAGCTCCCAGACTTCTCCAGCCAGCTTTGCATTCGCATCCTTTTAGAGCAGGGGTCTCCAACCTTTGCAACTTTAAGTCTGAAGGACTTCAGCTCCCAGACTTCTCCAGCCAGCTTTGCATTCGCATCCTTTTAGAGCAGGAGTCCCCAACCTTTGCAACTTTAAGTCTGAAGGACTTCAGCTCCCAGAATTCTCCAGCCAGCTTTGCATTCGCATCCTTTTAGAGCAGGGGTCTCCAACCTTTGCAACTTTAAGTCTGAAGGATTTCAGCTCCCAGACTTCTCCAGCCAGCTTTGCATTCGCATCCTTTTAGAGCAGGGGTCTCCAACCTTTGCAACTTTAAGTCTGAAGGATTTCAGCTCCCAGACTTCTCCAGCCAGCTTTGCATTCGCATCCTTTTAGAGCAGGGGTCTCCAACCTTTGCAACTTTAAGTCTGAAGGACTTCAGCTCCCAGACTTCTCCAGCCAGCTTTGCATTCGCATCCTTTTAGAGCAGGGGTCTCCAACCTTTGCAACTTTAAGTCTGAAGGATTTCAGCTCCCAGACTTCTCTAGCCAGCTTTGCATTCGCATCCTTTTAGAGCAGGGGTCTCCAACCTTTGCAACTTTAAGTCTGAAGGATTTCAGCTCCCAGACTTCTCCAGCCAGCTTTGCATTCGCATCCTTTTAGAGCAGGGGTCTCCAGCCTTTGCAACTTTAAGTCTGAAGGACTTCAGCTCCCAGACTTCTCCAGCCAGCTTTGCATTCGCATCCTTTTAGAGCAGGGGTCTCCAACCTTTGCAACTTTAAGTCTGAAGGATTTCAGCTCCCAGACTTCTCCAGCCAGCTTTGCATTCGCATCCTTTTAGAGCAGGGGTCTCCAACCTTTGCAACTTTAAGTCTGAAGGACTTCAGCTCCCAGACTTCTCCAGCCAGCTTTGCATTCGCATCCTTTTAGAGCAGGGGTCCCCAACCTTTGCAACTTTAAGTCTGAAGGATTTCAGCTCCCAGACTTCTCCAGCCAGCTTTGCATTCGCATCCTTTTAGAGCAGGGTTCCCCAACCTTTGCAACTTTAAGTCTGAAGGACTTCAGCTCCCAGACTTCTCCAGCCAGCTTTGCATTCGCATCCTTTTAGAGCAGGGGTCTCCAACCTTTGCAACTTTAAGTCTGAAGGACTTCAGCTCCCAGACTTCTCCAGCCAGCTTTGCATTCGCATCCTTTTAGAGCAGGGGTCCCCAACCTTTGCAACTTTAAGTCTGAAGGATTTCAGCTCCCAGACTTCTCCAGCCAGCTTTGCATTCGCATCCTTTTAGAGCAGGGGTCCCCAACCTTTGCAACTTTAAATCTGAAGGATTTCAGCTCCCAGACTTCTCCAGCCAGCTTTGCATTCGCATCCTTTTAGAGCAGGGGTCCCCAACCTTTGCAACTTTAAGTCTGAAGGACTTCAGCTCCCAGACTTCTCCAGCCAGCTTTGCATTCGCATCCTTTTAGAGCAGGGGTCTCCAACCTTTGCAACTTTAAGTCTGAAGGACTTCAGCTCCCAGACTTCTCCAGCCAGCTTTGCATTCGCATCCTTTTAGAGCAGGGGTCCCCAACCTTTGCAACTTTAAGTCTGAAGGATTTCAGCTCCCAGACTTCTCCAGCCAGCTTTGCATTCGCATCCTTTTAGAGCAGTGGTCCCCAACCTTTGCAACTTTAAGTCTGAAGGATTTCAGCTCCCAGACTTCTCCAGCCAGCTTTGCATTCGCATCCTTTTAGAGCAGGGGTCCCCAACCTTTGCAACTTTAAGTCTGAAGGATTTCAGCTCCCAGACTTCTCCAGCCAGCTTTGCATTCGCATCCTTTTAGAGCAGGAGTCTCCAACCTTTGCAACTTTAAGTCTGAAGGACTTCAGCTCCCAGACTTCTCCAGCCAGCTTTGCATTCGCATCCTTTTAGAGCAGGGGTCTCCAACCTTTGCAACTTTAAGTCTGAAGGATTTCAGCTCCCAGACTTCTCCAGCCAGCTTTGCATTCCCATCCTTTTAGAGCAGGGGTCCCCAACCTTTGCAACTTTAAGTCTGAAGGATTTCAGCTCCCAGACTTCTCCAGCCAGCTTTGCATTCCCATCCTTTTAGAGCAGGGGTCTCCAACCTTTGCAACTTTAAGTCTGAAGGACTTCAGCTCCCAGACTTCTCCAGCCAGATTTGCATTCGCATCCTTTTAGAGCAGGGGTCCCCAACCTTTGCAACTTTAAGTCTGAAGGATTTCAGCTCCCAGACTTCTCCAGCCAGCTTTGCATTCGCATCCTTTTAGAGCAGGGGTCTCCAACCTTTGCAACTTTAAGTCTGAAGGACTTCAGCTCCCAGACTTCTCCAGCCAGCTTTGCATTCGCATCCTTTTAGAGCAGGGGTCCCCAGCCTTTGCAACTTTAAGTCTGAAGGATTTCAGCTCCCAGACTTCTCCAGCCAGCTTTGCATTCGCATCCTTTTAGAGCAGGGGTCTCCAACCTTTGCAACTTTAAGTCTGAAGGATTTCAGCTCCCAGACTTCTCCAGCCAGCTTTGCATTCGCATCCTTTTAGAGCAGGGGTCCCCAAACCTTTGCAACTTTAAGTCTGAAGGACTTCAGCTCCCAGACTTCTCCAGCCAGCTTTGCATTCGCATCCTTTTAGAGCAGGGGTCTCCAGCCTTTGCTTTGCTGGCTGGAGAATTCTGGGAGCTGAAGTCCTTCAGACTTAAAGTTGCAAAGGTTGGAGACCTCTGGTCTATCGTCTTTGTCCTGCTTCTCCTCCCCCTTTCCACAAACTCCTCTCCCTTCTACTACTGATGATGTTACCTGGTTGGGTCATGAAACTTTTGCAAGGAAGCAAGCAAGCTCAGAGAGCACCAAGGACCGCACAGTCCTCCTCCTCTTTCTTCACCTCCTCTTCCTTCTCCTCCTCTTCCTCCTCCTCCTCCTCTCTACAGCCCCCTTTTCCTTCTAGCACTGATGATGCTACCTAGTAGGGTCATGAAACGTCTGCAAGGAAACCAGCAAGCTCAGAGAGCACCAGAGACCCTCATGTCATCCCAGAGCTACGAATCTTCTCCTTTATAAACCCTTAAATGTAGTCAAAATGATAATAAAGAGGCCCAGGACAATGGTACTTAACAGGTCATGGTGAGGGGAGCCTTGTGTCACGTTATGCAAATTCTAAGATCAGTTCATTGCTTTTTTCCAAAAGGCAACTGGGCTATTTTGGTTTGTCCTTGAAGACATTTCACCTCTCATCCGAGAAGCTTCTTCGGTTTTGACTGAAGGGTGGAGAAGGGAATCGAAGAAGCTTCCTGGATGAGAAGCGAAACATCTTCAAGGAAACAACAGAGAAAGTCCAGTTGGCTTTTGGAAAAGACAGCCAGGAACGGGAGAGCTTGGGAATTTGCAAAGACATTTTTCCCATCGATGCCAAAATGAAGATTTTGAACATGAAAATGAACATTTAGGCAAGAAAAACCAAATGCACAGGTACAGGATAAATGGTACCTTGCTCAATAGTAGCAACTGTGAAAGGGATCTTGGAGTCCTAGTGGACAACCATTGAAATAGGAGCCAGCCGTGGGCAGCAGCTGCCAAAAAAGCCAACACAGTTCTAGGCTGCATAAACAGAGGGAGAGAATCAAGATCACGTGAAGGGTTAATACCACTTTTGTAATCCCTTGGGAAGGCCACACTTGGAATATTTGCATCCAGTTTTGGTCGCCACGATGTAGAAAAGACGTGGAGACTCTAGAAAGAGTGCAGAGAAGAGCAACCAAGAGGATTAGGGGACTGGAGACTAAAACATATGAAGAACGGCTGCAGGAGCTGGGTATGTCTAGTTTAATGAAAAGAAGTAATACAATACAATAGCAGAGTTGGAAGGGACCTTGTAGGTCTTCTAGTCCAACCCCCTGCATGGGCAGGAATCTTATACCATTTCAGACAAATGGCTGTCTAACATCTTTTTAAAGACTTCCAGGGTTGGGGCATTCACAACTGCTGGAGGCAAGCTGTTCCAGAGGTTAATTGTTCTTACTGTTAGGAAATTTCTCCTTAGTTCTAAGTTGCTTCTCTCCTTGGTTAGTTTCCACCCATTGCTCCTTGTCCTGCCCCCAGGTGTCTTGGAGAAAAGTTTGACTCCCTCTTCTTTGTGGCACCCTCTGAGATATCGGAACACTGCTATCATGTCTCCCCTGGTCCTTCTCTTCATCAAACTAGACATACCCAGTTCCTGCAAGAAGGACCAAGGGAGACAGGATAGCAGTCTTCCAATATCTCAGTGGTTGCCCCAAAGAAGAGGGAGTCAAACTATTCTCCAAGGCACCTGAGGGCAGGGCAAGAAGCAATGGGTGGAAACTAATCAAGGAGAGAAGCAACTTAGAACTAAGGAGGAATTTCCTTGACAATTAGAACAATGAATCCGTGGAACAGAAGTTGCCTCCAGAAGGTGTGAAGGCCCCAACACTGCAAGTCTTCAAGAAGATGTTGGAGAGCCATTGGTCTGAAACGGTATAGGGCTTCCTGCCTAGGCAGGGAGTTGGACTTGATGACCTCCAAGGCCCCTTCCAACTCTGCTCTTGTATTGTATTGAAGATGATGCTTAGAACATTTCCCCTCCAGTCTGGTGCTTCCTGATAGCAGATTTGGGGGGATCGTCGCCACAGGTCTGGAACACGTAAATTGGCGGAGTCTGGCTGGATGTAATTCTGCAGTCGGTTGCAACCTTCCCTGATCTAATTGCTGTTTTTAGCGGAGTAAACCTAGCCTCCCTTTGATTACCTCCTGCTCAAAGTCGCAGAGATTACACATTGCCTCCCCTACTAATAGCTTGCTATCACGTTTCACAATTACGCCCACGTTGGTTGTGGTTTCCCCATGTTAGCAGAAAAGAGAGCGGGGGGCCTCTTCAGGTATCTCGACACGTAGGTCCTCCAACTTACGGCCCCAATTGTAACCAGCATCTCCATTGGAGGAGGTTCTGTTAGGATATTCAGCCTTGTATTGGGTTGACAATATATATGAGCCTATGTTCTTAAGGAGTCCATGTAGCTTTAAGAACTGTGTTGAATTCTGATTGGCTGTGCTTCTCAGCTCTACCATAAAAGGAAGCTCAGGAACACAGTCCGTTCCCTTTTCAATTCCTTTTGATTCCTGTGCTGAAGCTGAAGACTGAAGAAGACTGAAGAAGTATTTGTTTTGCATCACTGTAAGATAACTCTGTGTCTGGTGAAGGACTGTTATTGTTTGAGAAGTTAGTTTCACTGGTCGGAAGAAGTATTTTAGTTGCTACAAAGTAAAGACTATTTATTTTCTTACTATCAAAGTTTGTAGAGTTTGTTTGTGGTTAAAGCAACGTATCTCTTTACTGTCCGGTGAATTACACTATTCCGCATCTATTTCCTAACACTGGTTAAGGGACCAGAGTTGTAACACTGGTTCTGAACCCAGAGTTGCTAACAGGTTTGGAGAATCGCGTCCAGATTTACGACCTGTTTTTGAAGGCGTAGTTAAAGTGAATTTTAAAAGCTGGAACTCAAAGCAAGGGAGCCCTTGACATACAACCTCAGGTGAGCTCAAAATTTCCGTTGTTACGCGAGGCAATGACCGTTTTTCGCACTTACGACCGCTGTAGCATCCCCACAGTCGCAGGGGCAAAATCCAGCCGTTTGGCAGCTGACTCGTATTTATGATCGGTTGCAGTGCCCAGGGTTCATGTGCCCTCCTTTTGCGACCTCCTGATAAGCAAAGTCACTGGGGAAGCCGGATTCACTTAACAACTGCAGTGATTCACTTAATGACTGTGGCAAGGAAGGTCGTAAAATGGAGCAAAATGCATTTAATGACTGTTTCATATAGCAACAGTAATTTCGGGCTCAATTGTCATCGTAAATCCAGGGACTACCTGTAATCCAAACTTGTTTAATTCTGCTTATTTGTTCTAATATTTGAGGAAATATTTCATTACTTTTTTTAATCGTTTGATTTAATCTCAAACTTTAGATTTATACGGGTGATCCTCGACTTACGACCACAATTGAGCCCAAAGTTGCTGTTGCTAAGGGAGACATTGGTTGAAGGAGTTTGGCCCCCTTTTTATGATCTTTCTTGCCATCCATGTGAATAAGTTAGTAACCCTGTTGCTAAGTGAATCTGGCTTTCCCACTGATTTTGCTTGTCGCAAGGTCGCAAAAGGGGATCATGTGACCCCGGGATACAGCGACCGTCATAAATCTGAACCAGTTGCATCCGGATGTAAATCACGTGATACCACGGTCGTAAGTGCGAAAAACGATTACCACTCACTGTTTTCAGTTGTAACGTTGAACTGTCACTAAATGAACCCTTGTAAGTCGAGGGCTACCTGCATCTATCCATGCAGGGAGTCCTCAACTTATAACCGTTTGTTTAGTGACCCTTAGTGACTGCAGCCGTCGTAAATAATGAACCAGGTCCCAAGCCTGTGAATTTTGATCCCACGATCATAAGGATGCTACAAAGGTCGTAACTGTGAAAAACGGTCGGAGATAACTTTGAACGGTCAGTAAATGAATTGTTGTAAGTCAAGGACTGTCTGAAGTTGTTAGCGTTGCTTACTTTTAATTCTCGACTCTGTTTTTTTGCAAGGCACCTATAGCTTGCAGTGGCTTTTAGCCAACACAAATAATTTGCATCAGTGGGGGAAGCCAGATCCACTTAACAACGAAAACAGTTGTTAAGCGAGTCGCCCTCCAGGTTACTTTTTTGCCACAGTTTACAGAACCATTGCAGTTGTTCAATGAATCGTGGCGTCGTTAAGCAAATCCAGTCCCTTCCATTGACTGCTTGTTGGAAGCTGGCTGGGGATATTGGGATTATATGACCCCATAAATTATATGCTGGTTGCCCAGCGCCTGAATTTTAATCATGTGACCAATGAGGACGTTGCAATGGTCATAAGTGTGAGGATCAATCCTATGTTATTTTTTTTCTAACTTTAAACGGTCACTAAACGAATTGGTGTGTTTGTGCGAGAACTTCCTGTATTATTCCGCAGGCTAGCTAGAGTTTTGTGACCCCTAAAATATTCTAACATAATGCATTAGGGACGGGGTGGGCAAACTTTGCAACTTTAAGTCTGAAGGACTTCAGCTCCCAGAATTCTCCAGCCAGCTTTGCATTCGCATCCTTTTAGAGCAGGGGTCTCCAACCTTTGCAACTTTAAGTCTCAAGGACTTCAGCTCCCAGAATTCTCCAGGCAGCTTTTCTGGCTGGAGAATTCTGGGAGCTGAAGTCCTTCAGACTTAAAGTTGCAAAGTTTGCCCATCCCTGCATTAGGATGTAAAATTTTACAGTACCTTTAGCATCACCATCTCCCTGCAATAAATTTCCCAGGGTTTTAGCAGTGGATGAGTTTATCCCTATAATTAATCCTCATTTTTCTTTGCTTTGAAATCCTTATCTGCATTTTTCCCCCCACCTGGATTCAGCAGAAGGAAGTATTTGCCGACTTCCTTAAAGCCGGGTGACTAAATACATTGAATTTTACAGAGTAGCCGTCAAATTCCTTAGCAAGTCAATCATTTGTGGGATTTTCGAGAAGGAAATTTTTCTGCAGAAAAAACAGACAGGCAAAAAACCACGAATCTTAAAACGAGCTGAATGTTTTTTGGCAAGCAAGAAAAAAGGATGAGCTGATGAATTTTCACAGGGTGAGAAATAACTCCAAATAGATCTTGTAAGGCATTAAATCCATGTTTCTCAACTTCTGCCACTTTAAGATGGATGGACTTCAACTCCCAGAATTCCCCAGCCAGCTGGCTGGAGAATTCTGGGAGTTGAAGTCCATCCATCTTAAAAATTGGATGAGGTTGACTGGAATTGTCTCCCACAATTGAGATAAAGTCCTAGAGAGGCCTTATGGAAGGAGGAAAGCATTTCTAGCTGACCCAGGAATTCTGGGAGTTGAAGTCCATCCATCTTAAAAGTGGATGAGGTTGACTGGAATTGTCTCCCACAATTGAGATAAAGTCCTAGAGAGGCCTTATGGAAGGAGGAGAGCATTTCTAGCTGACCCAGGAATTCTGGGAGTTGAAGTCCATCCATCTTAAAAGTGGATGAGGTTGACTGGAATTGTCTCCCACAATTGAGATAAAGTCCTAGAGAGGCCTTATGGAAGGAGGAGAGCATTTCTAGCTGACCCAGGAATTCTGGGAGTTGAAGTCCATCCATCTTAAAAGTGGATGAGGTTGACTGGAATTGTCTCCCACAATTGAGATAAAGTCCTAGAGAGGCCTTATGGAAGGAGGAGAGCATTTCTAGCTGACCCAGGAATTCTGGGAGTTGAAGTCCATCCATCTTAAAAGTGGATGAGGTTGACTGGAATTGTCTCCCACAATTGAGATAAAGTCCTAGAGAGGCCTTATGGAAGGAGGAGAGCATTTCTAGCTGACCCAGGAATTCTGGGAGTTGAAGTCTATGCATCTTAAAAGTGGATGAGGTTGACTGGAATTGTCCCCCACAATTGAGATAAAAGTCCTAGAGAGGCCTTATGGAAGGAGGAGAGCATTTCTAGCTCACCCAGGAATTCTGGGAGCTGAAGTCCACAGGTCTTAAAGGGGCCATAGTTTGTCCACTCTTACTTATAGGGTTGACAGGTATGTTATTTGGGAATGTCGTTGAGCACCAGAAAATGCTACTCCAAGCTTCCCAACCAGAGTCCCTCTAGAATGTTCTCACCTTACAATGCCCAGAGGTTCTTGTCATCCCAATCTTTGAAGGCATCACACGAAGACCTCAGCTCCTGGTAGACATCTTGCAAGCCAAGAGAAGAGTCCAACTTCTGAACATCTCAGAAGGCCTCAGAAGGACCCAAGAGTTCTGTTTCCAAAGTGGTTGATCCTTAGGAAGGGGATAGAAAATAAGTCAGCAAGTGTCATTTTGCCTCTTTATAAATCTATGGTGAGGCCCCATCTGGAGTATTGTGTCCAGTTCTGGTCACCATACCTTCAGAAGGAGATTATGGAAATGGAAAAGGGGCAGAGGAGGGCAACCAGAAGGATTAGGGGGCTGGAACACCTTCCTTACCATCTGAGGCTGCAACAGCTGGGCCTCTTCACTCTAGAACGACGGTGCCTGAGAGGTGACCTGATTGAAGTCTATCAAATCATGCACGGTGTGGACAAAGTAAAAAAGGAAAAACTGTTTTCCCTATCGCACAACACTAGAACTAGGGGGCACTCCATGAAACTTTTGGAAGCTAGACCTCAAACAAATAAGAGGAAGGACTTTTTCACCCAGAGGATCCCTGGTCTATGGAACTCCTTGCCAGAAGAAGTGGTGACAGCTGTCAGCCTCGACACCTTTAAGAAAGGATGAGAGGAGTTCATGGAGAACAAGGGTATCCATGGCTATCATGATGGATGCCTAAGGACACCCTCCGGGTTGGAGAGATAGGCAGGAGATCTCTCAATGCCATTTGCAGGGAATCATAAGCAGGTGAAGACATCTGCTTGGGAAGACCTTGAAGCAAATGGGGAGCCACTGTGGGAGACAGAAGGCTGGACTGGATGGGCTGTGGCCTCTTCCGGCAAGGCTGTTCTTATGGTCTTATGTTCTTATGATGATGTATTTGTGGAACAGCTTGAATTGGGAATAAGTCTCCCTTGATCATTGACTTATGGGACACGGAGTCCCAACAAAACAGATTCCTTTTCAGGAGAAGGAGTAGGCAGATATCTTTCTTGGTCAGCCAAGATCAGAACCAGCTTGTCTTTTACAGAGACCTTATTTGGATTTAATTCATGTACAGCTAGTTCTTGTCTTACA
The DNA here is from genome assembly GCA_039707465.1 of Rhabdophis nuchalis. Lineage (NCBI taxonomy): Eukaryota > Metazoa > Chordata > Lepidosauria > Squamata > Natricidae > Rhabdophis > Rhabdophis nuchalis. The sequence goes on along the minus strand of CM077645.1, from coordinate 224,260,327 downwards.
GCAGCAGTTCATTTAACGACCGTTAGAAATGATAACGGCACTGAAAATAGTCATTTATGAGTGATTTTTTTTCACGCTTATAGGACCTTGATAACAATTCAGAAGCTTGGCAACTGGCCCATATTTATGACGGTCGTCATATCCCGGAGGTCACATGATCCGCTTTTGCGACCTTCTGACAAGCAAAATCCACGGGGAAGCCGGATTCCCTTAACAACCTTGCTACTAGCTTAAGAAGTGCAGCGTTTCACTTAACAACGGTGTGCAAGGAAGGTCGTAGAATGGGGCAACATTCGCTTAACGGAAAACTTAACCAGAGAAATATTGGGCTCCATTGTGGTCGTAAGTCAAGGACCACCTGTCATCCAAACGTATTTTAATCCTGTTTATTTCTCCCGATGTTTTAGGGCAGGGGTCTGCAAAGTTGGCTCTTTTAAGACTGGTGGACTTCAACTCCCAGAGTTCCCCAGCCAGCCTAGCTGGCTGGGGAACTCTGGGAGTTGAAGTCCACCAGTCTTAAAAGAGCCAACTTTGCAGACCCCTGTTTTAGGGAAAGGAGATTTCACTGGCATGTTTGCGCTTTTATTTAATCAGCCGGTTTAATCTCACACTTTAAAACTTGCTCTTCGTCTGGTTTCCTTTCCAGCTCTTGAATCCGTTCTTGGCAAGGTCCTCGGTGGCTCCCGGTGGCTTTTAGCCAATACAAATAAACTTCCCATGAGTAACGCAGCAGAGAGAAAGGGGTGTGGATGTAACCTGAGTGCAGTTTTAAGGCATTGTTTTTAAGTCAGGATCAGCCTTCTTTCCGGTTCTCCTTCTAGCCAGGCAGTTACTCCTTGCAGAGGATCAAATGCTCCAATGCCTCCGGAAACAAATATTTGGATCTCTAACGCTGCAAAAAAATAAATAAATGAATTTATTTATCTAGAGAAGGTGGAAGCTGACAAATTGTGACATAGAGGCAGAAATTGAGACCGGAATTTCTGGGGCCAAAACAAGCCTCACTCTTCAGTGAGTTAAGCCCAGTTTTATGGCCTTTTTCCCCATAGTCGTTAAGCGGATCATCGTGGTTAACTGAATCACGAGGTTGTTAAGTGAATCCCTTCCCCCCCCCCTGAGGTCGCAAGTGGAGATCTTGTGAGTCCTACCCTCCTGCAGTTGCCCGTTGCCAGGTGTCCGAATTTTCATTGCAACCATGCCAAAACTGTCATAAAATTGGGCACAGCCACAACGACAGGGAGTCCTTGATTTACGACCACAACCGAGCCCAAAGTTTCTGTTGCTGAGTGAGTCAGTTGCTTGTTAAGTGAATTTTGCCTGTTTCACCACCTTCCTGGCCACAGTGGTTGAGCGAATCACTGCAGCTGTTAAGTTAGTCTCACGGTTGTTAAGTGAGTCTGGCTTCCCCCACGCTTGTCAGAAGGTCGCAAAAGAGGATCACGTAACCCCGGGACGCTGCGGCCGTCGTAAGTGTGAGTCCGTTGCCAGGCGTCTGAATTTTGCTCGCGTGACGGTCGTAGGCCATGGTGGATGCTACAACGGCCGCAGGTGTGGGAAATGGTTATAAGTCACTTTTTTCAGTGCTGTTGTTACTTTGAATGGTCACTAAACAAATCGTTGCAACCCGAGGACCCTCTTTTCAATCTGTCAGCCATTTTTACTCAGAGAGTTGTTAAAACCACCTGGGGGATGCATCCCCAGATTTGAAAAAAAATGGATAAGACCACCAAACTAGGAATTGATTGCGATGAAAAAAAATTAAAGGATGAACACAAGGTCGTTTCTCACAACCTGCCGGCTGGACTATTGGATGAAACAGGATGTGGGTTAGTCTCTTACAGGAACCTGGCTGGAGCCCTGATGGCTTCATATCAAATGGTTGGGACACCTCAAGATCGGGTGAACTACGGTTATAATTTAGCTTGTTGCGTGAAGCTAGACACCCAAGTAGATATTGAATGTCAGGAACAAAGTCTTAAGTTCTGGCCACGATGAAGAGTCTGAGATAGCCATAGCCCTTGGACTTATATACCGCTTCCCAGTGCTTTTACAGCCCTCTCTAAGTGGTTTACAGAGTCAGCCTCTTGTGCCCCCAACAATCTGGGTCCTCATTTGACCCACCTTGGAAGGATGGGAGGCTGAGTCAACCTTGAGCTGGTCAGGATTGAACTCCTGACAGTGGGCAGTGGCCTGTAATACTGCATTCTAACCACTATCCCACCACGTCCTTCCTTCCTTCCTTCCTTCCTTCCTTCCTTCCTTCCTTCCTTCCTTCCTTCCTTCCTTCCTTCCTTCCTTCCTTCCTTCCCACTTAGCAATCACACTTATACTTATATACCGCTTCGCTATGCAAAGCATTTTACAAATCTTGCCCCCAACAATATGGGTCCTCATTTTAGCAACCTCGGAAGGATGGAAGACTGAGTGAGTCAACCTTCAGCCTGATGGGATTTGAACTGCCAAATGTCAGGCAGTCAGCAGAAGTAGCCTGCAGTACTGCACTCTAACCCCTGCGCCACTGCAGCTCAGATAGCCCTTCCTTTCGGCCAGGATCTCCAGGATAAGTCCCTCCATTGATTGTCCTTCCGTCTCTTTTTGTTATCTTGTCTTCTTCAGCTTTTTGCGAGGATGATGTGACCCTCTGGGTGGCCGGGTTGAACTGGCTGGTAGCAGACACACAGCGATCCCCGACGCCTCTCCAGACGGAAAGGTATGGGCCAGCAGGAGAAAATATGGGCAGAGCACAAAGAGTCACCGCATTGAAAGCAAATGATCCCACTCTACCCAGTCGAGTGCTTTCTTGGAAGCAGGAATGGATTAAAAGTCTTTTGTATCCTTGCCCTAGCTTAGGGGTGTGTGTCTGTCCACACCTGTCCCAAGACCTAAGAACTGTCTTTTTTAAAAATATATATATATATATTTTCAAACATACAAAATACACAGAAACAAAACTTAGACATAAATTACATTTACACAACACATTGGAACATCAGCTTCCTAAGAACAGTGTTGATATTCTTCCTCAAAGTTTTCCAGAGAGGAAAGGGTCAATCTTTCCATCAGAATAGAGCTGGAAGGGACTTGGAGGTCTTCTTGTGCAAAGAAGAGGGTGGCCAGCTATTCTCCAAAGCACCTGAGGGCAGGACAAGAAGCATCGGATGGAAACTAATCAAGAAGAGAAGCAACCTGGAACGAAAGAGGAATTTCCTGAGAATGAGGATAATGGAACAGACGTTGTAGGTGCTCCAACACAGGAAGTTTTTAAGAAGAGACTGGACAGCTCTTTGTCTGAAATGCTGGAGCACGGGGATGGACTAGAAGACCTCCGAAGCCCCTTCCCACTCTGCTAGCCTGTTGTTCTGCCTTTCTAAAACGACTTTTTTTTTTGTACATAAATTTTTATTTTTCAACATAAAAAACAAGTAAAAACATTCAATCATTTTCAACTTTGTTTGTTTATGTTTATTTAAATTTATATACCGCCCTATCTTCCTTGCGGGACTTGTATAACGTGTCGTTCGGTCATAAGTTTTTGTGCAATGGTCTTTACAATTACAAATGTAATTATTGATTATCCATCCAGTGTAACCCAATATACCATCATCATTAAGCTTAGATATGTAAATATATATGTATGGAATTAAGACTATTTTTTCTTCGTTTCATACCACCTTATTCTCTTAGATGGCTAATTTATCTGTATGGTAACAAGTACTATTTATCAAAAACTAATCTTTTTCTGTAGTTATTCAACAAGTAGAAAGAAAAGTTCTCCGTAGATTCCTGTTGTATAACATTGTTCTCGGTTGTCATTAACAAATACAGTACTAATTGGAGAAATGAGAAATTACCCTCTCAGGAGGAAATTATCCGTAAGATTATGGATTGTGCAGAAATGAGTAGACTGACATTTGAAATTAGATAACAAGAGGATGAGCAATTTTATAAAATATGGAATCTGTTTTATCAATGGTTAGACAAAAGAAATCAGGAGACATAATATATAAAAGAATTTCCAGAAATAGAAGTCAAATGTTATGATTGGCAGATATTGTAATAAGCTGAGATTATGTTATTCTTGAAAGATATTTTGCATATTAACTAGATTATTAATGAGATATATATATATATAATGGACATTTTGGATAAACTCTTGGTCTTATGGGTGTTTATATATTTTATAGTAGTGATGTATTTTCTAAAGACAATTGAGAACAATGCTATAAAACAGGAATCGATGGAGATTTTTTTCTTTTCTTTTTACTTGTTGAATAATTATAGAAAAAGTTTATTAAAGTTTAGTTTAGTTTATTTAGTTTACGGTGCACAGGCAATTTAAAAACATATATAAATATAACAAAATACAAAATATAAAACCAGATTAAATTAACCCTGTGCTAAAAAATGTAAATATGTTAAAACAATATCCCTAAAAACCAATTTAAAACAATTTTAACTGCAGACTAAGATTGACTTTTGATAAATACTAGTTGTTACTATGCAGAGGATAAGGTGATATGAAATGAGGAGAAAAGAAAAAGGGAAAAAAGTCTTAATTTTATACACATACACTGGATGGAAAACTAATAACTATGTTTGTAATTGCACAAAAACTCAGGACCGAATGACATGTTGTACAAAGCTGAAAATGATGGAATGTTTTTACTTGTTTTTTATGTTGAAAATAAAAATTTATATACAAAAAAACCCAAATACAGTACTAATATAAAATATATCACTTAATCAAACACCCATAATATTTTCTCTATATAAAGTCAAAAGGTTAGCCAGATTTTCCATTATACGTGTGTCTTATCTTTGTCTTCCTCCAGATGGCTGAGGAAGCAGTTCGACTCAATGGACAGATCCAGAGAAGGCAGGTGAGTAGGTGAGGACGGTTTTCTCTCGGGAGATCACGGAGGTTTCCGTGGAGGGAGTAGAGCAGGGGTTCCCACACTTGGCAACTTGAAGACTTGTGGACTTCAACTCTCAGAATTCTCCAGCCAGCTGCTGGCTGGAGAATTCCGGGAGTTGAAGTCCACAAGTCTTCAAGTTGCCAAGTTTGGGAACCACTGGACTAGAGTTTCTTCTGTCCCATTCCCTTTTCATGCTCTTGAACGTGTGAAGCCCCCAAGCAGCCGTAGTGAAAAGCCTCCAGAAGAAGCGTACCCCTTAGTCACTTCGGCTGCAAGAACCTCACCGTGGCATTCGCTGGGGATCTGTCAGAAAAAGCTTTATTGATACTGGGGGAGGGCTAGCTTTGTTGCGGTGGTGGTGGTGGGGGTCCCTGGTGCTCTCTGAGCTGGGTGGTTTCCTTGCAGACGTTTCAGGACCCAACTAGGGAACATCATCAGTGCTAGAAGGAAGTGGGGTTTATTGGCAGGGTTGATGAGGATGTTGCTATCTTCTTAGCAGTTCCTTGATTAGGCTGTTGTTCACCGCTTGATAGTCGGTCTGGTGTTAAACATTAAACCGCAAGCTAATCAAGGAATTACCACGAACACCTCTAGTGATAGTGCAAGCCATATATATGTGTGTGTGTGTGTTAGTTTTATGAGCTGATCAATAAATAAATCAGAGAGACTAGGATAGATCTATTTCGAGCTTATTAGCTCTCATCAGCTACCCATACCCTTACTGGGATTCGAACCGGGGCTGTATTGCATATCAGGCAGGAGCCTTTAACCATTCAGCCAGCCAGGCTCTCTTATTGCATCAGCTGAGACAGGAGGATTAGTATCTATAATTGTTCCACAACACCCTGTTAGGGCCCCAATTAAGGGAGGAAGCTTTCCTTTTCTGTCTTTCGGCTCATCACCAGAGACCATCCAGACAGAAAGCCAAGAATTCCGTTGTGTAATTTTTTTTATTGATTGATCAGCTCATAAAACTAACACACATATTAAAAAAATTAACACAACGGAACTCATGGCTTTCCGTCTAGATGGTCTCTGGTGATGAGCCGAAAGGCAGAAAAGGAAACAGTATGCTTCCTCCCTTAATTGGGGCCCTAACAGGGTGTTGTGGAATAATTATATACATATCCGAAATCATCAAGGATCCCACAGTTCAACTCCTGAGCTAAGAATATTCTTCTCTTCTATCGTTTTTTTCTTTTCTTTTCAGTACAGGGGCTCTAAATCCCCCCCCCCCCCCTTTAACCCTTCTTCGAATCTATAATTCCTGACTGAGGAATTCTGGGAGTTGAAGTCCACCGAGGTCTTAAAGTGGCCAAGGGTTAGACACACCCAATCAAAGACTTTAGGACGAAATAGGAAAAAGCCCAGACATCAGGGAGGTGGGGGCATTGACTGGGTACCCCCCCCCCGCTAAAAAGGCATAAACAGGATGTGGAGCAGGAAACGGAGGAGGTGTGGAGATAGGAAGTGAGGTGGAGCTGGACGAGGAGGAAGGCAAGATGCAGAAAAGTTTTATTTTTCAGCAGAGCGCAGAATCGGCCCTTCCAACCAAAGGGAAAGTCTGCTTCCCTCTCCACGTAGCCGAGAACAAGGTCACAAGTTCTGGTTTTCCTTTCCCAGAGGGTTAATGTTTAACTCCATTTAATCTCGCTCACCTTCCTTTAATCAATGGCTTATTTTAACCCCCCTGGTCCCAAGGATTCATTCAAGATGATTGAATCAAGAGGATGAGGGCACTGGAGGCTAAAACCTATGAAGAACGGTTGCAGGAACTGGGTAGGTCTAGTTTAATGAAAAGAAGGACCAGGGGAGACATGATAGCAGTCTTCCAATATCTCAGGGGTTGCCCCAAAGAAGAGGGAGTCAAGCTATTCTCCAAGGCACCTGAGGGCAGGACAAGAAGCAATGGGTGGAAACTAATCCAGGAGAGAAGCAACTTAGAACTGAGGAGGAATTTCCTGACAGTGAGAACAATGAATCAATGGAACAGAAGTTGCCTCCAGAAGTTGTGAATGCCCCAACACTGCAAGTCTTGAAGAAGATGTTGGGTAGCCATTTGTCTGAAAGGGCATAGGGCTTCCTGCCTAGGCAGGGGGTTGGACTAAATGACCTCCAAGGTCCCTTCCTACTCTGCTCTTGTATTGTAAGGCAGAAATAATCATAATTCAGAATGCCCTTTCTGGGATCTTCTCCAGCAAAGCATCTCTTTGGCTCCCGGTGTTCTTCTGGCCCAGGGGAATCGCTCTATTGAAAGAATTCGATTATTCTATTAAAAGAATCAGCTCGGGGTTGCCGAGAACGGCTTGGTCCTTGAGTTCGAATCCACCCTGGACTGACATCAGGAACGTCATGTTAGAAACGTCGCCTTTGAGGATACAATTCAGAAAGTAAAATCTCTAGTTATGAGTCCCACAACTCAGCAGGCTGACCCCAACTGTTATCTGGTCTTTAAGTGCGTCATGCCACCGATGAGACTCTGATAGAAGAGAATATTTGTAACTTAGGGTTGAACTGGGGGGGGGGGGGGGAGTCCTTGGTGCTCTCTGAGCTGGGTGGTTTCCTTGCAGGCGTTTCATGACCCAGCTAGGGAACAGCATCAGTGCTAGAAGGAAGTGAGGTTTGTGGAGAAGAGGAGGAGTATGAGAAGGAGAGGAGGAGGAGGAGAACTATGGGGTCCTTGGTGATTGGTGGGTGGGTGGATGGATGAATTGATGGGATGATGGATGGATGGATGGATGGATGAGATAGATAGATAGATAGATAGATAGATAGATAGATAGATAGATAGATAGATAGATAGATAGATAGATAGATAGATAGATAGATATGGATATAGATGGATGGATGGATGGATAGATAGATGTAGATGATAGGTAGGTAGGTAGGTAGATATATGATGGATGGATGGATGGATGGATGGATGGATGGATGGATGGATAGATGGATGTAGATTAGATAGATAGATAGATAGATAGATAGATAGATAGATAGATAGATAGATAGATAGATAGATAGATAGATATGGATATAGATGGGTGGATGGATGGATAGATAGATGTAGATGATAGGTAGGTAGGTAGGTAGATATATGATGGATGGATGGATGGATGTAGATTAGATAGATAGATAGATAGATAGATAGATAGATAGATAGATAGATAGATAGATAGATAGATAAGATAGATATGGATATAGATGGATGGATGGATGGATAGATAGATGTAGATGATAGGTAGGTAGGTAGGTAGGTAGATATATGATGGATGGATGGATGGATGGATGGATGGATGTAGATTAGATAGATAGATAGATAGATAGATAGATAGATAGATAGATAGATAGATAGATAGATATGGATATAGATGGATGGATGGATGGATAGATAGATGTAGATGATAGGTAGGTAGGTAGGTAGATATATGATGGATGGATGGATGGATGGATGTAGATTAGATAGATAGATAGATAGATAGATAGATAGATAGATAGATAGATAGATAGATAGATAGATAGATAGATATGGATATAGATGGATGGATGGATGGATAGATAGATGTAGATGATAGGTAGGTAGGTAGGTAGATATATGATGGATGGATGGATGGATGGATGTAGATTAGATAGATAGATAGATAGATAGATAGATAGATAGATAGATAGAAAGAAATGGATATGGATGGATGGATGGATGGATGGATAGATAGATGTAGATGGTAGGTAGGTAGGTAGGTAGGTAGGTAGGTAGGTAGGTAGGTAGATATATGATGGATGGATGGATGGATGGATGTAGATAGATAGATAGATAGATAGATAGATAGATAGATAGATAGATAGATAGATAGATAGATAGATAGATAGATAGAAATGGATATAGATGGATGGATAGATGGATAGATAGATAAATAGATAGATAGATAGATAGATAGATAGATAGATAGATAGATAGATAGATAGATAGATAGATAGATAGATAATAAGATAGATAGATATAGATAGATGTAGATAATAGGTAGGTAGGTAGATAGATATATGATGGATGGATGGATGGATAGATAGATAGATAGATAGATAGATAGATAGATAGATAGATAGATAGATAGATAGATAGAAATGGATATGGATGGATGGATAGATAGATGTAGATAATAGGTAGGTAGGTAGGTAGGTAGATATATGATGGATGGATGGATGGGTGGATGGATGGATGGAGATAGATAGATAGATAGATAGATAGATAGATAGATAGATAGATAGATAGATAGATAGATAGATAGATAGATAGATAGAAATGGATATGGATGGATGGATAGATAGATGTAGATAATAGGTAGGTAGGTAGGTAGGTAGGTAGGTAGGTAGGTAGGTAGGTAGGTAGATATATGATGGATGGATGGATGGGTGGATGGATGGATGGAGATAGATAGATAGATAGATAGATAGATAGATAGATAGATAGATAGATAGATAGATAGATAGAAATGGATATGGATGGATGGATGGATAGATGTAGATAATAGGTAGGTAGGTAGGTAGGTAGGTAGGTAGGTAGATATATGATGGATGGATGGGTGGATGGATGGATGGATGGATGGATGGAGATAGATAGATAGATAGATAGATAGATAGATAGATAGATAGATAGATAGATAGATAGATAGATAGATAGATAGATAGATATAGAGACAGACTCAGTGACCATCAACAAACACTGTGCTGCATCCCCCTCCCTCTTATTGGGGAGGGGTGGGGGTGTCGTCCCAGACAATCCAGAGGGCGCAAGGTTGAAGAAGGGGCCCTCGTGGCCTCCTCCCCCACCCAGGCACAGAGCCTGACTGTGCCAACCGCCTGCTGGGCTGCCGTCCCAGGACAGATGGCTTTGCACAAACAAAGTTGTTATGCAGGAAGGAGCCCCACCTTGCTTGACCTGAGTTGGCCCGGCATGAAAAGTCTCAGGTAGGCATACCTGTGGCCCCGGCTGCTCCTCCCCCTCCCTGCCCCTCCCTCCCTCCCTCCCTCCCTGAAACGTTTTTTCAAAGCGAAAACAGATCCTTGGTCTTCCTGCGTTCTTCCTGGGACACACAAGGAGGGGATCTGGCAGGGCACCCTGCAAATAAACACCCCTCTACACACACACACACACACACACACACACACACACACACACACACCCTACCTACCTGGCGGGTCCCGTCTTGCAGTTTAGCTCTTGGTTTCTTTTTTATCGTTTCAAACTTTTAATCTTTTTTCCAAAGATAAAATGCAAAATAAAGTAAAAAGAATCATATCATCTATATCATATCATCTATCAATCAGTCAACCTATCCTATTATATCTATCTATCTATCTATCTATCTATCTATCTATCTATCTATCTATCTATCTATCTATCTATCTATCTATCTATCTATCTATCTATCATATCATCAATCAATCAATCAATCAACCTATCCTATTATATCTATCTAGCTATCTAGCTGTCTAGCTATATATCATATCATCTATCTATCTAACTATCTATCTATCTATCTATCTATCTATCTATCTATCTATCTATCTATCATCTATCATCTATCATCTATCATCTATCTATCTATCATATCTATCTATCTATCTATCTATCTATCTATCTATCTATCTATCTATCTATCTATCTATCTATCTATCTATATATCATATCATCAATCAATCAATCAACCTATCCTATTATATCTATCTAGCTATCTAGCTGTCTAGCTATATATCATCTATCTATCTATCTATCTATCTATCTATCTATCTATCTATCTATCTATCTATCTATCATATCATCTATCTATCTATCTATCTATCTATCTATCTATCTATCTATCTATCTATCTATCTATCTATCTATCTATCTATCTATCTATCATATCATCTATCTATCTATCCATCCATCCATCCATCCATCCATCCATCCATCTATCTATCTATCTATCTATCTATCTATCTATCTATCTATCTATCTATCTATCTATCTATCTATCTATCTATCTATCTATCATATCATCTATCTATCTATCTATCTATCTATCTATCTATCTATCTATCATATCATCTATCTATCTATCTATCTATCTATCTATCTATCTATCTATCTATCTATCTATATCTATCTATCTATCTATCTATCTATCTATCATATCATCTATCTATCTATCTATCTATCTATCTATCTATCTATCTATCTATCTATCTATCTATCTATCTATCTATCTATCTATCTATCTATCTATCTATCTATCTATCTAACATTGGAAGTGTTAACAGAAGTTGGAAGGGACCCTGGAGGTCTTCTAGTCCAACCCCCTGCTCAGGCAGGAGACCCTATGCCATTTCTATCAAAATAGAGCTGGAAGGGACCTTGGAGGTCTTCTAGTCCAGCCCCCTGCTCAAGCAGGAGACCCTGTGCCATTTCAATCAGAATGGAGATGGAAGAGACCCTGGAGGTCTTCTAGTCCAGCCCCCTGCTCAAGCAGGAGATCCTGTGCCATTTCAATCAGAATGGAGATGGAAGGGACCTTGGAGGTCTTCTAGTCCAGCCCCCTGCTCAAGCAGGAGACCCTGTGCCATTTCAATCAGAATGGAGATGGAAGAGACCCTGGAGGTCTTCTAGTCCAACCCCCTGCTCAAGCAGGAGATCCTGTGCCATTTCAATCAGAATGGAGATGGAAGGGACCCTGGAGGTCTTCTAGTCCAGCCCCCTGCTCAAGCAGGAGACCCTGTGCCATTTCAATCAGAATGGAGATGGAAGGGACCCTGGAGGTCTTCTAGTCCAGCCCCCTGCTCAAGCAGGAGACCCTCTGCCATTTCAATCAGAATGGAACTGGAAGGGACCTTGGAGGTCTTCTAGTCTATCCCCCTGCTCAAGCAGGAGACCCTCTGCCATTCCAAACAAATGTAGGGTTTCCTATACATTCCTATTGATTAAAGACAGTGGATTAGAGAAGTTTATCAGAGACTATAAGCTGCTGGTGGATTTTCTCTGTGTTGAATTCAATAACGGATAGTTAACAGAGGATTTTGAAGATTAGATTTACTTGTGGGCTTATCTGTTGACTGCTTTTTTAATATAATGAACAGAATGCTGGTTTGATTTTATTGACAGACAAATAGATTTCTACAACAGGGATCTATTTTACATAACGTTTTTTAAATAAATATAGATAGCAAAGTTTATAATTGTTGGAGATTTATTATGTAAGAGGAGGAGAATGCATCGATTATTTTCATGTAATTTGATAATATAGCATTACTATTTTTTTTACTGTTAACCATGTTATTAATACAGTTTATAGTTGACAGGCTAACAAAATGTTAAGTAGATTTAGTAGTTTAACCATTTGAAATTCTCTGGGCTGGTTTTGCAAGGGGCGGGAAACCAACATTGCTTATTATACTAATCAGCATTCAACTAAGGAAGATGTTAGGTCTATATTCAAGAAGATGTTGGACAGCCATTTGTCTGAAATGGTATAGGGCTTCCTGCCTAGGCAGGGTGTTAGACTAGATGACCTCCAAGGTCCCTTCCAACTCTGCTATTGTATGTCAGGAGGTTTTTTTCTTTGATTTTTTTAAAGACACTTTTTTTGTTAATTTCTTTTTTTCTTTTTTAAATATTTTGGCGTTTTGAATTTGAATCTTGTTTGAATAAACTAACATTTTCAGGGGAAGGGAATTATTCTTTTGATAATTTTCAGCATTCAACCAGAGTGGACTTTTGATGTTTAATGCTAGTTACTGTCTCTCCAAGTGCAAAATTTTACCGGTAGGTTGAAGCAATATTAGTGGTCCGAAGCCCTTTTGGCAAGAGAAAGCACCCAGTTTATAATCTGCAAAGACCAGTTTGAGGACTTATCCCAAACTGGTAAGGGTGGAGAAGGGTCTACCTCTGGATTTTGGGGTGGGGATGGGATGTCTCCTGCTGCCCCCTGCTGTCTGTAGCTGGGAACAACAGTTTGGTTCCCCCAGGCAGGGAAGATGCTAGCATTAATATCTGTTATTTTAAAAGGTTTTGTCTTGTTTTCAGAGGGTTGCAAGCCGATTAGCGTTGTCTCTGGGTGGCATATAATTTTAAATAATAAATCAAAATATAAGAATAAAAGAACCGAAGAAGGGTGGTATTAATCTGAGGGTCAGGATAATAATATCGTACCCAGCCTTTAGTTTTCAGTAGAGGAATTATTTAAATTGGGTTTTATGTGCAGTTTTAAAGGGGTATATTTTAGCACAGGGTGTTAGCATTTAACATAGTTTTAATTATTTATTGTTGTTATATGTATATGTTTTTTAAATTTTCCTGTGCACCGCCCCGAGTCCCTTCGGGGAGAGGGGGCGGTTAATAAGTCTAATTAATAAAATAAAAAATAAATAAAATAAATATTTGCAACTGTCAAAATTCTGCAAAGAAGCAAATTCTAATCTTTCTTTTGTGATCTGGGATCTGGGACAAATGTAGGGTAGACCAGTGGGTCTCCAGCTTTGCAACTTTAAGAGGGGTGGACTTCAATTCCCAGAATTCTGTGGCTCCCAGAATCCTATGCTAGCTGGGAATCAATAAATCTAAATAAATAAATAAATAATTCCTGGGGATTGACGTCCACCCCTCTTAAAGATATGCTGACAGAGAACAATTAAAATAAAATCTGCAGATTCAGCAGTCTGTGGTTGTCTCTTTAGATCCCCCAAAGCTGATTTAACCAATTGCATTGTAATTTTATTACAATATTATTACAATGACAATAAAGATGATGATTATTATTTACTTGGTAACTTTATGCTGGCTGGGGAATTCTGGGGACTGAAGTCCACCCCTCTTAAAGTTGCCTTAAATGTTGGAAAACATGGACCGAGAAAAATTAAAATAAAATTCAGCAGTGTGTGGTTTCTGTTTACACTCTCCACCCCCCACCCCAAAAAAGTTTCTTTTCTTGGGAACTGTGAATTATGCTAGCTGGGGAATTCTGGGAATTGAAGTCCGCCTCTCTTAAAGGGGCAGAGCTTGGGAGACACTGAGAAGTAGAAAAAATGTAATGAAAATAAAACCTGAAGATTCACTGTTGGTGGGGTTCACCGTTTAGACCCACCTCCCCAAAATGTTTATTTTCTTTGTGGGACATAATGCAATCTGTAGCGGTGGGGTGGGGACAAGACCTGTGTTCGAATCCTCTCTCCACCCTGAAGAGAGGTGTGCCACTGTGGTCCCTCCCACCACCACCCTTCACGTTCTCCAGGAGGAAAGGGGAGAAATAAGAGACACGGAGGTGGGGAGGGGGTTTGAGGGTCGTTGTGGGGGTCTGAACGCACAACCAACTTTGGTCTCTTGCAGCATCAGCCCCAAAGATCTGAAGGCCATGTTACCGCAGGTCAACTACCGAGTACCGAATATGCGTTTCCTTCGAGATAAACTTGTGGTAAGCAGATAGCTCTTAGACTTATATACCGCTTCACAGTGCTTTACGAGCCTCTCTAAGTGAGAATCGAACTGCTGGCAGAGGGCAGAGTTGGCCTGCAATACTGCACTCTAACCACTGCGCCACCATGGCCGTTCCTTCCTTCCTTCCTTCCTTCCTTCCTTCCTTCCTTCCTTCCTTCTTTCCTTTCTTCCTTTCTTCCTCCCTCCCTCCCTCCCTCCCTCCCAATTTAGCACTAACACTTAGACTTATATACCGCTTCATGGTGCTTTCCAGCCCTCTCTAAGCAGTTTACAGAGTTGGCCTCTTGCCCCCCAACAATCTGGGTCCTCATTTGACCCACCTGGGAAGGACAAAAGGCTGAGTCAACCTTGAGGTGGATAGAATCGAACTGCTGGCAGTGGGTAGAGTTGGCCTGCAATACTGCATTCTCACCACTACATCACCATGGTCCTTCCTTCCTTCCTTCCTTCCTTCCTTCCTTCCTTCCTTCCTTCCTTCCATCCATCCATCCATCCATCCTATCTTCCCTCCCTCCCTCTTCGCTCTTCCTTCCTTCCTTCCTTCCTTCCCTCCTTCCTTCCTATCTTCCCTCCTTCCCTCCCTCCCTCTCCCCCCTTCCTTCCTTCCTATCTTCCCTCCCTCTCTCTTCCCCTTCCTTCCTTCCCTCCCTCCCTCCCTCCCTCCCTCCCTCCCTCCCCCCTTCCTTCCATCCTATCTTCCCTCCCTCTCTCTTCCCCTTCCTTCCCTCCCTCCCTCTCCCCTCCCTCCCTCCCTCCCTTCCTATCTTCCCTCCCTCTCTCTTCCCCTTCCTTCCCTCCCTCCCTCCCTCCCTCTCCCCTTCATTCCTTCCATCCTATCTTCCCTCCCTCCCTCTTCCCCTTCCTTCCTTCCTTCCTAGCTTCCCTCCCTCCCTCTCCCCCCTTCCTTCCTTCCTTCCTTCCTTCCTTCCTTCCTTCCTTCCTTCCTTCCTATCTTCCCTTCCTCCCTCCCTCCCTCTACCTCTCTCTTCCCCTTCCTTCCTTCCCTCTCTCCCTCCCTCCCTCCCTCTCCCCTTCCTTCCTTCCATCCTATCTTCCCTCCCTCTCCCCTTCCTTCCTTCCTTCCTTCCTTCCTTCCTTCCTTCTTTCCAACTTAGCAATAGCCCTTAAGACTTATATACCGCTTCACAGGGCGTTTACAGCCCCCTCTAAGCGCTTTACAGAGCCAGCCTCTTGTGCCCCCCCCCCCAACAATCTGGGTCCTCCTTTCACCGACCTCGCTGGGACTTGTTGGAACCGGAGTCTCGATACGTGGGCAGGATCCAGATTGAGAGAGAGACCGAGGCCGTCTTGGCCCATTGAATTAACTTTCCCTTTTCTCTTTGGGGTCCGCGCAGGAGCTGGACGTTCGTGGGGACATCACCTTCGGCCATTTCACGCAGTTCTACAGAAACCTGATGTTCGACGCGCAGAAAGCGGTAAGGGCTTCTAGCCTCCCTTGCAGGAGGAGAGTTGTGTGGAGGAGGGGGTCTGACCGACATAGTCCTCGACTTACAACGGTTCATTTAGCGACCGGAGTGAGAACAACACGGGAAAAAATACATGCCAGTTCCCAAGCACCTGGATTTTCGATCACGTGACCGCAACATTATCAGTAAAAAAAACCACATAAAACCACCCATGTCTTTTTGTAGATCAGAATTCAGATTGCTTGGAAACTGGCATGCACTTGTGCCTGTTGCATTGCCCCCCAAGTCACGCGATCTCCTTTGGCGTCCTTCCGACAGGCAAAGTCAACGGGGAACTTAACAACTGCTGTGATTTCCTTAACAAGGGTGGCACAGAAGGTCGTAAAATGGGATGAAATCTGTTTAACAACTGTCTCGCTTAACAACGGAAATGTTGGGTCCAGTTGTGATCGTAAAGTGAGGATCACCAGTAGTCTCTTTTCTGGCTTACTAATTTGATTCAGAGGTAGGAGCTTTCTTACGTAAATGTAGCCGAATTGGGTGAATAGAATAGAATAGAGCTGGAAGGGACCTTGGAGGTCTTCTAGTCCAACCCCCTGCCTAGGCAGGAAACCCTACATTACTTCAGAGAAATGGCTATCCAGCACCTTCTTAAAGACTTCCAGTGTTGGGGCATTCACAACTTCTGGTGGCAAGTAGTTCCACAGGTTAATTGTTCTCACTGTTAGGAAGTTTTTCCTCATTAGTGAGTAATTAGTGAGTTACTAGAGAATTAGTGGGTGCCGTTTTGTGATCCTGTAACCATGAGGACCCCTGTTAGGATATTCAGCCTTATATTGGGTTGACAATATATATGAGCCTATGTTCTTAAGGAGTTATGTAGCTTTAAGAACTGTGTTAAATTCTGATTGGCTGATTGGCTCTACCATAAAGGAAACTCAGAATCACAGTCCGTTCCCTTTTCGATTCCATTCCTGTTCTTACTGTTTGCCGTCTGAGAAGCTGAAGCTGAATATTGAAGAAGGAGGAGGATTTGTTTTGCATCACTGTAAGATAACTCTGTTTGGTGAAGGACTGTTATTATTGTTTGAGAAGTTAGTCGGAAGAAGTATTTTAGTTACTACAAAGTAAAGACTATTTATTTTCTTACTGTCAGAGTTTGTAGAGTTTGTTTGTGGTTAAAGCAACATATCTCTTTACTGTCCGGTGAATTACACTATTCCGCATTTATTTCTAAACACTGGTTACGGGACCAGAGTTGTAACTCTGGTTCTGAACCCAGAGTTGCTAATAACTCCTGATTGTCAAACTTTGGATCTGGGACGTAAGTCCCCCTTTTCACATCGGTCATAACTTCGAACGGCCACTAAGCGATTGGTCGCGAGTCAAGGACCACCGAAGTCCTTGACTCACGACCACAAGTGACCCCCAAATTCCCACGGCTAAGCGAGACCTTTGTTAAAGGAGTTTTCCTCCATCTTTCTTCCCACGGTTGTTCAGTGAATCATTTGGTCACTAAGCAAATCCAGCCCCCCCCCCCCCCCTTGTCAGAAGGTCGCAATGGGATCACGTCACACACACACACACACACACACACACACACACACACACACACACGGCCGCCCGCAACCGTCATAAGTACAAGCCAGTGGCCAAGCATCAGAATTTTTATCCTGGGACTATGGGGATGTTTGCGAGAAAACCCATCATAAGCCATTTTTTTCAGTGCTGCTGTAACTTCCAACCGTCACTAAATGGATGGTTGTAAGCCGAGGACTCACCCTAACTGTTTGATATCACGGAAGGGAATTTCCAGGGAACCCCACTTCCGCTTAGAAATACCTTTTCTTAAAACTTCTTTTTTTAATATATACTAGCTGTTCCCGGCCATGCGTTGCTGTGGCCCAGTCTGGTTAAATTGCCAACCAATCTGTGTGTAGATCTACACCTGCACACAGAAACACCTACACACAACCACCGTATAACCCCCAACCTACCTACCATTGTATTTCTCCCTCTCCCTCTATCCCTCTCCCTACCTACCTATCTACCTACCTACTGTATTTCTCCCTCTCTCTCTCTATCCCTATAGCTGCCTACCTACCTACCTAGTGTATTTCTCCCTCTCTCTCTCTATCCCTCTACCTACCTACCTACCTACCTACTGTATTTCTCCCTCTCTCTATCCCTCTACCTACCTACCTACCTACCTAGTGTATTTCTCCCTCTCTCTCTCTATCCCTCTACCTACCTACCTACCTACCTACCTACCTAGTGTATTTCTCCCTCTCTCTCTCTATCCCTCTACCTACCTACCTATCTACCTACCTACCTACCTACCTACCTAGTGTATTTCTCCCTCTCTCTCTCTATCCCTCTACCTACCTACCTACCTACCTACCTACCTACCTACCTACCTACCGTATTTCTCCCTCTCTATCCCTCTACCTACCTACCTACCTACCTACCTACCTACCGTATTTCTCCCTCTCCCTCTCTATCCCTCTACCTACCTACCTACCTACCTACTGTATTTCTCCCTCTCCCTCTCTATCCCTCTACCTACCTACCTACCTACCTACCTACCTACCTACCTACCTACCTACCTACCGTATTTCTCCCTCTCCCTCTCTATCCCTCTACCTACCTACGTACCTACCTACCTACCTACCTACCTACCTACCTACCTACCGTATTTCTCCCTCTCCCTCTCTATCCCTCTACCTACCTACCTACCTACCTACCTACCTACCTACCTACCTACCTACTGTATTTCTCCCTCTCCCTCTCTATCCCTCTACCTACCTACCTACCTACCTACCTACCGTATTTCTCCCTCTCCCTCTCTATCCCTCTACCTACCTACCTACGTACCTACCTACCTACCTACCTACCTACCTACCTACCTACCTAGTGTATTTCTCCCTCTCTCTCTCTATCCCTCTACCTACCTACCTACTGTATTTCTCCTTGAATCTTTATAGGGGGTTATAGGGTGGTTTTGTGTATGTATTTGTGTGTGCAGGTGTAGATCTACACACAGATTGGTTGGCCATTTAACCAGACTGGGCCACAGCAACGCGTGGCCGGGAACGGCTAGTTTAAAATACATTTATATTATGGTATTTCATTACATCATCCTGAAATAATCCAATAACACTCCCTCTTTATATTATATTCTCTATACAATTGTTTATCTTTAGTTACAAAGCTTTTGAGCATCCTCTCCATAGTCCTCGCTTACAATTTAAACTTTTCTTAAAACTTCCGTCGGTCCCAGCCTTGCGAGCGATTAAAACCAGGAGAATCCCAAAAGTTGCTGACTTCCGTGTTGTCTCTTTGCTTTTCAGATCACCGAACAGCTGGAGTTGTCCTTCCCTTTGCGGTAAGTGGGAAGCGTGCCTCGGTTTCCCCCGTCTCTGCTTGGGCCCAGGTGCTCGACACGAAGGCCCTCGTCCCTTTCTACCTTCTTCGGGAAGATTTTCCTGACTGGTGATTGAGCACCATGGCAGAGTTGACAAAAATAAGATTTGCACCAAGGGGGGGCTATTCCAGGGTCAGCCAGAGGCCTCCAAGAATTGACCAAAACATACGAAAAGCAATTAATATATATATATTTAAATTATCCTCTCTGTAATTAAAGAGAGTCTGTTTGAAACTCTGCGTTTCTATAGTCCCCTGTTTTGTGGCTTCTGTGACTTTAAGACGGGTGGACTTCAACTCCCAGAATTCCCCAGCCAGTCAGTGTTTCTCAACCTCAATAGCTTTGAGAGGTGGACTTCAACTCCCAGAATTCCCCAGGCCCGCCAGTGTCTCTCACTCAGCCACTTTGAGAGGTGGACTTCAATTCCCAGAATTCCCCAGGCCAGCCATTGTCTCTCAACCATGGCAGCTTTGAGAGGTGGACTTCAACTCCCAGAATTCCTCAGGCCAGCCATTGTCTCTCAACCATGGCAGCTTTGAAAGGTGGACTTGAACTCCCAGAATTCCCCAGGGCTGTCAATGTCTCTCAATCTCAGCCACTTTGAGAGGTGGACTTCAACTCCCAGAATTCACCAGCCAGCCAGTGTTTTTCAACCTCAATGGCTTTGAAAGATGGACTTCAACTCCCAGAATTCCCCAGCTAGCCAGTGTTTCTCAACCTCAGTAGCTTTGAGAGGTGGACTTCAATTCCCAGAATTCCCCAGGCCAGCCATTGTCTCTCAACCATGGCAGCTTTGAGAGGTGGACTTCAACTCCCAGAATTCCCTAGGCCAGCCATTGTCTCTCAACCATGGCAGCTTTGAGAGGTGGACTTCAACTCCCAGAATTCCTCAGGCCAGCCATTGTCTCTCAACCATGGCAGCTTTGAAAGGTGGACTTGAACTCCCAGAATTCCCCAGGGCTGTCAATGTCTCTCAATCTCAGCCACTTTGAGAGGTGGACTTCAACTCCCAGAATTCACCAGCCAGCCAGTGTTTTTCAACCTCAATGGCTTTGAAAGATGGACTTCAACTCCCAGAATTCCCCAGCTAGCCAGTGTTTCTCAACCTCAGTAGCTTTGAGAGGTGGACTTCAACTCCCAGATTTCCCTAGAATTCTCAACTTCAATAGCATTGAGACTCCTCTGTCCAAGGTCGGATGAAGTGACTCCCCTCAAAGCTTTTGGGGTGTCTCACTGGGCTCAGAAGGCCTCTGAGATGTGTTAAACCGGCATGGCTGGCTGAGGAATTCTGGGAATTGTAGTCCACACATCTTAAAGTGGCCAGTGTTGAGACAGTTAGAGCAGGGACCCCCAAACCTGGCAAACTTTTAAGGCTTGTGGACTTCAATTCCCAGAATTCCTTAAAGTTGCCAAGTTTGAAAACCTCTGCAGTAAGAGTCACATAATTATTATATGTCCGTTTAAAAGCCGGCCTTCCAAAAGTGTTTAGTTTCCACCTGGAATGACCATAACCACCCGTGGCTCAGGGCATCGTCTGGAGGTGGTCTTCTCTCACCTGCTGTCCAGCAGATGCCCAGGCAGACCTGCAGGGGATGCTAGCTGGGAATGCTGGGACATGCGGTCCCAACAGATCCTGATACAAAAGATGCAAACGCTTGACAAAGTCCTGATAGAAGAGAATATTTGGAGTTCAGAGTTGAGATCCTTGGTGCTCTCTGAGCTTGGGTCAAGATGGGACTGATGATGTTACCTAGTTTGGTAGTGAAATGTCTGTGAGAAGGAAATTGAGCTCAGAAAGCACCTCACAGTTCTCCTCTTCCTCCTCCTCCCCTCTTCCTCCTCCTCCTCCCATCTTCCTCCTCCTCCCCCTCCCCTCTTCTTCCTCCCCCACCCTTCTTCCTCCTCCTCCTCCCCTCTTCCTCCTCCTCCCCTCTTCCTTCCTCCTCCTCCTCCCCTCCTCCTCCTCTCTGTAGACACCACTCCCTTCTAGCACTGATAATGTTATCTAGTTTGGTAATGAAATGTCTGTGAGAAGGAAATTGAGCTCAGAAAGCACCCCACAGTTCTCCTCTTCCTCCTCCTCCCCTCTTCCTTCCTCCTCCTCCCCTCCCCTCTTCCTCCTCCCCTTCCCTTCTTCCTCCTCCGTTTCCTCCTCCCCTCTTCCTCCCCTCCTCCTCCTCCTCTCTGCAGACCCCACTCCCTTCTAGCACTGATGAAATGACCCAGTTCGGTAACAAAACGTCTGCAGGAAAACCCAGCTCAGAGATCACCAAGAAACCCACCCTTGACGGAAGTGCTGTCAGTGTGTGTGTGTGTGTGTGTGTGTGTGTGTGTGTGTCACAGCTACTGAGATGCTTTCTTGTCTCCTGATTCCTTTTCAGTAACATGGATCGGCCGGAACTCTGCCAAATCACCTTGTACGACTTCCAGAAATTCTTACAATACGATCAAAAGGTATTTTCTGAAGGAAACAGGTTGGCTTTTGTGAAAACAAGGAAGCAGAGCAAGAAGCAATGGGTGGAAACTAATCCAGGAGAGAAGCAACCTAGAACTGAGGAGGAATTTCCTGACAGTGAGAACAATGAATCAGTGGAACAGAAGTTGCCTCCAGAAGTTGTGAATGCTCCCAACACTGGCAGTCTTCAAGAAGATGGTGGATAGCCATTGGTCTGAAATGGCGTAGGGCTTCCTGCCTAGGCAGGGGGTTGGACTAGATGACCTCCAGGGTCCCTTCCAACTCTGCTATTGTATTGTATAGTATACGGCACGTGTGCCATTGCCAGCTGCTCTTCGTGTGCGCTGATCAGCTGATCTTCACGGCCTGAAAACGGACCCAAAATCGACCGTTTTCCAGGCTGGTTTGGGGGCTTTGGGGGGCTGTTTTCAGGCTGTTTTTCAGGCCTGAAAAATGACCAAAACCGGCCTGAAAATGGCCTGGTCTTCAGGTTTCTGGCCCTCTGGCATGCACACATGCAGGCATGTTCCAGTTTGGGCACTTGGTGCTGAAAAGGTTCGCCGTCACTGGCCTAAACTTTGCTTGTCTATGGGTCCTCTGGGAGACAGGGGTGAAATGCTACCGGTTCACGCCGCTCCACCCAAACCGGTGCCAAAAAAAAAGGCTACAGGTTCAGGCGAACCGGTAGTCACCTGTGCTGCGCGATTTATTTTTGCTAGAAACCGCGCAGCACCGCCGAATGTCGCACAGCTGATCCTCAAAACATTTTTTTAAACTACTGGTTTGGGCAAACTGGTAGCAAAAAAATGGTTTTTAAAAAGTTTTTTAAATGTTCGTACGATCAGCTGTACGACAATCTGTTTGATTTATATTCGCTAGAAAGCAGGAAATCTTGTTTTCTGGCGAATCTGAATTGCGCAGCACAGCTGATTCCTCCCCCTCGCTCTTCTACCTACCTTCTCAGACTCAGAAAAGGCTTCTTAGCGCCTGCAGTGCGCATGTGCACAAAGGGAACCGGTAGCAAACTTTAGAGCATTTCACCCCTGCTGGTATGCAAATAAATTGAATGTATGAATGACAGAGAGAGGGAGGGAGGGAGGGAGGGTGAGAGAAAGAAAGAAAAAGAAAGAAAGAAAGGAAGGAAGAAAGAAAGGAAAAGAAAAAGGAAGAAAGAAGAGAGGGAGGAAGAAAGAGAGAGAGGGAGGAAGAAAGAAAGAGAGGGGGAGGAAGAGAGAAAGAAGAGAGAGGGAGGGAAGAAAGAGGGAGGGAGGAAGGAAGGAAGAAAGAAGAGAGAGGAAGAAAGAAAGAGAGGAAGGAAGAAAGAGAGGGAGGAAGAAAGAAGAGGGGAAGAAAGTAAGAGAGAGGGAGGAAGAAAGAGGGAGGGAGGGAGAAAGAAAGGAGGAAGAAAAAGAAGAGAGAGGGAGGAAGAAAGAAAGAGGGAGGAAGGAAGGAAGAAGAGAGGAAGAAAGAAAGAAAGAAAGAGGGAGGAAGAAAGAAAGAGGGGAAGAAAGAAAGGGAGGGAGAAAGAAAGAAGAGAGAGGGAGGAAGAAAGAAAGAGAGGGAGGGAGGAAGGAAGGAAGAGGAGAGAGAGAGGAAGAAAGAAAGAAAGAAAGGGAGGAAGAAAGGGAGGAAGAAAGAAAGAGGGGAAGAAAGAAAGGGAGGGAGAAAGAAAGAAAGAGGAGGAGGAGGAAGAAAGAAAGAAGAGAGGGAGGAAGAAAGAAAGACAGAGGGAGGAAGGAAGGAAGGAAGAAGAGAGAGAGGAAGAAAGAAAGAGGGAGGAAGAAAGAGAGGGGAAGAAAGAAAGAGGGTGGGAGAAAGAAAAAGAAAGAAAGAAAGAAAGAAAGAAAGAAGAAGAAGAAAGATGAGAGAGGCGGGGAAGAAAGAAGGAAATAGAGAGAGGGAGGGAGGAAGAAAGAGAGAGAGGGAGGGAGAAAGAAAGTAAAAAAGAAAGATAGAGAGAAAGAAAGGAGGAAAGAAGGAAAGAAAGAGCGAGAGAAAGCCCTCCCTTCTGGGAATCCAGACCACATTCCACCGCAATCAATTTGGCTCCTAGCTGCTACTTAAACTTTCCCCATTGTGATTTTGATAAAAACCCGTGCAGTGCATATCAAACTGGCCGGAGTTGGCAGGTGCCACCCTGACTTTTTTGGACCCCTCCTGAGGATGCCCCCTCCCTCTCAATTCAACCCCACCTCTCTGGCCGCACAGCTCCCTGGTAACCCTGCCCCTCTGCCTCTTCTCTGCAGGAGACCTGGGCGGGTGACATCGCCAAGGTTCACAGGTTGATGTGCAGCTACCTGCAGGATCGTGGTGGTGACATGACGGAGCCCGTCTTCCAGCTGGACGAAGTGGGTTTTCAGCTCTCTTCCTCAATCATCCTGGGGCGGGTGGGGGGCGGGGGGGGGGGGTTGAAGAGGGGGGAGTGTCTTGTTAAGCCAGCCTTCCTCAACCTCAGCCACTTTACGATGGGTGGACTTCAACGCCCAGAATTCCCCAGAGGATACTGCAAAATCCCCATCCCTTCCCCACTCCAGAGGGAAGGATACTGCAAAATCCCCATTCCCTCCCCACTCCAGGCGAAGGATACTGCAAAATCCCCCTTCCCTCCCCACTCCAGGGGAAGGATACTGCAAAATCCCCATTCCCACCCCACTCCTGGGGAAGGATACTGCAAAATCCCCATTCCCTCCCCACTCCAGGGGAAGGATACTGCAAAATCCCCATTCCCTCCCCACTCCTGGGGAAGGATACTGCAAAATCCCCATTCCCTCCCCACTCCTGGGGAAGGATACTGCAAAATCCTCATTCCCTCCCCACTCCAGGGGAAGGATATTGCAAAATCCCCATTCCCTCCCCACTCCAGGGGAAGGATACTGCAAAATCTCCATTCCCACCCCACTCCAGGGGAAGGATACTGCAAAATCTCCATTCCCTCCCCACTCCAGGGGAAGGATACTGCAAAATCCCCATTCCCTCCCCACTCCAGGCGAAGGATACTGCAAAATCCCCCTTCCCTCCCCACTCCAGGGGAAGGATACTGCAAAATCCCCATTCCCACCCCACTCCTGGGGAAGGATACTGCAAAATCCCCATTCCCTCCCCACTCCAGGGGAAGGATACTGCAAAATCCCCATTCCCTCTCCACTCCTGGGGAAGGATACTGCAAAATCCCCATTCCCTCCCCACTCCTGGGGAAGGATACTGCAAAATCCTCATTCCCTCCCCACTCCAGGGGAAGGATATTGCAAAATCCCCATTCCCTCCCCACTCCAGGGGAAGGATACTGCAAAATCTCCATTCCCACCCCACTCCAGGGGAAGGATACTGCAAAATCTCCATTCCCTCCCCACTCCTGGGGAAGGATACTGCAAAATCCCCATTCCCTCCCCACTCCAGGGGAAGGATACTGCAAAATCCCCCTTCCCTCCCCACTCCAGAGGGAAGGATACTGCAAAATCCCCCTTCCCTCCCCACTCCAGGGGAAGGATACTGCAAAATCCCCCTTCCCTCCCCACTCCAGGGGAAGAATACTGAAAAATCCCCATTCACTCCCCACTCCAGGGGAAGAATATTGCAAAATCCCCATTCCCTCCCCACTCCAGGGGAAGGATACTGCAAAATCCCCATTCCCACCCCACTCCTGGGGAAGGATACTGCAAAATCCCCATTCCCTCCCCACTCCAGGGGAAGGATACTGCAAAATCCCCATTCCCTCCCCACTCCTGGGGAAGGATACTGCAAAATCCCCATTCCCTCCCCACTCCTGGGGAAGGATACTGCAAAATCCTCATTCCCTCCCCACTCCAGGGGAAGGATATTGCAAAATCCCCATTCCCTCCCCACTCCAGGGGAAGGATACTGCAAAATCTCCATTCCCACCCCACTCCAGGGGAAGAATACTGCAAAATCTCCATTCCCTCCCCACTCCTGGGGAAGGATACTGCAAAATCCCCATTCCCTCCCCACTCCAGGGGAAGGATACTGCAAAATCTCCATTCCCTCCCCACTCCAGGGGAAGGATACTGCAAATTCCCCATTCCCTCCCCACTCCAGGGGAAGGATACTGCAAATTCCCCATTCCCTCCCCACTCCAGGGGAAGGATACTGCAAAATCCCCATTTCCTCCCGATCAGCTGGGACTCGGGAGGCAGAGAATAGAGGGGGGCATGGCCAGCCAGAGGTGGTATTTCCCGGTTCTCCAAACTACTCAAAATTTCCACTCCAGTTTCTCCAGAACCTGTCAGAACCTGCTGGATTTCACCCCTGACTAGGGAGGGAATGATAGCAGTCTTCCAGTATTTGAGGGGCTGCCCCAAAGAAGAGGGGTTCAAATTATTTCCCAAAGAGCCAGAGGGAATTGGGTAGGTCTATTGGGTCTATTGGGTAGTAGTCCAATATTTGAGGGGCTCCTACTGAAACGGGGCTGGGGTTAACTATTTTCCAAATGCCAAAAGCCAAGAAACAACAGATGGAAACTATCGGGAGAAGCACCCTAGAATTAAGGAGAAACTTCCTGAGAGTTAGAACAATTGATCTGTGGAAGGACGCCTTCAGAAGACGTAGGTTCCTCCCATCAACTGGAGACCTTTAAGAAGAGGCCCAACAGCCATTTGTCTGGGATGGGATGGCGTCTCCTGCTAGAGCAGGGGGGTGGACTAGAAGACCTCTGAGGTCCCTTCCAGCTCTGCTATTCTGCCTCTTTTTTTTCTTTCCCTCTTCTTTCCACAGTTCCTGACGTTCTTGTTCTCCAAAGAGAACATCCTGATGGATTCCAAGGGTGAGCAGGTGGTTCCTGAAGACATGAACTTCCCCTTGTCACAGTACTGGATCTCCTCTTCTCATAACACGTAAGGGTCCCTCAGATCCATGGGTCCATTATGGATGGATAAAGGTCATGCTAGGTAGGGCCATCAGGCCTCTGTTGGCCATGACGTCAGGGACGAGTAAGCTTTCACACCAGCGAATTGGGAGCCAGAGCAGGGGTCTCCAACGGTGGCAACTTCAAGACTTGTGGACTTCAACTCCCAGAATTCCCCACCCTGGTGGTTTCCTTGTAGACGTTTCACAGCCCAACTAAGGAACGTCATCAGGGCTGATGCTGTCATCAGCTCTGATGACATTCCCAACTCCGGTAATGAAACATTTGCCAACTCAAGGGAGCATCTCCTCTGCATTCATCTCATAAAATAAATAAAGATAATGTCTTTGAGAGATGGTGGACTTGGGGGCCCCGTCCAACGCAGCCCCAAATTCTCCCCACAGCCTTTCACAACCCCCTATGGCCTTTGCTTCTCCACCTTCCTTGCAGGTATTGCTAGGAGTAGGCTCCTAGAGGTGGGTAGGCAATATATAATACCCTGATGACAAATGGTGCTTGTGGCTTTAAGGATGTTGGAATGCAATTAGAGACTGTAATTGGAGACTGTAGTTATCTCCACTATAAGAGGAAGTCAGCAGAACGCAATCTCTCTCTGCCGGATTGTTTTCTCTGCTGATATCTCTACTGCTTTGCTATCTGCTCGTGTGCCGTGACTGACTGCGTTTGAAGAAGGAAGAATTGTGGTTTTCTGACTGCAAGCAATTGTTAGTTTGTTAAGGACTTTGTTTTGACCAACTACCAACCATCACTGCTTGCGAAGCAGTAGTTTAGTTTTACAACACCAGTAAAGTTATTTTGTTTTTACTAACAGTGTCTGGGTTACTATTTGTGTGTTTGCTAGCCACGTTTTCTCTAGCTGCATATTCCGCTGCACAGCTTTTCTGTCTCTCAACGGAGATATCCCCCCAACAGGTATCTCACGGGGGATCAGTTCTCCAGCGAGTCCTCCCTGGAAGCCTACGCCCGCTGCCTTCGGATGGGCTGCCGGTGCATCGAATGTAAGCCGATGCCCCCCCCCCCCCTTTACACGGTCAGGTGGTGCCCAATGGAGAAGACCCCATTCACAGGATGGTTTAAAAGCTGGGGTGCTGATTTTAAGGAACGAATTCAAGCTTTGATCTCCTCTGCTCCAGTGGACTGCTGGGATGGCCCGGATGATCTGCCCATCATCTATCACGGCCACACGCTGACCTCCAAGATCAAGTTCCTGGATGTCTTGCACACCATCAAGGAGCACGCCTTCACCACCTCCGAGTAAGCCCTGCGGCTGCCTTTGTAGGCCTTGGGTCCTGCTTCCTCTCTTGGGCTTCCTCCTCCTCATTCTTCTTGTCCTTCTCCTCTTCCTCCCTCCCTCCTCCCTTTCTTCTCCCTTTCTTCTTCTTCTCCTCCTCTTCTCCTTTTCCTCCTCTACTACTTCTTCTCCTTCTCCTATTTTGATTCCTCCTCCTTCCCTTCTCTCCTCCTCCTCCTCTTCTCCTTTTCCTTCTCATTCTTCTCTTCCTCCTCCTCCCTCCTCCTTCCCTTCTCCCTTTCTTCTCCTTCCCCTCTTTCTCCTCCTCCTCTTCTTCTTTTCCTTCTCCTATTTTGATTCCTCCTCCTCTCTTCCTCCTCTTCCCTCTTCTCCTCCCCCTCTTCTTTTTTTCCTTCTCCTATTTCTCCTCTTGACTCCTATTTCTCCTCCTTCCTTTCTCCTCCTCCCTCCTCCTCATTCTTCTTCATTGGAGGGCAGAATGTGGGAAGGTGAGAATGAGCCTCACAGAATGGCTTCAGGCCCTCCATAAAAATTGTCCCTCAGGGAATTAACTGGGCATATGTCAAGGATGGATTTTGAAAGAATGTCATATTTTTTAAGATTTCAGAACGTTTCTGAGGTAGATGGTGAATGTCTTCCTGATCTCATGAGTACAATTTTAGCAGAATATTTGCATAAACCCAAAGATGAGATCAGGGGGGATATTGACCTAGCCTACAGAATAAATTCTGCATATGCCAGGATAAATGAGGTACCCAGAGAGATACATGTTAAATTTGTTAGGAGGTCAACCAGAGAGGAAATTTTGAAGGCTCAGAGAGGTGGTCCGTTAATTTACCAGCAGAAAGAAGTCGCTATCTTGAAACAGATCCCTAAAAAGATTAGAGAGATGAGAAGGAAGTTTTCCTTCTTATCTAAAAAATTGTTTGACCACGGGATTTGGTTTAAGTGGGTGACGCCCGAAGGGATGTTGGTGTTCTGGGAAGGAGGGAGAGTTAGGATTAAAACAGTTGCTGAGGCGGAAGCCTTTCTTAAAAAACATTCCTCTATCCTGGGTGAAGATTTGGGAGGGGCAGGGGGGGCCACGGCCCCGCCCGCTGGGGGCCAGAAAGGAGCGCAGGAAGATGTAATTGCCAAGAGACTTAGATCTAAAAAATGAATTTGTTTGGTTTCTTTTTTTTACTAGCCCAATGTAATTTTTTATCTGGATGTTTGTACATGTCTGCCAGCATAGAGTTTAGAATTTAGAATTTATGATGTACGCACTCACTTCCATCTTGTAGTATATTGAAAAATGTATTACCAATGTTTTAGTAAGAGGCCCTGGAGGGGCCAACGATTCCGTCCTGAAAGTTCTCAAAATTTCTTTGTATTTTACCTTACCTATATCCCTTATCCTATCCTCTTGGAAAAATGTAAAAACTAATAAAACCTTTTTAAATTAAAAAAAAAAAAAAAATTGTCCCTCAGGGTGGAAAAGGTTGTTCCAGAAACCCTTGTTTTAGTTGACTGAACGGAGCAGCCAGATTCAGAAAGCCAAAAAACCCGGGTACCCCCAAACTCCTGACCCCATCCCATTACTGAGCGCCTCAGGCCATCCCCGTCCAAACTGCTTAGCCATGATCCGCTTTGCTCCGCGGAATAGCGTATCCTTGGGCATTGCCCTAGATCCTCTTCTTTGTCGTTTAATGACCCCGTAATCCCTTGCGGGATGGAGTCGGGGCAACTGAATGGAGCTGGCAGAGTGTTTTACTGGCCAGATGCTCTTCCTGTCGCCAATGCGGAGTTTTGTTCAGGTGATGTATTCTCACTGTGCCCAGAGAGAGAAATATCTGCCTCTACCTAGGATCGAACTCCCGATTGTGAGGCGAAAGCTCCACCTCTAGGCCACCGTACCCCTCCTGGATATTGCCCTCGATCAGTGGTGGGATTCCAAATCTTTTTCTAGCCCTCAAAAACCGCCCTCAATGTCAGCACTGATGAGCTGAGGTGGGTTTTTTAACTCAGCTGAGGCACGCAAATCTGCTGAGGTAAAAAACAAGGGAAAATAGGACAGGGAACGGCGGGGGTGGGAGGGGAGGGCCAGCCAGTGGTGGCATTTGCTAGTTCTCTGAACTACTCAAAATTTCCGCTACCAGTTCGGCCGAACCGATTGTGAGGCGAACGCTCCACCTCTAGGCCACCGCACCCCTCCTGGATATTGCCCTCGATCAGTGGTGGGATTCCAAATCTTTTTCTATCGGTTCTGTGAGAGAGTGCTTTGCTCGCGCACACAGCCCTCAAAAGACCGCCCTCGATGTCAGTGCTGATGAGCTGAGGTGTTTTTTACCCCAGCTGAGGCGCACAAATCCACTGAGGTAAAAAAACAAGGGAAAATAGGACAGGGAACGGTGGGGGGGGGGGAGGGCGGGGCCAGCCAGAGGTGGCATTTGCTAGTTCTCCAAACTACTCAAAATTTCCGCTACCGGTTTGGCCAAACCGATCCTGACCGGCTGAATTTCACCCTCTGCCCTTGATGTAAACAAAAACGAAGCACAGGATTTTTCAGGGCCTGCCTGATGATTTCCTTTTCCCACAGGTATCCCGTCATCCTTTCCATCGAGGACCACTGCAGCATCGTCCAGCAGAGGAACATGGCGTCCCACTTCAAGAAGGTCTTTGGAGACATGTTGTTGACCAAGCCGATTGACGTGAACGCCGACCAGCTTCCTTCTCCTGCCCAGCTGAAGAAGAAAATCCTCATCAAGGTAGGCAAGGCCTCCGTCTCCCACTGGGGACAAATCCTGGTAATGAAACGTCCGCGAGAAAACAACCACGGTCCTTTCAGTGCTTCGCTTGCATCCCAAAAAGAACCGGTTGCCAAGTGAGTTGAGTCTTTTGGCCAAAAATGCCATCTTTGGGGTCTCTCCACCATCTTTCCATGTCCTTCACTCACTTTACTGAGAAGACGTGTCCCTTTGTGAGGGAGATGAGCGGCTCGAAATAGGCCCGTCTATGAATCACGAAAGCTGTCCATCAGGAACGCTCGGACATGGGCGTCTCTTCCAACCCTTCAAAAGTCTCTTTTCATTTCCTTTTTTGGCCTCAGCACAAGAAGCTGGTGGAAGGCAACCTCTATGAAGAAGTCTCCATGGCCAGCTACTCTGAGAACGACATCAGCAACTCCATCAAGAACGGCATCCTGTACCTGGAAGATCCCATTGACCATGTGAGCTCCTGGGAGGTGGGCCCCGTGGTGGGGACGGAGGCTGCCTGGTGTCTTCAGAAGGTCTCCAGATGGTGTCCACCACCATGGTTTGCTCATATCAAACTTCCTCAGTCAGCTGTTCTCGAGGTCCGTGTTTCTCAACCTGGGTCCCTTGACGATGGATCAGTGGTGGGTTACAACCGTACGGGCATACCAGTGCCTGCCTGGAGCACCAGGTTCCGTTCTGGTATGGTGCTCCAAAGGGCCCACCCATCTGCACTTCTTACCTGTATTTGAGCTGTTCAGGGCATAGGCACATGGAGTGTACAGCACCTGCGCGACGCTCCACCGAGCAGCTGGAGTGTTGCGGAGCATTGCAGGTGGTAAGTATGTATGCGCATGCTGTGCGCATTCATGTGGTGGATGCCCGGCCCCGTTGCACCATACCGGTTGCACCCGGATCCGAGAACCCATCGCTCAGATGGATGAACTTCAACTCCCCAGAATTCCTCGGCCAACAGGGAGCGTTGAAGTTCACCTGTTCTCAAGGGTCCAAAGGTTGAGAAAAACTGACCTACAGCAAAAGGATATTGGAACTTTGGCCGCCAGAAAATGGAGCCCAAAATTCCTGTTGCTAAGCCAGAGGTTAAGTGAGTTTTGCTTCATCTTACGACCATTTTTCGCCATGGCGGTTAAGTGAATCACTGCCGTTGTTCAGTGAGTCAAACGGTCGTTTAGCGAATCTGGCTTCCCCGTGGACTTGGCTGGGCGGGAGGTCACCAAAGGGGATTCCCGTGACCTTGGGACGCGGCGACCGTCATAACTACGAGTCCGTTAAGTGTGTCTGAATTTTGATGGCATGGCCGTAGGGATGGCTGCCGTGGTCGTCAGTGTGAAAAGCGGTCGTAAGTGTTAGGAGCAGACTCCTAGCGTTGGGTGGGCAATATATAATCCCATGATGACAAATGGTCTTTGGGGCTTTAAGGATGTTGGAATGCAATTGGAGACTGTAATTATCTCCACTATAAGAGGAAGTCAGCGGAACGCAGTGTCTGGTTTACGATTTGTGTGTTTACTAGCAACGTTTCTCTAGCTGTGCATTCTGCTGCGCAACTTTTCTATCTCCCAACGGAGATATCCCCCCAACAGTAAGTCACTTTTTTGGGCGCTGTTGTAACTTCGAACGGTCACTAAACGAATTGTCGTAAGTGGAGGACTACTGTGTTGTGTTGTTTTGGGGTGAAAGGCGAGGATTCGGGGTGGGGGGGATTTGCCCTTTGGGATCTTGCGTCCAAATAAGAATTTTGAAGACCTTTCTGTTTTGGCTCACTTTGACAACATCCGACATCCCCCCCCCCCCCCCGCCTGACAGACCTGGAGCCCCCACTACTTCGTCCTGACAAGCAACAAGATCTACTACTC
The DNA here is from genome assembly GCA_039707465.1 of Rhabdophis nuchalis. Classification (NCBI taxonomy): domain Eukaryota; kingdom Metazoa; phylum Chordata; class Lepidosauria; order Squamata; family Natricidae; genus Rhabdophis; species Rhabdophis nuchalis. The sequence goes on along the minus strand of CM077645.1, from coordinate 224,227,908 downwards.
GGAGGAGACCTCCCACTACCAGTCCCAAGGGGAAGAGGAGGAAGAGGCGGAGCAGAAGGAGGTATTTGGCTCTCTGGAACGGCTTGGCGGCCTCCAAGAGGACTAGTGGATTGGGAAGGAATCCCTTAGAGATGGCTGGGGAAGCTTTTGGTCCCAGGAGGCTTCAGGGGGGCCTGGGAAATATGGCGCAGGGGAGGGGGGGGTCACAACACACGCATGCACAGGGGGCGGGGTGTATGTGTGTGTCACACACGCATGGCATTATGGGCATGGGCACATGGGCCGTCGTGCACGCTTGCGCCCTTTCGGCCCCCAAGGAGCAAAAGGTGAGCCTTTCCCCACGACCGAATCTGCCCCCTTGGAGTTCCGGAGCATCAGGAGGTTATTAGATCCGTCCCCAGGGGGTCTCTGAGGACGTTTCGTGACCCAACTAGGTAACATCATCGGGGGAGAAGGAAGAAGGGGTTGCAGGGAGGAGGAGGGCGAGGGGGAGGAGGGGGACTGTGGGGTCCTTGGTGCTCTCTGAGGCGGTTTGTTTGTCTGGAGACGTTTTCATTACCAGAATGAGTTGTAACTTTGAACGGTCACTAAACGATGCGTTGTAAGTCAAGGACCGCCCCCTGTAGTTCGGATGCCTCTCAGGAATATGCGGTGTCTCACTTGCAACCACTGTTTTCTCTCCCTCCCTCTTTCCCTCTTTCCTTCCCTTCCTCTCTCCTTCCCTCTCTGTCTCCCTTTCTCTGTCCTGCTCCCTCCCCCTCCTCCCTCTCTCCCTTCTTCCCTCTCTCCCTCCCTCTCTCCTTTCCTCCCTCCCTCCCTCTCTCCCCCTCCCTCTCTCCCCCCTCCCTCTCCCTCCTTCCCGCTCCCCCTCCCTCTCTCTCTTCCCCTCCTTCTCTCTCCTTCCCTCCCTTCCTCTCTCTCTCCTGCTCCCTCTCTCCCTCCTTCTCTCCCCCGCCCTCTGCCTCTCCCCCCCTCCTTCCCTCGCTTCCTCTCTCTCTCCTTCTCTCCCCCCCTCTCTCCCCTCTCCCTCCTTCACTCTCCCCCCTCTCTTCTTTCTCCCCTCTCATCCTCCCTCTCTCTCCCTCTCCCCCTCTGCCTCTCCCCCCCTCTCTCTCTCCTTCCCTCTCTTCCTCTCTCTCTCCTTCACTCTCTCCTTCCCTCCCTCCTTGTCTCTCCCCATCCCTCTCTCTCCTTCCCTCCCTCTCTCCCTCTGCCTCTCCCCCTTCTCTCTCCTTCCCTCCCTTCCTCCCTCTCTCCTTCACTCTCTCCTTCCCTCCCTTCTTGTCTCTCCCCATCCCTCTCTCTCCTTTCCTCCCTCTCTCCCTCTGCCTCTCCCCCCTTCTCTCTCCTTCCCTCCCTTCCTCCCTCTCTCCTTCACTCTCTCCTTCCCTCCCTCCTTGTCTCTCCCCATCCCTCTCTCTCCTTCCCTCCCTTCCTCTCTCTCTCCTTCACTCTCCCCCTCCCTCTCTCTCTCTCTCCTTCCCTCCCTCCCTCTCTCTCTCCTTCTCTCTCCCCCTCTCTCATGCTTCCTTCCTCCCCGTTTGAATCCCCACGGTCCCCACTCCTTCTCGGTCCGTCTTGTCTCGGGCGGTTCCGTAGGAGTTTAACAACAACGAGCTGCACTTTAGTGAGAAATGGTTCCATGGGAAGCTGGGCGGGGGCCGCGACGGGCGCCAGATTGCCGAGCGGCTGCTGCACGAATACTGCACCGAAACTGGGGGCAAAGACGGCACCTTCCTGGTGCGCGAGAGCGAGACCTTTGTGGGCGACTACACCCTCTCCTTCTGGTAAGGACCCCCCCCTTGACCCCCACTCCCCCCCCAAAAAACCCTCTGCCCGTGGGGGCTGGGCGGCCCCCCTCAGCGCCTGACTCCTTCCGTCTTGCAGGCGCTCCGGCCGCGTCCAGCATTGCCGCATCCACTCCCGGCAAGAGGCCGGCACCACCAAGTTCTACCTGACGGACAACCTGGTCTTCGACAGCCTCTACAGCCTCATCTGCCACTACCGGGAGGTTCCCCTGCGCTGCAACGAGTTCGAGATGCGCCTGACGGATCCCGTGCCTCAGCCCAACGCCCACGAGAACAAGGAGTGAGCGGCCTTCCCTCTTTTCCTTTCCTTCTTTCCTCCCTTTCCCTTTCCCGTTTCCTTTCTTTTCCTCTTTCCTTTCCTTCCCTCTTTCCTCTCCTTTCATTCCCTTCCTTTCCCTTCTCTTCCCTTCCCCATTTCCTTTCTTTTCCTCTTCTCCCCTCCCCTCTTTCCTTTCCTTTCCTTCTTTCCTTCCCTTCCTCCATCCCTTCCCTTCCCCATTTCCTTTCTTTTCCTCTTTCCTTTCCTCCCCTCTTTCCTTTCCTTCTTTCCTTCCCTTCCTCCATCCCTTCCCGTCTCCATTTCCTTTCCTCTCCTCCCTCTCCTCTTTCCTTCCCTTCCTCCTCCTCTTCCCTTCCCCGTTTCCTTTTTTCCCCCTTTTTTCTTTCCTCTCCTCTCCTCCCCTCTTTCTTTTCCTTTCCTTCTTTCCTTCCCTTCCTCCATCCTTTCCTTTCCCCATTTCCTCTCCTCCCCTTTCCTTTTCTTTCCTTCTTCCCTTCCCCTCCTCCATCCCTTTCCCTTCCTTCCCTCCCCTCCCCTTATCACCCCAACCCTGGGATTTGGGCATTAGGAGGTGACCCTGGAATGCCCTCTCCTGGGGAATCCCAAAGAGCCCTGATTCGAACCCAAGCCTCATTCCTCTTCAGCTCTCAAAGGCTTTCTTAGCAGCAGAGCTCAGTCCGAGAGGGGGAGGGGGCCTTCTGAGCATGCACAGAGTTCCTTCCAAATTTAAGACCTCCAAAACAAGGAAGGACTGAATAACCATAGGCTTCTCAGTCTCTCTTTAGCGGTTCCTCCTTGCTCGAGTTGCGCTCTTCATATTTCTTTTAATTCATTTGTCCTTAATTTCCATTTCATCGTTTTTTAAATAAAACGGGGCAGAGCTTGGATCGGGTGGCGCGGCGGCCTAGAGGTGGAGCTCTCGCCTCACCCTCAGGAGGCCGTGGGTTCGATCCTCGGTCGAGGCAGCTATTTCTGGCCAGAATGAGAATATATATCTGCCGAAGCGAAACTCCGTTCTGGCGACAGGAAGGGCATCGGGCCACGAAACACTCCGCCCCATTCAGTTGCCCAGACTCCGCCCTGAGGCAAGGCATTCTGGGGCTATTGAAGGAAAGGAGATGAGGCAAAGCTTGGGTGTTCGTTGGCAACCCTTTCTGGAAGATCTGTGACTCCTTCACATGAATAGGCATAGCAATTAAGTCAGCCAAATGGGAGCTTAAATAGATCTGAATCTGTGCAGAGAATTGAAACAGAAACTTAAGCCGCCTGCTGCTATGAGAAGTAAACTAGCAGTCTGTCTGAGCTTGTCTGCTGAAATGAAATGAACTGCTTGTGTTTGCCTGTAACTCTCCTTGAAACCTTCCTTGACACGTGTGTCTGTCTGTCTCTGTGTCTGAATTGGCACCTCTTCTCTTCTCCCCCTCCCTCCCCCAAAGGTGGTACCACGCAAACCTGACCCGTCTGCAGGCCGAGCACATGCTGATGCGCGTGCCCAGGGACGGCGCCTTCCTGGTGCGCAAGCGAAGCGAGGCCGAATCCTACGCCATCTCCTTCCGGTGAGCCTGGCCACGCCCCCCCTCCAAGCCCCAAGCCCCGGGGCTAAAAGTAGAGATAGTCCTTGACTTATGACAGGGTGTTAGTTTAATATACTTTTAAGTATTTATGTATTTATTGTGATATATTGTGTTTTTATATTTCCTGTGCACCGCCCCGAGTCCCTTTGGGGAGAGGGGGCGGTTAATAAGTCGAATTAAAGTAAAGTAAAAGTAAAGTAAAAGTAAGGTCAGTGGTGGGTTTCTGCAGGCTCGCACCTACTCGCAAGAGCCGGATGGTGAAATTTAGAGAGACAGTGAGAGGGGGTTCCACCGGCGGACCCAAAAGTAAGTCTGGCCTGCCGCTGCCAGGAACCCAATGGGAAGGAGAGGAAAGGAAGGAAGAAAGAAGGAAAGAAGGAAGGAAGGAAGGAAGGAAAGAAAGAAAGAAAGAAAGAAAGAAAGAAAGAAAGAAAGAAAGAAAGAAAGAAAGAAAGAAAGAAAGAAAGAAAGAAAGAATTTATCATCACAATTGAGTCCAAAATTTTGGTTGCTAAGCAAGAGCGTTGTTAAATGAGTTTCACCACATTTTACAAGTTGGCCACTCCCACCCTGTCACATGACTGCCAAGCCACACCCACAAAATAGGCCACACCTAGAGAGTAGGTTCTAAAAAAATGTGAAACCCACCACTGTGACAGGTTATTTAGTTACTGTCTGTTTCTACCTCGAGGGGCTGCCCTTCTCCACCACCCCCCAGCTTCTCCCCTGGACTTAGTGTGATTTGGGGGACCTTTGTCTGACGGTCTTTGTCTCCCCCCCCCCCCCCACAACCCCCCAGGGCCGAGGGGAAGATCAAGCATTGCCGCGTCCAGCAGGAGGGACGGCTTTTCACGCTGGGCAGCTCGGCCGAATTCGAGAGCCTCCTGGACCTGGTCAGCTACTACGAGAAGCACCCGCTGTACCGCAAGATGAAGCTGCGCTACCCCATCAACGAGGAGACCCTGGAGAGGATGGGCACGGCGGTGAGGGGTCCCTCCTTCTGGCCCAGGGCTTCCCCACCTGGGACTCCTCCCGCAGCACCCAGGATCCCCCAGCCAGCATGTTATTTCCCCCCCAAAATTAGAAGGGGAGAGAAGGGAGGGAGGGAGGGAGGGAGGGAGGAAGGAAGGAAGGAATCGAGAAGATGGATGAATGAGATGGGGAGGCAGGGAGGAAATAAGGCAGGGAGAAGAAAGAGAAGGAAGGAATGATGGATGGATGGATGGATGGATGGATGGATGGAGAAAGAAAGAAAGAAAGAAAGATGGAGGAAGAGGAAGGAAGAAGGAAAAGTAAGGCATCGAAAAGATGGATGAATGGGGAAGGGAGGAAGGCAATAAGGCACAGAGAAGAAAGGGAAGGAAGGAATGATGGATGGATGGAGAAAAAGAGAAAGAAAAAAAGATGAAAAGGAAGGAAGAAGGAAAAAATAAGGCATCAGAAATAGACGAATGAGGGAGGCAACTAGGAAATAAGGCATGAAGAAGAAAGGGAAGGAAGGAATGATGGATGGAGAGAGAGAGAAAGAAAGAGAAAAAGAAAGAAAGATGAAAAGGAAGGAAGGAAAAATAAGGCCTCAAAAAGATGGATGAATGAGGAAGGGAGGAAGGAAATAAGGCACACAGAAGAGAAGAAAGGGAAGGAAGGAAGAAAGGAAAGAAAGAAAGGAGGGAGGGGGAAAATAAGGCATCGAAAAGATGGATGAAGGAGGAAGGGAGAAAGGGAATAAGGCACAGAGAAGAGAAAGGGAATGAAGGAAGAAGAAAGGAAGGAATAAAGAAAGGAGGGGAAAATTGTTGCAGGAACTGGGTCTGTCTAGTTCAATGAAAAGAAGGACCAGGGGAGACATGATAGCAGTCTTCCAGTATCTCAGGGGTTTCCCCAAAGAAGAGGGAGTCAAGCTATTCTCCAAGGCACCTGAGGGCAGAACAAGAAGCAATGGGTGGAAACTAACCAAGGAGAGAAGCAACTTAGAACTGAGGAGGAATTTCCTGACAGTGAGGACAATCAATCAGTGGAACAGAAGTTGCCTCCAGAAGTTGTGAATGCCCCAACACTGCAAGTCTTTAAGAAGATGTTGGATAGCCATTTGTCTGAGATGGTATAGGGCTTCCTGCCTAGGCAGGGGGTTGGACTAGATGACCTCCAAGGTCCCTTTTTTCATCTCTCCCTGAATTTTTTTGGGGGGGGGGTCTTCTTCCATGTTGGGGTCCTTAGAAATTGGTTTCTCAACCACCATAACTTTAGGATGGGTGGACTTCAACTCCCAGAATTCCCCAGCCAGCACAGCCGTGCTGGGGAATTCTGGGAGTTGAAGTCCCCTCGTCTTAAAAGTTGCAAGGGTGGAAATATCCTATTTTTTTTTTTTTTTAAAGGGTTTTAGTCACACATCCCTTTCTGTCTTGCCAGGAGCTGGATTATGGGGCGCTGTATGAGGTGAGGAGCCCCCACTTTTACGTGGAAGCCAACAAGATGCCCGTGGCCAGGGTAAGTGGGCGAGGCGGGCGCGTTATTTCTGCATTTTGGTTGCGTTGCAATTTTAAGAATAGATTTTAGCCATCTTCTTTCCAAAGGTGCTTTTTGCAAAAGCCAACTGTGCTTTCCTGTTGTTGTTTTTCTTCTTTCCTTGAAAAGGGTTTCGCTTCCCTCCTCCAAGAAGCTTCTTCGGTTCTTCAGAATGTGCAATCGCATTACTTCAGAACGGAAGAAGCTTCTTGGCCGAGAAGCGAAACCTTTTCATGCAGGAAAAAAACGCAAGAAAGTCCAGCTGACCCATGATGATTATCCTCTCATATTAGATTCTCAGTTTATGGATTTAGCTTCTTTTCTTCCTTACAATTAAAAATACAATACAATACAATAGCAGAGTTGGAAGGGACCTTGGAGGTCTTCTAGTCCAACCCCCTGCCTACAAGAGTTCATTTAGTGTTTGGCAAAAGAGATAAGCTTAACTTGACTTTGGAAAGACACTGGTTAATAATGGAAACTGTTATCCTTTGATGATTATAGAATATCATTGAAGGATTATTAGCTAACTAATAATTACTCATAAAAAATTAAGATTGCTTTAGATCAGGGGTCTCCAACCTTTGCAACTTTAAGTCTGAAGGACTTCAGCTCCCAGACTTCTCCAGCCAGCTTTGCATTCGTATCCTTTTAGAGCAGGGGTCTCCAACCTTTGCAACTTTAAGTCTGAAGGACTTCAGCTCCCAGACTTCTCCAGCCAGCTTTGCATTCGTATCCTTTTAGAGCAGGGGTCTCCAACCTTTGCAACTTTAAGTCTGAAGGACTTCAGCTCCCAGACTTCTCCAGCCAGCTTTGCATTCGTATCCTTTTAGAGCAGGGGTCTCCAACCTTTGCAACTTTAAGTCTGAAGGACTTCAGCTCCCAGACTTCTCCAGCCAGCTTTGCATTCGTATCCTTTTAGAGCAGGGGTCTCCAACCTTTGCAACTTTAAGTCTGAAGGACTTCAGCTCCCAGACTTCTCCAGCCAGCTTTGCATTCGTATCCTTTTAGAGCAGGGGTCTCCAACCTTTGCAACTTTAAGTCTGAAGGACTTCAGCTCCCAGACTTCTCCAGCCAGCTTTGCATTCGTATCCTTTTAGAGCAGGGGTCTCCAACCTTTGCAACTTTAAGTCTGAAGGACTTCAGCTCCCAGACTTCTCCAGCCAGCTTTGCATTCGCATCCTTTTAGAGCAGGGGTCTCCAACCTTTGCAACTTTAAGTCTGAAGGACTTCAGCTCCCAGAATTCTCCAGCCAGCTTTGCATTCGCATCCTTTTAGAGCAGGGGTATCCAACATTTGCAACTTTAAGTCTGAAGGACTTCAGCTCCCAGAATTCTCCAGCCAGCTTTGCATTCGCATCCTTTTAGAGCAGGGGTCTCCAACCTTTGCAACTTTAAGTCTGAAGGACTTCAGCTCCCAGACTTCTCCAGCCAGCTTTGCATTCGCATCCTTTTAGAGCAGGGGTCTCCAACCTTTGCAACTTTAAGTCTGAAGGACTTCAGCTCCCAGACTTCTCCAGCCAGCTTTGCATTCGTATCCTTTTAGAGCAGGGGTCTCCAACCTTTGCAACTTTAAGTCTGAAGGACTTCAGCTCCCAGACTTCTCCAGCCAGCTTTGCATTCGCATCCTTTTAGAGCAGGGGTCTCCAACCTTTGCAACTTTAAGTCTGAAGGACTTCAGCTTCCAGAATTCTCCAGCCAGCTTTGCATTCGCATCCTTTTAGAGCAGGGGTCTCCAACCTTTGCAACTTTAAGTCTGAAGGACTTCAGCTCCCAGACTTCTCCAGCCAGCTTTGCATTCGTATCCTTTTAGAGCAGGGGTCTCCAACCTTTGCAACTTTAAGTCTGAAGGACTTCAGCTCCCAGACTTCTCCAGCCAGCTTTGCATTCGTATCCTTTTAGAGCAGGGGTCTCCAACCTTTGCAACTTTAAGTCTGAAGGACTTCAGCTCCCAGACTTCTCCAGCCAGCTTTGCATTCGCATCCTTTTAGAGCAGGGGTCTCCAACCTTTGCAACTTTAAGTCTGAAGGACTTCAGCTCCCAGACTTCTCCAGCCAGCTTTGCATTCGCATCCTTTTAGAGCAGGGGTCTCCAACCTTTGCAACTTTAAGTCTGAAGGATTTCAGCTCCCAGACTTCTCCAGCCAGCTTTGCATTCGCATCCTTTTAGAGCAGGGGTCTCCAACCTTTGCAACTTTAAGTCTGAAGGACTTCAGCTCCCAGACTTCTCCAGCCAGCTTTGCTGAAGTCCTTCAGACTTAAAGTTGCAAAGGTTGGAGACCCCTGCTCTAAAAGGATGCGAATGCAAAGCTGGCTGGAGAAGTCTGGGAGCTGAAGTCCTTCAGACTTAAAGTTGCAAAGGTTGGAGACCCCTGCTTTAGATTATTATCCAAAAATTTATAAAGATGTATGTATATGTGTTTTTGCCCTGGGAACACACAATGGATACCAGTATGTGGTTGTGTTTTAAGTACATGTTTGAAGAAGAAGATAGACCAAATTTGGAATATTAGATGAGAATTTTGGTGTAATGACATTAAGATATATGATGAACTTTCTAATTTAAAATTTATAGAATGAGATTACTTATGAATAATAAATATTTTAGGGATGCACAGAAATTATGTGTGACCGGTTGGTATGCTTTTTGAAAGATATGATATAGAGTGATGATTTTTCCTGATGACTATTTTTTCTTTGTCTTGTTAATAGAATGCCATTATATACTTTTTGTCTTATATATAAAAGGATGCTAAAACAATTAGTCAAATTAAGATTGAGATACAATAATTGTAATAATTGACATGAAAAGCAAGTGATGACCATGGAAGAAATACATAGAAAATTGTAATCAACTGATATATATATATATATATTATATATAATTTGTAATTTGTTTTTTATGGGGGGTTTTTTCTACCATTTTCATTTTCTTTGTGTTAGTTTAAAAATAAATAAAAATTACTTTAAAAAAAAAGTTCATTTAGTAGTTTAAAGTTACAACGGCGTTGAAAACAGTGACTTAGGACCCTTTTTCACACTTAACGACCGTTGTGGCCTCCTTGAGGTCACGTGTTTAAAATTCAGAGGCATGGCAACTGTTTCATACTTACGACCGTTGCTCGTGATCCCCTTTGGCGACTTTCTGACCAGCCAAGTCCATGGGGAAGCCAGATTCACTTAAAAACCGGTTTACTAACTTAGCAACTGCAGGGATTCACTTAACAACCGTGGCAAGAAAGGTCGTTTAATGGTTCAAAACTTCCATCACAAATTTCTCACTTCGTAACATAAATTCCAGGCACAATTCTGGTCGTAAGTCGAGGACTTCCTGCATCGACCTATTTTTTTTTTTCCTTTGCAGTGTACCGTAAAGGCCCTGTATGACTACAAAGCCCAGCGAGAAGACGAGCTCTCCTTCTGCAAACAAGCCATCATCCACAACGTTGACAAGCAGGACGGGGGATGGTGAGTCCCAGGGGAATTTGGAGGGAGGGACTTCAAGAGACCTTGGCTGGAAAACTCCAAAGGAGCCAGGCATCTCAGCTCAGGAAGCAAAGCCCCAACATATAACAGAATAACACAGAGTTGGAAGGGGCCTTGGAGGTCTTCTAGTCCAACCCCCTGCATCCTAGTTTGATTGAAATGGTCTCCTGCTTGAGCAGGGGGTTGGGCTAGAAGACCTCCAAGGTCCCTCCCATCTTCATTCTGATTGAAATGGCACAGGGTCTCCTGCTTGAGCAGGGGGTTGGACTAGAAGACCTCCAAGGTCCCTCCCATCTTCATTCTGATTGAAATGGCACAAGGTCTCCTGCTTGAGCAGAGGGCTGGACTAGAAGACCTCCAGTGTCCCTCCCAGCTCTATTCTGATTGAAATGGCTGTAGGTTCTCCTGCTTGAGCAGGGGGCTGGACTAGAAGACCTCCAGGGTCTCTTCCATCTCCATTCTGATGGAAATGACAGAGGGTCTCCTGCTTGAGCAGGGGGCTGGACTAGAAGACCTCCAGGGTCCCTTCCATCTCCATTCTGATGGAAATGACAGAGGGTCTCCTGCTTGAGCAGGGGGCTGGACTAGAAGACCTCCAAGGTCCCTCCCATTTCCATTCTGATTGAAATGGCATAGGGTCTCCTGCTTGAGCAGGGGGTTGGACTAGAAGACCTCCAAGGTCCCTCCCATCTCCATTCTGATTGAAATGGCATAGGGTCTCCTGCTTGAGCAGGGGGCTGGACTAGAAGACCTCCAAGGTCCCTTCCAGCTCTACTCTGACTGATTGACTTGATCAAAATTTGGGAGCTTGGCATCAGCTTGTATTGATCCCAGTTTCAGCCTCCTGGGTTCATCTCATCGCCCTCACTTAACAACTGCAGTGATTCGTTTATCAACCAGTGAAAAAAAGGGTCATAACATCAGGCACAACTCCCTTGCTTAGCAGTGGAAATGCTGTCGCAACTGCAGTCGTAAGTCGAGGATTACCTATATTTGCGCAGCTGTGGCTGTGGCAGGAGAAATGTGTCATTGTCCTTTTCCATGTTTTGATTGTGTAACACTGTATACCATGTTGTGACAGTCCCCACCTGTGTTCCCTCGCTTTCTCTCCTTTCTCCCGTCCAGGTGGCGAGGGGATTACGGCGGGAAGAAGCAGCTCTGGTTCCCTGCTAACTACGTGGAGGAAACCTTGAGTGCCTCCGTGCCGGAGCAGGACGAAGCGGTGAGTTCCTCGTTTTTTTCTGGGAATTTCTGGGAATTGGAAGCCTTAAAGTTGCTCAAGTTAAATGCTTCACTAGAAAGTGATAGTTGTTACTACAAAGATACCTGGTTATTAAACAGAGTGTTTGGATATATAATGCATAAAGATAACAATGAATTTATCTACATGTGTGGGACGATTTGAATATTGCGCATAACAGTAAGTAATGATCATATTATATTAGAAAAATATTTTGCTGCTAATGATGTAATGAATAATTGGTGTACGTATGAATCTTAATTACTTGTTTTCACCATGAAAGAATATTAGCGGCAGCTGATTACATGATATACAAGTACTGGACATTCGATAGATGATTGGCGATATTATGCATGATTGAAAATAATGATGCACAATATAAATTGATAAAAAAATTACACTGCTTTGTAAGAACAATAGAAAGAGATAGGTGATTGTAGGAAGACTTATTGTTTTGAAATAGGAGTCAAGGGAACAAGGTTTGTTTAAAATGAAGGACTATTAATGGTAATCAAATACATAATGCTCAATGATGGTGATGTATTTAGCTACCGTATTTTTTTGAGTATAAGACACACTGGAGTATAAGACGCACCCAGGTTTTGAAGAGGCAATTTTTTTTAAAAAGTAGGTAGGTAGATAGAGGGATAGAGAGGGAGAGAAAGAGAGAGAAATACAGTAGGGAGGGAGGGAGAGAGAGAGAGTAGGTAGGTAGGTAGGTAAAGGGAGGGAGGGAGGGGGAGAGAGAGAGAGAGAGAGAGAGAGAGAGAGAGAGAGAGAGAGAGAGAGAGAGAGAGAAATGCCGTAGGTAGGTAGGGAGAGAGAGTGTAGATAGGTACGTAGAGGGATAGAGAGAAATAGAGAGAGAGAGAAATACAGTAGATAGGTGTGGGGAGAGAGATATATAGGTAGATAGAGGGGGAGATAGAGAAATACAGTAGGTAGGTAGGGAGAAAGAGTGTAGATAGATAGGTAGGTAGGTAGAGGGCTAGAGAGAGAGAAATAGAGATTTATAGAGAGAAATACAGTAGATAGGTAGGGAGAGAGAGAGTGTAGATAGGTAGGTAGAGGAATAGAGAGAGAGAAATAGAGAGAGAGAAATAGGGAGAGAAATAGAGAGAGAGAAAAATACAGTAGATAGGTAGGGAGAGAGAGAGTGTAGATAGGTAGGTAGAGGAATAGAGAGAGAGAAATAGGGAGAGAGAGAGAGAAATAGAGAGGGAGAGAAATACAGTAGATAGGTAGGTAGAGAAAGAGAGAGTAGGTAGGTAGGTAGGTAGATGTTTCCAGGTGTATTTATCCATGTGCTGGAGAAGGAAATCACTGACCACCTTTGGAACAAATCTTTATTTCTGCAGGCACAGCACTTGACCAACATAATTCTCATCAATCACTCTAACTAAACAGCTTTCCAAAAGGGGAAAAAAGCCCTTTTTGCACTGTGCAAACCTCCCCCGAACGGCCTGCTTTTTTCTCAAATAAAAGGCATGAATAGCCTTGGGGCGGGGCTTGCAGAGTGCTCCGGGGGGGTCATAAATGAGCAAAAAACTGGCACATTTATCGCGAAAATGGGCCATTTTTTGGTCAAATTGCATGCATAGCCTTATGGAGGCTTATAGAGTGCTGCTGGGGGCTGGGGGGCGGGGCAAAAACGCCCTGTTTTTTCTTCCTTTATGCCCTCCCCAGCCCCCAGGAGCTCTCTGGAAGCCTCCATTAAGGGTATGCGCGTGGCCATTTTAGTGAAGGGGTGTGGTTTCAGGAGGCAAAAAAATGCTGTATTCGATGTATAAGACGCACCCAGATTTTCAGCCTCTTTTTAGAGGAAAAAAGGTGTGTCTTATACTCTGAAAAATACGGTACGTTTGATGGATAACTAGTGATTGTATATACAATTGTAAAGATTGATGCGCAAAAGCGTGCAACCAAACGACACGCCTAACGAAATTTGATGAAAGTTTCATGCATGTACTATGTTTTGTTTGGCTGTGCATGTTAAAAATAAAAATTTTAAACAACAACACTGGTTTAAAAATCTGCCAGAAGAGTCAATGGAGAGAGGTGACATTATTTAAATATATATATATATATATGTAGGTCTTTGGTTGTTCGGGTTTTCTCCCGCGTAGAATTGGAAGTATCTTCACGACGTTTCGATGAAGTCTCATTCATCATCTTCAGGCTGGTGCTTTCGGCTTGGTGCTTTAGCCTGAAGATGATGAATGAGACTTCATCGAAACGTCGTGAAGATACTTCCAATTCTACGCGGGAGAAAACCCGAACAACCAAACACCTACATATAAACCACCCGCAAAAACCTCAGAAAACAAATATATATATATATACTAGCCCTTGGTTGCATTTTGACATTTCTGCCCTCTGCTTTTCTCTTTATCCTACCCCAGTCGGTGGAGAACAGCCCTCTGGGCAACTTTCTGAAAGGGTTCATTGATGTCCCATCGTGCCACGTGGGTGAGTGTCTTACACAGAGGTTCCGTGGCAGGCAGTGAGTAAGTGAGCGTTTCGGAGGAGGGAGGGAGGGCCTCCTTCCTCGGCCCTGGGGGTCTGCCTCTGCCTTACTCTCTGGACCCTTGACTTTACTTTCTTTTGTTCGATTTTTTTTCTTCGCTTTTTTATTTATTTTATTTATTATTTTACTTCGCTTTACTTTGTTTTAAGGTTACATCGTTTATTTTATTTTCTTATTTATTTTTAAATTTTATTTGCTATTATATTTCATTTCATTATTTTATTTTATATTTTGTTGTTTTATTTACCTTTTAATTTTATTGTTATATTTTAATTTATTTCATTTCACTATTTTATATTTTATTGTTTTATTTTAATTACCATTATTATTTTCTTTGTTATTTTATTTATTTTACTTTATTTTATTTGTTATGTTATTTATTATTTTATTTATTTTTAAATTGTATTATATTTTATTTCATTTCATTATTTCATTATTTCATTTTATATTTTATTATTTTATTTATCTTTTAATTTTATTGTTATATTTTAATTTATCTCATTTCTCATTATTTTATATTTTATTTTAATTACCATTATTTTTTTCCTATATGATATTATTTTATTTTATTTATTTTATTTTATTTTATTTATCTTATGCTATTTATTATTTTATTTATTTTTAAATTGTATTATATTTTATTTCATTTTATATTTTATCGTTTAATTTTAATGTTGTATTTTAATTTATTTCATTGCAATATTTTATATTTTATTGTTTTATTTTAATTACCATTATTATTTTCTTTATGTTGTTATTTTATTTATTTTACTTTATTTTATTTGTTATTTATTATTTTATTTATTTTAAAATTGTATTATTTCATTTTATATTTTATTATTTTATTTATCTTTTAATTTTAATGTTATATTTTAATTTATCTCATTTCTCATTATTTTATATTTTATTTTAATTACCATTATTTTTTTTCCTATATGATATTTTTTATTTTTATATTTTGCTTTATTTTATTTATGTTATGTTATTTATTATTTTATTTATTTTTAAATTGTATTATATTTTATTTCATTTTATCTTTTAATTTTAATGTTGTATTTTAATTTATTTCATTGCAATATTTTATATTTTATTATCTTATTTTACCATTATTTTTCTTTTTTTGTTATTGTTTTATTTATTTTACTTTATTTTATTTATTTTGTTACATTATTTATTTGATTTTTTAATTTTATTGTTATTATATTTCATTTCATTTCCTTTCATTATTTTATTTTATATTTTATTATTTGTATTCATCTTTTAATTTCATTTCTTGTTATAGTTAATTTATCTCATTTCCCTATTTTGTATTTTATTATTTTAATTACCATTTTATTTTATATTTTATTTTATTTTATTTTCAGGTCATTTGCAATTCACCACCGTTCTTGAGTGGCCATTCGAACTTACAACAGAGCTGGGGGGGGCACTCTTCACACATACGACCATGACAGCTTCCCCCAGTGGTCACAACTCTTAATTCTTCTTTTGATGCAGCTGTTTACAAACTGCTTGATTGTCTTGGGCTCAGTTGTAATCTAGCTTCTCCATCATCAGAAGGTTGGGACACTGCAATTGACATAAGTACATGCCAGTTGCCGAGTGTCTGAATTTGATCACGTGACCATAGGGAGGCTGCAACCATCGTAGGTGTGAAATCGGGCCTAACTCAATTTTCCCGCGAACTTGTAACTTCAAATGGCCATTAAACAAATGGTTGTAAGTTGAGGATGACCTGGCACCCCGAAGGTCATCTAGCCCAGCTCTTGCCCTGGGGAAAAGAGAGATTTGGGACAGAGGACCACTTAGCTGACGCTGAAGAACCTTCGTGATCGTTGTCCTCTTCTAATTGTTTCCCCCTGAATGGGAGACCAGAAACCCACCGCGCCCCCGCATGCCCCCCACTCCCCCGTCCTGCGTTGGGGGGCCTCTTCCAGTAAAGCCGCCCCCTCTGATGTCCTTGTAGTTATCTCGAAAGACGCCAGGAGCCCCAAACCCTTTGTCTTCACCATCCATTCCCAGCAGATGACCCACCCATCCCAGTCTCTGGACGTCGCCACGGATACGCTGGAGGAGCTGAACGACTGGGTGGCCAAGATCCGAGAGGTCACGCAGAACGCAGACGCTAGGGTGAGTCCTCCTAAGGGGAGGTCCTGGTTGGAAGATCTGCTTCCTCAAGTTGCTTACGACTTTTGGAAAATTGGTTCTGAGGTCAGATCAGGGGTGAAATCCAGCATGTTCTGACAGGTTCTGGAGAACCGACAGTGGAAATTCTGAGTAATTTGGAGAACCGGCAGCAGAAATTTTGAGTAGTTTGGAGAACCGGAAGTGGAAATTTTGAGTAGTTTAGAGAACCGGTAGGGAAAATCTTAAGTAGTTTGGAGAACCGGCAGTGGAAATCTTGAGTAATTTAGAGAATCGGCAGTGGAAAATTTGAGTAGTTTGGAGAACCGGCAGTGGAAATCTTGAGTAGTTTGGAGAACCGGAAGTAGAAATTTTGAGTAGTTTAGAGAACTGGCAATGGAAATTTTGAGTAGTTTGGAGAACCGGCAGTGGAAATTTTGAGTACTTTAGAGAACCAGTAGTGGAAATCTTGAGTAGTTTGGAGAACCAGCAGTGGAAATCTTGAGTAGTTTGGAGAACCGGTAGTGGAAATTTTGAGTAGTTTGGAGAACCGGAAGTGGAAATCTTGAGTAGTTTGGAGAACCGGAAGTAGAAATTTTGAGTAGTTTAGAGAACTGGCAATGGAAATTTTGAGTAGTTCGGAGAACCGGCAGTGGAAATTTTGAGTACTTTAGAGAACCGGTAGTGGAAATCTTGAGTAGTTTGGAGAACCAGCAGTGGAAATCTTGAGTAGTTTGGAGAACCGGTAGTGGAAATTTTGAGTAGTTTGGAGAACCGGAAGTGGAAATCTTGAGTAGTTTGGAGAACTGGAAGTAGAAATTTTGAGTAGTTTAGAGAACTGGCAATGGAAATTTTGAGTAGTTCGGAGAACCGGCAGTGGAAATTTTGAGTACTTTAGAGAACCGGTAGGGGAAATCTTAAGTAGTTTGGAGAACCGGCAGTGGAAATCTTGAGTAATTTAGAGAATCGGCAGTGGAAAATTTGAGTAGTTTGGAGAACCGGCAGTGGAAATCTTGAGTAGTTTGGAGAACCGGAAGTGGAAATCTTGAGTAGTTTGGAGAACCGGAAGTAGAAATTTTGAGTAGTTTAGAGAACTGGCAATGGAAATTTTGAGTAGTTTGGAGAACCGGAAGTGGAAATTTTGAGTAGTTTAGAGAACCGGTAGGGGAAATCTTAATTAGTTTGGAGAACCGGCAGTGGAAATCTTGAGTAATTTAGAGAATCGGCAGTGGAAAATTTGAGTAGTTTGGAGAACCGGCAGTGGAAATCTTGAGTAGTTTGGAGAACCGGAAGTAGAAATTTTGAGTAGTTTAGAGAACTGGCAATGGAAATTTTGAGTAGTTTGGAGAACCGGCAGTGGAAATTTTGAGTACTTTAGAGAACCAGTAGTGGAAATCTTGAGTAGTTTGGAGAACCAGCAGTGGAAATCTTGAGTAGTTTGGAGAACCGGTAGTGGAAAATTTGAGTAGTTTGGAGAACCGGCAGTGGAAATCTTGAGTAGTTTGGAGAACCGGAAGTAGAAATTTTGAGTAGTTTAGAGAACTGGCAATGGAAATTTTGAGTAGTTTGGAGAACCTGCAGTGGAAATTTTGAGTACTTTAGAGAACCAGTAGTGGAAATCTTGAGTAGTTTGGAGAACCAGCAGTGGAAATCTTGAGTAGTTTGGAGAACCGGTAGTGGAAATCTTGAGTAGTTTGGAGAACCGGAAGTGGAAATCTTGAGTAGTTTGGACAACCAGCAATGGAAATTTTGAGTAGTTTGGTGAACCAACAGTGGAAATTTTGAATAGTTCGGAGAACCGGCAAATGCCACCTCTGGCTGGCCCCAGAGTGGGATGGGAATGGGGATTTTGCAGTATCCCCTGCCACTCCCACAGAACTGGTAGTAAAAAAATGTGCATTTCCCCACTGGGGCTGGAGTGTGGGAGGGGCATGGGGGGGCGTGGCCATGGTGAGTGTTTGACACCGGTATTTCAAGATGCATTTTTTCCCTTCTTTCTTTCCACGGTTCTTTACTATAACCATCTATCTATCCAGATCAGGCACTTACCGTATTTTTCGGAGTATAAGACGCATCTTTTCCCCTCAAAATAGAGGCTAAAAATCTGGGTGCGTCTTATACACTGAATACAGCATTTGTGGGCTCCTGAAACTCCGCCCCCTTCACCAAAATGGCTGTGCATAGCCTTTAGGAGGCTTCCAAAGTGCTCCTGGGGGGGTGGAGAGGGCAGAAATGAGTGAAAAACAGGTTCATTTTTGCCCCCCACCAGTTCCTAAGAGCACTCTGGAAGCCTCCTAAAGGCTGTGCATGTCTTTTAGGGTGTGTGTGTGAAAAATGGGCCCATTTTTGCAAAAAAAAAAACAACGGGCCATTTTTGGGAGGTTTGCAGAGTGCAAAAACTTTTTTTAAAAAATTTGTCTCTTCAAAATCTTGGTGCGTCTTATACTCCAAAAAATACGGTACTTGAGGCCACATAATTGTAATCCAGTCCAATCTAGTCCTCCTACAGCTCTCTGCCAGCAGAAAACGTGAGACATAGAGGCCCCCCTCGTGGCCTGTTTTGTCCGTCAGGGGCACCGCAGGCTGGTCCATTGATATTTCCAGGCGTGCCAGATTTAAGCACCTCGTGGCCAGGATTTGACCCACGAGCCTTGAGTTTGACACCCCTGTCTTACAACTTTTGGAAAGTTGGTTCTGAGGTCCGATGCGATTGAATGGGACTCAGGGTCCATTCCGGGCCTTTTTCTGTCTCTGTTGGCCAATCTCCTTATGCAAAACTTTATTGAGTACATCATTTGGGCACATATGCAAGCAAAACCTGATCTAGCTATTTCCTGTGCAAACCCCTATAGTTAAAAGTATAGATTCTCCCTCCCCTTATTAGGCTAGGTCACATTGTCCAATTGTGTTTCTTAATATTGCTATGAGAAAGTCTTTCTGGTTCTGGCAAACGCCTGCTGAAGTGACCTTGGTCCCCATGGCTGGCGTCTCGTTGCCGAGAGTCTACATTCTATTCTTCTCCCTCCACCCCCGCGGGTGAGAATCGAAAATGGCTGAAATGGCAAAAACAAAATGCGATGCTGGACAGTGGGAGCATCCTTGCTCTCTGTCTGTGTGCCTGTGTATGATGGGGTGGAATAGATGCTCTCCAGAAGTCTCCTGATGAGGACCTGTCTTTATCACACGCAGATGCAGGAAGGGAAGATCATGGAACGGAGGAAGAAGATCGCCCTGGAGCTGTCAGAGCTGGTTGTTTATTGTCGCCCGGTGCCCTTCGATGAGGAGAGTAAGTGCCTTCGTCCGACTTCTGCTTCAGAACAGGCAGACCGGAGGCTCCCTCTACCTACTTATCTATCTACACACACTCTCTCTCCCTATTACCTACCTACTGTATTTCTCTCTCTCTCTCTCTCCCTATCCCTTTATCTACCTACCTACCTAACTACACACTGTCTTCCTGCCTATCCACCTACCTACTGTATTTCTCTCTCTCTCTCCCTCTCCCTACCTACATACCTACCTACCTACTTTCTCTCTCTCCCTACCTATCTACTGTATTATTCTCTATCTCTATTTCTCTCTCTAGCCCTCTACCTACCTGTCTACACTCTCTCTCCCTACCTACCTACTATTTCTCTATCTCCCCCCTCTATCTACCTATATATTTACTCCCCCCCACCTATCTACTGTATTTCTTTCTCTCTCTATTTCTCTCTATCCCTCTACCTACCTACCTATCTACACTCTCTCTCCCTACCTACCTACTGTATTTCTCTCTCTCCCTCTCCCCCTCCCTCCCTCTACCTACCTACCTACCTACCTAGTCTCTCTCTCTCTACCTACCTCCTGTATTTCTCTCTCTCTCCCTCTCTCTCCCTCTATGTACCTACCTACTTTTAAAAAAAAATTCACCTCTTCAAAACCTGGGTGTGTCTTATACTCCGGTGCGCCTTATATTCCGAAAAATACGGTAGTCTTACAACCACAATTGAGCCCAAAATATGTGTTGCTGCCGCTGCTAATAACATGGGGGTGAAGTGAATCTGGCTTTACCATTGTTGACAATTTTGTCTGAATTTTGATCACCTGAGCATGGGGACGCTGCACTGGCCGTAAGAGTGAAGCATGGTCATAAGAGAGAGAGAGATGGATAGAGAGGGAGATGCAGATATACATATATACATATAGATATACATACAGAGATATAAAAGAAGGAACAAACATTGTGATCTCTAAAATATATTGCCCGGTTAGCTTTCTTTAGCCACTGCTAACATCCTCAGTGTAAAAGCCATTAAAAGGGATACCTGCCTTTATACATGGTTAAACCACGCGTGCACTGCCATAGACAGACCAACACGCAAGCGGTACAGTCCTTGAGGACATGCCCGATAGAGAGAACAGGTGGCAGGCGGGTGGATGGGCCTATCACTCACCCAATGGCCAAATGGATTAATTGTGTATAAAGGCAGGTGTCTCTTTAATGGTTTTTACACTTGGCCGATGTTAGCTAACGAAAGCTAAGTGAGCAATAGATTTTGAAGTTCTGGAGATTGCAATGTTTGTTTCTTATTTTATAACTACACCTGGAACTCGTATTTTTAGGATAATTTGCATATAGAGATAGAGATATATAATATGTAGAAGTATGTGGACAATACAATACAGGTAATCCTCGATTTAACAACAATTCATTCAAAGTTACAGCAGCACTGAAAAAATGACTTACCACCTTTTTGCACACTTAACTGCCTGAGCAGGGGGCTGGACTAGAAGACCTCCAAAGTCCCTCCCATCTCCATTCTGATTGAAATGGCACAGGGTCTCCTGCTTGAGCAGGGGGATGGACTAGAAGACCTCCAAGGTCCCTCCCATCTCCATTCTGATTGAAATGGCACAGGGTCTCCTGCTTGAGCAGGGGGCTGGACTAGAAGACCTCCAAGGTCCCTCCCAGCTCCATTCTGATTGAAATGGCACAGGGTCTCCTGCTTGAGCAGGGGGATGGACTAGAAGACCTCCAAGGTCCCTCCCATCTCTCCATTCTGATTGATTAATGGATTGACTGAAGTTAAGGTTTTCATTTAACAACCATGTTACCCATTTAACAACTGCGGCGATTCACTTAACAGCTGTGGAAAGAAAGGCCGTTTAGCAACTGTCTCGCTTAACAATGGTTATCTTGGGCCCAGTTGTGGTTGTAAGTCAAGGGCTTCCCATATTCCCCCTCCCCACTCTGCAGGGGTGGCGCTGAGCCCCAGGGGATCCGTATCCATGACAGCTGACTCCTTGTCCTCTTTTCCTTTCCAGAGATCGGCACCGAGAAAGCCTGTTACCGGGACATGTCTTCCTTCCCGGAGACCAAGGCGGAGAAATACGCCAACCGCAGCAAGGGGAAGAAATTCCTGCAGTACAACCGCCGGCAGCTCAGCCGCGTCTACCCCAAGGGGCAGCGCCTGGACTCCTCCAACTACGACCCCCTGCCCATGTGGATCTGCGGTAGCCAGTTAGTGGCCCTCAACTTCCAGACGCCCGGTAAATTCATTTCGATGTCGAACGGGTAGGATTGGGGGGAGGGAGGGCAGTGTCTCCCTAGGCAGCATCCTCCCCCCTTTACAGACTGAGAAACTAGGGAGGGTCCCTCCTAGAGTCTTTTTCCAACTGTTATGCAGCTGCAGGCTGTGTCGTCTCTTCCCTGACTGCTCCCTAGGCAGCATCGGGTGCGCTTCAAGGTCCTGACGACCATCTTCAAAGCGCTCCATGGCTCGGGGCCTAGTTACATGCGAGACCGTCTCCTGCCCCATACGTCCCTTAGACCGATACGCTCCCACAGAGAGGGCCTTCTCAGGGTGCCGTCGGCCGGGCAATGCCGGTTGGCGACACCCAGGGGAAGGGCCTTCTCCGTGGCGGGCCCTGCCCTGTGGAACTACCTGTCCCCTGAACTCCGTACCATCTCCGACCTCCGCCTCTTCCGCCAGTGTTTAAAAACACATTTGTTTCATCAAGCCGGCCTTGCATAGCCTCCGCTGTTGACTAGCTTAGTTTTAAAATGGGGGGTTTTAATTGGTTTTAGCGCAGGATTTCATATTTAATAGGCTTTTAAAATTTTATATTTTTGTATTGTTTTGTATATTATTTTAATTTTTCTGTGCGCCGCCCTGGGTCCTTTTGGAGAAGGGCGGGATACAAATCGAATAAAATAAAAATAAATAAATAAATCCTCCCCCCCCTTTAGAGACTGAGAAACTAGGGAGGGTCCCTCCAAGAGTCTTTTTCCAACTGTTATGGCCTCTGAGCCCCAATCGATCTCTCCCTTCCAGACAAACCGATGCAGCTTAACCAGTCGCTCTTCATGCTCGGAGGGCGCAGCGGCTACGTCCTGCAGCCGGACATGATGCGGGAGGAGCTGTTCGACCCCTTTGACAAGGGCAGCCTGAAGCACGTGGAGCCCATCACCGTCCAGTTGCAGGTCAGTCAGCTGGAAACATGCGGGATGCCTCCCTCCGCCCCCTCCACCCCCCTGGCTGGGCTACCGCTTTTACGGGTCCCGCCTTGTCCGCCTAACCCATCCTGTTCTTCCCTCCCCCCCAGATCTTAGGGGCCCGGCACCTGCCCAAAAACGGCCGCAGCATCGTTTGCCCCTTTGTGGAGGTGGAGGTGTGCGGCTCGGAGTTCGACAACAGCAAAAACAAGACGGATGTCGTAGGTAGGAAATCGGGAAATGGCGTTGCGTCTTCTGGGTTTGCCTGAACGCAACCAGGGGTGGGATTCAGCTGGTTGAGACGGGTTCGGGGGGAACCGGATGCTAATTTTGCATCTGCTTCGCTGAACCGGTGGTTGGAATGAGTGCAGGGGTGCACGGGTGCAGGAACTGGGCCTGGCTAGTCTAGGGAAGAGAAGGACCAGGGGAGACAGGAGAGCATCTTCCAGTATTTGAGGGGCTGCCCCAGAGAGGAGGAAGGGCGTCAAGCTATTCTCCAAAGGACCTTTGAAGGCCAGAGAAGGAATAATGGATGGAAACTGACCAAGGAGAGATTCAACCTAGAAATAAGGAGGAATTTCCTGACAGTGGGAACAATCCACCCATGGAAGAGAAGTTGCCTCCGGAAGTTGTGGGAGCTTCATCCCTGGAGGCTTTCAAGGGGAGACAGGACTGCCACTTGTCAGAAAGGGTGCATGGTCTGCTTGGGTGGGGCGTTGGACTAGATGACCTTCAAGGTCCCTTCCAACTGTTCTTCTAATCAGCGGAAGGACTTGCCTTCGGAAGTTGTGGGAGCTTCCTCCTTGGAGGCTTTCAAGAAGAGACTGGACTGCCACCTGTCAGAATTGGTGCAGGCTCTTCTGCTTGGGTGGGGAGGTTGGACTAGATGATCCTACCGGGTCCCTTCCAACTCTTCTGTTATTCTGTATGTAAGTTGGGGGTCTCCAACCTGCAGAGCACCTTCATGTGGATGTTTCTCTCTCTCTCTCTCTCTCTCTCTCTCTTTTTCTCTCTCCCCTCTCTCTCTCTGTCTCTCTCTCTCTCCCTCCCTCCACTCTCTTTCTCTCTCTCTGTCTCTCTCTCTCTCCCTCCCTCCACTCTCTTTCTCTCTCTCTTTCTCTCTCTG
Organism: Rhabdophis nuchalis; assembly: GCA_039707465.1. NCBI lineage: Eukaryota > Metazoa > Chordata > Lepidosauria > Squamata > Natricidae > Rhabdophis > Rhabdophis nuchalis. Next base: position 224,204,762 of record CM077645.1, on the reverse strand, counting down.
TCTCTCCTCTCTTTCTCTCTCTCTGTCTCTCTCTGTCTCTGTCTCTCTCTCTCTTTCTCTTTCTCTCTCCCCCCTCTCTCTCTGTCTCTCTCTCTCTCCCTCCCTCCACTCTCTTTCTCTCTCTCTGTCTCTCTCTCTCTCCCTCCCTCCCTCCACTCTCTTTCTCTCTCTCTTTCTCTCTCTGTCTCTCTGTCTCTCCTCTCTTTCTCTCTCTCTTTCTCTCTCTCTGTCTCTCTCCCCTCTCTTTCTCTCTCTCTCTCTCTCCTCTCTTTCTCTCTCTCTCTCCCCTCTCTCTGTCTCTCTCTCTCTCCCTCCCTCCCTCCCTCCCTCCACTCTCTTTCTCTCTCTCTTTCTCTCTGTCTCTCTCTCCCCTCTCTTTCTCTCTCTCTCTGTCTCTCTCTCCTCTCTTTCTCTCTTTCTCTCCCCTCTCTTTCTCTCTGTCTCTCTCTCTCTCCCTCCACTCTCTTTCTCTCTCTCTCTTTCTCTGTCTCTCTGTCTCTCTCTCTCTCCCTCCACTCTCTTTCTCTCTCTCTCCCCTCTCTTTCTCTCTCTCTTTCTCTCTCTCCCTTCTCTTTCTCTCTCTCTCTCTCTCTCTCTGCTTTCCTTCCCGCCCAGCTGACAACGGGCTGAACCCCCTGTGGCTGCTGAAGCAGTTCATCTTCGACATCAACAACCCCCAGTTTGCCTTCCTCCGCTTCGTGGTCTACGAGGAGGACATGTTCAGTGACCCCAACTTCTTGGCCCAGGCCACCTTCCCCGTCAAGAGCCTCAAAACAGGTATACCTGGCTCAGCCCCTCCCAAGAACCCCCCCCCCACACCCCTCGCGCGAAATTCCCATGCTTCTCCCGGGAAGGGAACGGCTGGCTCCCACGGGATGGCCGATTGTGACCTTCCCAGCCGCTTCCCGACAAGCCAGGTTTGCTTAAGGACCGCACGATGCGCTTAACAACTGAAAGCGATGCACTTAACGACCAAAAATGGTCCAAAAATGGGGTCAAAGCTCACTTAACGGCTGCCTCGAGGGACAGTGGACATTTTGGGCCCAGTTCTGATTGTAAACCGAGGGCTACACCTGTACAGGTAGCCCTGGCGTTACAGCAGTTCGTTTAGTGACTGTTCGAAGTTACAACCTGTTTTCATACTTACGGCCATTGCATCATGATTTGTGAGTTGCGTCCCAATGTTCGACAACTGACTCACATTTATGACGGTCGCCTTATCCCGGGGTCATGTGATCCCCTTTTGCAACCTCCTGCTGAGTAAAGTCAACAGGGAAACGGGATTCACTTAACAACCCTCTTACTAACTTAACAATCGCAGCGATTCACTTAACGACTGAGAAAAGTCCACGGGGAAGCCAAATTCACTTAACAACCCTGTGGCTCACTTAACAATCGCAGCGATTCACTTAACGACTGAGCAAAGTCCATAGGGAAGCCAAAATCACTAAACAACCCTGTGACTCACTTAACAACTAGCGATCCATTCAACAACGGCGGCAGGAAAGGTCGTAGAATGGGGCAGAGCTCCCTTAATAAATGTCTCTTGGCCACAGAAACGTGCTCAGCAACAGAAATGTGCGGTAGTCCTCAACTTACGACCAACCGTGGTCATAAGTCGAGGACCGCCTGGAGATCGCCCGGCTTTTGAGCGAGACGGATCTGGGAGTTTCTCGTCCCCTTTTTGTCCACAGGTTACCGGTCGGTGCCGCTGAAGAACAGCTACAGCGAGGACCTGGAGTTGGCTTCTCTCCTGCTCCACGTCGAAATCATCAACGCCAAGGTGAGTTTGGGGGGAGGGGGCCTTCAGGTGTGGCACCATCTGAGCTGGAGGCCGGGCAGATGTTGGGCTGGCGAGTCCTGGGGGAAAAAAACGAGGCCACGGGGGGGATTGTAGAGCGTCTGAAAGGGTTCCCCTTCCAGGCCTGGGCAAGACGTAAGCCAGGAGTCCTTACAACCTGGAGGGGTGGGCAAACTTTGCAACTTTAAGTCTGAAGGACTTCAGCTCCCAGAATTCTACAGCCAGCTTTGCTGGTATAGGCAGGTTCTCCTCCTTGAGCAAGGGCTTGGACTAGAAGACCTCCAAGGTCCCTTTGACTCCATTCTGTTATTCCATAATCCAGCTCAATTAACCCGTGGAACGACTTGCCACCAGAAGTTGTGGGAGCTTAGTCACTGGAGGCTTTCAAGAAGAGACTGGACAGCCACCTGTCTGAAATGGTCTAGGGCAGGGATGGCAAACCTTTTCGGCACTTAGTGCCCAAACATGCATGCTGAAGCGCCAGAAATCCGAAGGCTAGCTGGCTGGTGCGCATGCCAGCCAGTTGATCTTCGGATTTCCAGCGCACCCATGGCTGTTTTTTGGCTGTTTTGGGCGCCACTTTCAAGCCGGTTTTGGGGGCCATTTTCAAGCCATTTTTCAGGCCAAAAAGGGCCTGTTTATTGGTCATTTGCAGGGCTGTTTTCCGGCGCACGCAAAGACCAGCTGGTAGCAGCGTGCATGCCCACAGAGAGGGCTCTGCGTGCCACCTCTGGCATGCATGCCATAAATTCACCATCATGGATATAGGGTAGGGGTGGGCAAATTTTGCAACTTTAAGTCTGAAGGACTTCAGCTCCCAGACTTCTCCAGCCAGCTTTGCATTCGTATCCTTTTAGAGCAGGGGTCTCCAACCTTTCAACTTTAAGTCTGAAGGACTTCAGCTCCCAGACTTCTCCAGCCAGCTTTGCATTCGCATCCTTTTAGAGCAGGGGTCTCCAACCTTTCAACTTTAAGTCTGAAGGACTTCAGCTCCCAGACTTCTCCAGCCAGCTTTGCATTCGCATCCTTTTAGAGCAGGGGTCTCCAACCTTTGCAACTTTAAGTCTGAAGGACTTCAGCTCCCAGACTTCTCCAGCCAGCTTTGCATTCGCATCCTTTTAGAGCCGGGGTCTCCAACCTTTCAACTTTAAGTCTGAAGGACTTCAGCTCCCAGACTTCTCCAGCCAGCTTTGCATTCGCATCCTTTTAGAGCAGGGGTCTCCAACCTTTCAACTTTAAGTCTGAAGGACTTCAGCTCCCAGAATTCTCCAGCCAGCTTTGCATTCGCATCCTTTTAGAGCAGGGGTCTCCAACCTTTGCAACTTTAAGTCTGAAGGACTTCAGCTCCCAGACTTCTCCAGCCAGCTTTGCATTCGCATCCTTTTAGAGCCGGGGTCTCCAACCTTTGCAACTTTAAGTCTGAAGGACTTCAGCTCCCAGAATTCTCCAGCCAGCTTTGCATTCGCATCCTTTTAGAGCAGGGGTCTCCAACCTTTCAACTTTAAGTCTGAAGGACTTCAGCTCCCAGACTTCTCCAGCCAGCTTTGCATTCGCATCCTTTTAGAGCAGGGGTCTCCAACCTTTCAACTTTAAGTCTGAAGGACTTCAGCTCCTGGAATTCTCCAGCCAGCTTTGCTGGCTGGAGAATTCTGGGAGCTGAAATCCTCCAGACTTAAAGTTGCAAAGTTTGCCCACCCCTGACCTGGAGGTACTTTCCCCCCCCTCTTTTGCAGGAAGAAGACGACGAGAACTTGTATTCCTCCATCCAGCAACTCCGGGACCGGGCGAGCGAGCTCTCCAACCAGGTCTCCAACCTGGAGCACAGCAACAGTTGCGACGCGCGTTACCAGCAACGGCTGGATGAGCTGAGGTTGGCACAGGAGCAGCTGATGGAGCTGACCGAAGCGCGGAATAGGAAGTGAGTGGCCGCCTGCTGCTCCTGGTTGTAAATTTACCAAGAGGGCCTGTGGTAGTTGTGGGGTGGATTCTCTGTGGCTCTGCTTTCTAGGAGTAGTGGGTTAATTTCCCCCAATTAGCAACCCTGAGAAGAGGCTACGAGAAAAGAAGAGGAATCCTACTGGGGATTAAACCACCCTGGGGGCCTTGATTGTTTTCCCGCAAACATCTCATTACCGAACTAGGTAACATCATCAGCCACTGATTCCCTCACCCACAGTTCAAATCCATCTCTTACACAGACTCTCCGAAAGCAGCTGCCATATTACTCCTTCCATTTCTCACAAAACTTGTGGAGTACTGTGAAGCCGTTACTATGGCAACTCCACTGCACTGTACAGTAGAAGCCATTTTATGGCACAACAGGCTGCCTCTTAACAGAACATGCATCCCGAGTGGTGTTACCCTCACAGTATTTGTCTGCAGAAAATAAGTCATCTGTGTAACAAGTTTGGTTGCATTTGCTCCAGGCGCTCCAGAGTTATGCTGGTGTACACGCAGACATTTTTTAAATAGACTAGTATAGACCTATTTCAAGCTAATGTTCCCATATTTGGGCTTACCAGGTGCCTTGACAAAACATCTAATATATATATTAACCCTCTAAGCCACAAGCTCTCCTCCCTTATCAGCTGAGCCAAAAAACCAGCCCAAGTTCAAATCCCAGGAAGGGTATGGCTAGCCGATGAGAGCTAAATAGCTTGAAATAGATCTATATTAATCTTCCTTCATTTATTTATCAGCAAAAATGCAACACACACACACACACACACACCAATCATATAACACCTGAAGTAAATATACAGTATCAAAAGCAGGTTCTTCCAACCTGGTAGCAAGTTTCCGTTTCAGAGCTCAGCACAGACTCAGAGCTGTAGTACAGAACAGTTAAGCTAAGCCACGCCTAGGCTCCTTGCTGTCTCCCGGTTGCTCACACAGCAAATACTGTTTCAATTTCCAAACAGCCCTCATTGGCTGACCCAGTTGCCGTGTCTATTCATTGGCTGACCTTATTACCATGTCTCTGCCGAGACATGAACTCTCCTACACCCTCTTTTTGTCAGGGTTCCACACAGCCTTCGAAAGTAAATCAGAGTCCGAGGGAAAGGATTCCTCAAAGTTCCCATTGATGAAGAGAGCCATGTTGACACATCTGGGGAAACCCGAATCTGAAAGCTTCCCGGTTTTCCCCACCCAGTTGCAAGTTCAAGATCTTGCCCCCCCCCACACCCACCAGTCCACCCCATGGTCAAATCTCCCACTGCCATGCTGGCAGCTTCCACTCATCCAGTTCCGGCCAGGTGCAGAGGTGCAGAGACAAAGGATGACCTTGGCTTTCTAGAAAGAATGTTTTTATGGCTGCATATCATCTAACTCCCATTTTCCCACCATAGAAAGTGCCTTGTAGAAGAATAGAAAATGTGGCAGGCCAGAGATCCACAAGTAAATATGGCTGCAGGCCTGACCTTCTTTACTTTTAACGCTTCCAACATTCATTTGACATACCTTTTACGTCATGTTCTCTTCTTTTCGTGGCAGGTTGATGGAGAAGAAGAAGCGAGACCGGCAGTTGGCCAACAAGCGTAACTGAACGGCACCGGACTTGTTCTCCCGTATCTTCTCCAGACTTCCAAGAGACATCGCCCGCCAAATCCTGCCGGCTTCCCGGACCATGGGGACCCGTGGCCGCAGGGACAAGGCCCCCTCGGCAGGAGTTTTCCTCCGGGCGTAAAAAGCAGGAGTCCCGGCTTACCATTTTCGCCCTCCTGTGACACAGGCCGGCTCAAACCACCCTGCGCGGGCATCTGCCGTTCTCGCCGTCTCTTCTTTGACATGTTTCATCAGGGCTGTTGTCTTAATCCGTGTGTTTCCCCCCCCCCAAGTCCCCTTCTGGGTGGATCAGGAAGAGGAGCCTTTATTATGTTTTTTTTTTTAATTATTATTAATTATTATTCTTTTTTTTTTTTTGGCTTTGGTGCAACTAAGGCAGTTAGCAAAGTGCCTCTAATCTTAACTTTCCCAGAGAATGTGGGTTTTGCACAGTCGGAACTCGGTGGGGCCAGGTGAGAAGGGGCAGAGGGAGGATCTCAACGGATTGGCCTGCCAGATCCTAAAGGATCCCTGCCACGTTCAGCTCTTGAGGATCGGGCCTCGGACCCGAGCGAGAGAGGCGAGGATAAGTTCCCCAGTGGCGTTTTGTGGTTTTGCAGCCTTCCTACCCATCCTAAATTCAAAATTGTGCCAGAGGCAAAGTCCCACCCGCCTCTTCGCAGATTATCGTGGTGCCCAGTGGGCAGCCTTGGGTATATTTATTTATTTATTGTGGGGTATGGAAGGAAAAACAAAAACCCCTCCCCTTTCCTCACCAATAATCATCCCAGAGGCCGATTCGGAGCAACGTCGCTTGCAGAAAGAAATGTTTTCATTTTTGCCATTCCTTGTGGCCTCCTTTCCCCGGGGAAGCGCCCTTTTCTTCTTCCTTGACGGTCGCGATCTAAGGCAGGCAGGCAGGCGTTAATTCGGAAGACAAGTCAGGGTGGCCGTGGAGGAGAAGAAGCCGCCGCAGAGACGGGGCACCTGAAAGGAGCGAAGGACGATCCGGGCGCAAAAGATAGCCCATCGTCCTTCTCCCGATTCCCTCTTCGGGATGATGCTCCCAAAAAGGCGCTTGTCTTTTTGGCTGAGTTGCTTTAGAGACATCATCTTTATTTTTCTCTTGCTGTGATCGGCAGTTGGTCTTAAGACAGGGTTTCTCAACCGTGGCCACTTGAAGATGTCCGGATTTCGACTCCCAGAATTCCCCAGCCAGCGAATGCTGGCTGGGGAATTCTGGGAGTCGAAATCCGGACATCTTCAAGTGGCCACGGTTGAGAAACGATGTCTTAAGGGGTTGGGGGGGCAAGTCGGTGGTGGGGGGATCCGGGCCATTCAGATGGAGAGAGAGAGAGAGAGATGGAGCGATGGGTTGAGTAGGTGCATTGATTATAGTAGTGGTGATGGTGTTAGAAGGTGATTGGTTGGGCGAGGGGGGGGGGGATCTGTTCTTTTGTGGAAGAAATCCTTGGGAGTAGGAGATCACACGCGATCACCTTTTCAACAAGCCCAAACGGAAACAGCCGTTCCCGCTGAGACTTAAAAGGGGCGTATAATTTAGCCGGAGGGGTTGTGGGGCGGTCTCTGAGCTTAGCTGTTTCCTTCCAAACGTCTCCTTACCAAACTAGGGAACACCATCAGTGCTGGGTGGGGAGTGGGACGTGCTCTCGTTTTATATACCTATAGCAGGGCAAGCCTCTTGTATTTAAACGTGAGAGCAAGCCAACCAAGGAATTCACAGTCCTCCTCCTCCCCCCCCCCTCTCCCTTCTAGCACTGATGATGTTATCTAGCTGGGTATTGAAACGTCTGCTAGAAAACCACCACACTCAGAGAGCACCAAGGACCCCTCAGAAGATGTTGGAGAGCCATTTGTCTGAAATGGCATAGGGCTCCTGCCTAGGCAGGGGGTTGGACTAGAAGACCTCCAAGGTCCCTTCCAACTCTGTTATTTTATAGGAAGGAAGGAAGGAAGGAAGGAAGGAAGGAAGGAAGGAAGGAAGGAAGGAAGGAAGGAAGGAAGGAAGGAAGGAAGGAAGGTATAATATGGTATAGGGCTCCCTGCCTAGGCAGGGGGTTGGACTAGAAGACCTCCAAGGTCCCTTCCAACTCTGTTATTTTATAGGAAGGAAGGAAGGAAGGAAGGAAGGAAGGAAGGAAGGAAGGAAGGAAGGAAGGAAGGAAGGAAGGAAGGAAGGAAGGAAGATATAATATGGTATAGGGCTCCCTGCCTAGGCAGGGGGTTGGACTAGAAGACCTCAAAGAAGACAGCAAAGCTGTCCGAGGGAAGAGCCGGCCCTATAACCGAGGCATTGATTGGAGCTTTGATGCTTCCTTTTCGCCCCAAACATTTGCTCCCCGAAGTCAATCGGATTTTGAGCAAAGCTAAGGAGGTGTGACCTCGCTTGCTATGGCATCGATTGAGCCTCAACCTTCCATTCTTATTCTGGCTCAGAGCTAGGGCCGTCTACAGGTTATCTGTACCTCAAAGGTCGATTCCAACTCTGCTGTTGTATTATATTATTGCATTTCAACCCTGAGCTACAAATATCCTCCTCTGTCATTAATTTAGTCTCTTTTTAAGAATGTTCTGCATGCAAAAGACAACGTTGCACTAAGGCAGGAGTGCCCAACCTTGAGAATATTTAGGAGTTGTGGATTTCAACACCCAGAATTCCCTAGCCAGCATGGCTGGCTAGGGAATTCTGGGAGTTGAAGTCCACGGGTTTTAAAGCGGCCCAGGGTTGGACCTTCGGCTCTAAGGAAAGTTGGTAAAGGATAGGAGGGGTGCCGTAGCCTAGAGGTGGCGTTCTTCCCTCAGAATCAAGAGGCTGTGAGATCGATCCTAGGTAGAGGCCGATATTTCTCTCTCTGGGCACAGTGAGGAGGTGGCTGCTGAAAAAAACCCCGCACTCTGCAAGGGAGTTAAAAGAGGATAATGAAAGATGACAGGCAAAGGAGGAAGAAGAAGCCCGGATAATTTCAAGCATCCTTTTTTGACCAAATTTGGGACGCGCTGGGTTAAACCCGCCTGGTGAAGGGGCCGTCACTCAAGGGGAAATCTCCTTGGAGAAATGCACTAAAGCAGGGGTCTCCAACCTTTGCAACTTTAAGTCTGAAGGACTTCAGCTCCCAGACTTCTCCAGCCAGCAAAGCTGGCTGGAGAAGTCTGGGAGCTGAAGTCCTTCAGACTTAAAGTTGCAAAGGTTGGAGACCCCTGCACTAAAGGGTAAAGTGAGAGAAGGCAATAATTTGAAACAGGAGCTTTAAGAGGACTATGCAATGAAAGGAGAATTGGGGCTCAAGAGACAGGACTCCAATCAGCCACCTGTCCCTGAAAAAGGTGCCAGGCAAACCAGGCAAAGGAGGGACAGTTGTCACCCAGGTACTTCAATCCAACATTAACAAGCCAGCTGAGAGTTGTAGTTAGCACTTAAAAGAGAGAGAGAGAGAGAGAGAGAGAATTATTCCCTGGCAAGGATACCAAAAACCTGTAGTAAGTAAAGTGTCAGACACAGGAAAAAATATGCACCTTGCAAAGGGCTTAAAGCAACTTGCAACTTGCAAAAGGATTTCAGGACTTGTTCACGCAACAACCTGCAAGGAAATACAACCGGTATTTGATGGGGCCGCTTTGCAGCGGAGTGGGCCTGCCGCTTAGAAAGAAGGTGGCACTTCACATCCTCAAAAGGTTTTGAGAACTTTTCTGCCAAGTTTGGTCCTTGCAAAGCTGTTAGGGTCCTGCCCCCTACCCCCCCATTTGTCCTGACTACACTGGAAGGAGCTGGTTGTACACCTGCTAGTAGAGACCCGGTTGCCATTTAAGCGAGCTCCTTAACGAAGGTCGCCCCTTGATTCTTCGCTTTTAAAACGCGGTCAGCCGTCTCGACTTATTAAGAAAGATTTAGCCAGCTTCAAAGCGAGATATAAATCCAGTTCCCCGTTCTGCTGATTTTTTTCGGCAAGAACGGCGAGTTCGAATGGTGACTTTCGGCCTGGGGCGCCCCCTTGGGCTTCGTTTCCATGAGTGAATAATAAATAATAATAATAAATTTAATTTGTTGACCGCTCCCTCTCCCCAAAGGGACTTGAAGAGTAAGGGATGGATTACTAAAGAGAAGGATGAACCAGTGGGACAGCTTGCCACCAGAAGTTGTGGTTGTTTAAAAACCTGGAGGTTTTTAAGAAGAGACTGGACAGCCACTTGTCTGAGGTGGTATTATAGGGCCTCCTGCTTGGGCAGGGGGGCTGGACTAGATGACCTCCAAGGTCCCTTCCAGCTCTGTTCTAAAGGGAGGGGGGGCACCAGGGAATTTAATTTTAATTTATTTAGATTTATAGCACGGCCCTTCTCCATTGAAATGGACCCAGGGCGGTGCACAGGAAATTAAAATCAATAAATAACAATAAATACAGAAAAGTTCAGAATAAATTAAAGGGGAAGCCTCAAGCAAAGGAGGAAGCGAATTTGAGTTCAGTTGAGCAACTCAACAAGACAACCGCAGCGATTCCTGGCTGGGTGGGTGGGGGTCCTTGCCAGTAGCCCAGTTCAAACTGCCCACCCCCCTTTTTTCTTCCAGCAGAGGAGCCCCTAAGAAGCACAAGAGGGTTGACACACCAGCACTGTTGCAAGATCATGCCCCCCCCCACTTTTTTGGGGGGTGCCACTCTGGGGAGGGTTTCTGTTTCTTTCTATGAACAAATAAAAATCTATTTAGCCACTATTTATAACAAGGCGTCGTCCGCGTGAATTTCTGTTGTAGGAAGGATTTCTCGCCTTTCGCAACGGACTGGCCTTCTCTACCACTATGGGTAGCCCTGGACTTACAACCTTTCGTTTAGTGACCGTTGGGAGTTACCATGGCCTTGAGAAGAGTGATTTGAGACCGCTTTTTTCACACTTAACGACCACTGCATGGCATGATCAAAATTCATATTTATGACGGCGATCCCTTTAGCGTCCCTCTGACGGCAAACGTCAGCATCATTGATTGACCCACTGCAGTGTTCGTTTAACGACTGTTACAAGAAAGGTCGCGAAGAGGGGCAAGACTCGCCTAACCAACGTCTCGTTTAGCTAGGGCTAATGCTGGGGCTCAATTGCGGTTGTAAGTCGGGGACTACCTCGAATTGTAAGCGCCATGATTTGATGGTCGATGGCCATGTAACCACCCTAGCCAGGGCTACTGACCAATGCAGCCTAACGTAAAATGTCACATAGTAAAAACCCAGCTGGCCAGCATATCCTAAGCCGGTGATGGCCAACCTATGGCAGGCGTGCCACAGCTGGCATGCGGAGCCATTTGGCAGGGCGCCCGAGGTGTTGCCCTGTCAGCTGATCCAGCCTTTTTTTTGCCCTCCCCAGGCTTTTAGCCCTCCAGTCCTCGTTACGAGCAAACCGGAAGTGACTTCTGGTTTGATCATAGAGCCGTTTTTAGTCCTCTGGAGCAGGGGTCTCCAACCTTTGCAACTTTAAGTCTGAAGGACTTTAGCTCCAAGACTTCTCCAGTCAGCAAAGCTGGCTGGAGAAGTCTGGGAGCTGAAGTCCTTCAGACTTAAAGTTGCAAAGGTTGGAGACCCCTGCTTTAAAGCAAAGCTGGCTGGAGAAGTCTGGGAGCTGAAGTCCTTCAGACTTAAAGTTGCAAAGGTTGGAGACCCCTGCTTTAAAACAAAGCTGGCTGGAGAAGTCTGGGAGCTGAAGTCCTTCAGACTTAAAGTTGCAAAGGTTGGAGACCCCTGCTTTAAAGCAAAGCTGGCTGGAGAAGTCTGGGAGCTGAAGCCCTTCAGACTTAAAGTTGCAAAGGTTGGAGACCCATGCTCTAAAAGGATGTGAATGCAATGCTGGCTGGAGAAGTCTGGGAGCTGAAGTCCTTCAGACTTAAAGTTGCAAAGGTTGGAGACCCCTGCTCTAAAAGGATGCGAATGCAAAGCTGGCTGGAGAAGTCTGGGAGCTGAAGTCCTTCAGACTTAAAGTTGCAAAGGTTGGAGACCCCTGCTCTAAAAGGATGCGAATGCAAAGCTGGCTGGAGAAGTCTGGGAGCTGAAGTCCTTCAGACTTAAAGTTGCAAAGGTTGGAGACCCCTGCACTAAAGGGTAAAGTGAGAGAAGGCAATAATTTGAAACAGGAGCTTTAAGAGGACTCTGCAATGAAAGGAGAATTGGGGCTCAAGAGACAGGACTCCAATCAGCCACCTGTCCCTGAAAAAGGTGCCAGGCAAACCAGGCAAAGGAGGGACAGTTGTTGCCCAGGTAGTTCAATCCAACATTAACAAGCCAGCTGAGAGTTGTAGTTAGCACTTAAAAGAGAGAGAGAGAGAGAGAGAGAATTATTCCCTGGCAAGGATACCAAAAACCTGTAGTAAGTAAAGTGTCAGACACAGGAAAAAATGCACCTTGCAAAGGGCTTAAAGCAACTTGCAACTTGCAACAGGATTTCAGGACTTGTTCACGCAACAACCTGCAAGGAAATACAGCCGGTATTCGATGGGGCCGCTTTGCAACGGAGTGGGCCTGCCGCTTAGAAAGAAGGTGGCACTTCACATCCTCAAAAGGTTTTGAGAACTTTTCTGCCAAGTTTGGTCCTTGCAAAGCTGTTAGGGTTCTGCCCCCTACCCACCCACCCACCCACCCACCCCCCATTTGTCCTGACTACACTGGAAGGAGCTGGTTGTACACCTGTTAGTAGTAGAGACCCGGTTGCCATTTAAGCGAGCTCCTTAACGAAGGTCGCCCCTTGATTCTTCGCTTTTAAAACGCGGTCAGCCGTCTCGACTTATTAAGAAAGATTTAGCCAGCTTCAAAGCGAGATATAAATCCAGTTCCCCGTTCTGCTGATTTTTTTCGGCAAGAACGGCGAGTTCGAATGGTGACTTTCGGCCTGGGGCGTCCCCTTGGGCTTCGTTTCCATGAGTGAATAATAAATAATAATAATAAATTTAATTTGTTGACCGCTCCCTCTCCCCGAAGGGACTTGAAGAGTAAGGGATGGATTACTAAAGAGAAGAATGAACCAGTGGGACAGCTTGCCACCAGAAGTTGTGGTTGTTTAAAAACCTGGAGGTTTTTAAGAAGAGACTGGACAGCCACTTGTCTGAGGTGGTATTATAGGGCCTCCTGCTTGGGCAGGGGGGCTGGACTAGATGACCTCCAAGGTCCCTTCCAGCTCTGTTCTAAAGGGAGGGGGGGCACCAGGGAATTTAATTTTAATTTATTTAGATTTATAGAACCGCCCTTCTCCATTGAAATGGACCCAGGGCGGTGCACAGGAAATTAAAATCAATAAATAACAATACATACAGAAAAGTTCAGAATAAATTAAAGGGGAAGCCTCAAGCAAAGGAGGAAGCGAATTTGAGTTCAGTTGAGCAACTCAACAAGACAACCGCAGCGATTCCTGGCTGGGTGGGTGGGGGTCCTTGCCAGTAGCCCAGTTCAAAATGCCCACCCCGCTTTTTTCTTCCAGCAGAGGAGCCCCTAAGAAGCACAAGAGAGTTGACACACCAGCACTGTTGCAAGATCATGCCCCCCCCACTTTTTGGGGGGGTGCCACTCTAGGGAGGGTTTCTGTTTCTTTCTATGAACAAATAAAAATCTATTTAGCCACTATTTATAACAAGGCGTCGTCCGCGTGAATTTCTGTTGTAGGAAGGATTTCTCGCCTTTCGCAACGGACTGGCCTTCTCTACCACTATGGGTAGCCCTTTCGTTTAGTGACCGTTGGGCGTTACCATGGCCTTGAGAAGAGTGATTTGAGACCGCTTTTTTCACACTTAACGACCACTGCATGGCATGATCAAAATTCATATTTATGACGGCGATCCCTTTAGCGTCCCTCTGACGGCAAAAGTCAGCGTCATTGATTGACCCACTGCAGGGTTCGTTTAACGACTGTTACAAGAAAGGTCGTGAAGAGGGGCAAGACTCGCCTAACCAACGTCTCGTTTAGCAAGGGAAATGCTGGGGCTCAATTGCGGTCGTAAGTCGGGGACTACCTCGAATTGTAAGCGCCATGATTTGAGGGTCGATGGCCATGTAAACACCCTAGCCAGGGCTACTGACCAATGCAGCCTAACGTAAAATGTCACATAGTAAAAACCCAGCTGGCCATCATATCCTAAGCCGGTGATGGCCAACCTATGGCAGGCGTGCCACAGGTGGCATGCGGAGCCATTTGGCAGGGCGCCCGAGGTGTTGCCCTGTCAGCTGACCCAGCCTTTGTTTGCCCTCCCCAGGCTTTTAGCCTTCCAGTCCTCGCTACGAGCAAACCGGAAGTGACTTCTGGTTTGATCATAGAGCCGTTTTTAGTCCTCTGGAGCAGGGGTCTCCAACCTTTGCAACTTTAAGTCTGAAGGACTTCAGCTCCCAGAATTCTCCAGCCAGCAAAGCTGGCTGGAGAAGTCTGGGAGCTGAAGTCCTTCAGACTTAAAGTTGCAAAGGTTGGAGACCCCTGCTTTAAAGCAAAGCTGGCTGGAGAAGTCTGGGAGCTGAAGTCCTTCAGACTTAAAGTTGCAAAGGTTGGAGACCCCTGCTTTAAAGCAAAGCTGGCTGGAGAAGTCTGGGAGCTGAAGTCCTTCAGACTTAAAGTTGCAAAGGTTGGAGACCCCTGCTTTAAAGCAAAGCTGGCTGGAGAAGTCTGGGAGCTGAAGTCCTTCAGACTTAAAGTTGCAAAGGTTGGAGACCCCTGCTTTAAAGCAATGCTGGCTGGAGAATTCTGGGAGCTGAAGTCCTTCAGACTTAAAGTTGCCAAGGTTGGAGACCCCTGCTTTAAAGCAAAGCTGGCTGGAGAAGTCTGGGAGCTGAAGTCCTTCAGACTTAAAGTTGCAAAGGTTGGAGACCCCTGCTTTAAAGCAAAGCTGGCTGGAGAAGTCTGGGAGCTGAAGTCCTTCAGACTTAAAGTTGCCAAGGTTAGAGACCCCTGCTCTGGAGCCTTCAGGAAAGTTCCTGAAGCCTCCGGAGGTCCTCCTGGGGGCTGTTTTCGCCCTCCCCATTTACCTATAAAGCCTCGAGCCTGGGGAGGGCGAAAAAAGCATGTAAAAAATGGGGCGGAGCGCCTGTCATGCACGCATGCATACCATCCTTGGTTGAATAAACAAGAGGCATAGAATCCAAATCACGTGGAGGATTAGTACCGCTTTGTAAAGCCTTAGTAAGATCGTGCCTGGAGTACGGCATCTCGTTTTGGCCACCACATTACAAAACAGACACTGAGAGTTTGGAAAGAGTTCAGGGAAGAGCAACTAAGACGATCAAAGGCCTGGAGACTAAGGTGGCAGGATTTGGGTTTGGTCACTCTAGAGCAGAGGTCTCATTCTTGCGGCCCATGAGCCAATTGCGGCCCACAGGACGGTATCTTGTGGCCCCCACCGTGATATGAAAGTATAATATTAGTGCAGCCCGCAGGAGGAGTGGACCTCTGTGGAATCCCTTATGCGGCCCAGCCTCACCCAGCGGCCCCCAGGTAAATTGAGTTTGAGACCCCTGTTCTAGAGGAAAGAAGGACTAAGGGGTGACATGATAAGGGGGACATGATAAGGACTAAGGGGAGCCTTCCAGGATTTGAGGGGCTGCCCCAAAGAGGGGGTCAATTTATTTTTCCAAAGCACCAAAAGGCAAGATGAGAAGCAACGGATGGAAACTAATCAAGGAGAGAAGCAACCTGGAAATGAGAAACTTCCTGACAGTGAGAACAATCGGTGGAACAGCTTGCCACCAGAGTTTGTGGGAGCTCCCATCACTGGAGGTCTTTAAGAAGAGACTGGACTTATCTGAGATGGTATAGGGCAGGGGGGTCCAAATGGATTTCTTTGAGGGCTGAATCAGCTTTGTAGTTCTTGGCGGGCCGGTCGGGAGGAGGGGGAGGAAGATGGGAGAGATGCCTCCTGCAGCCTGCGGGCCTTGAGTGTGACACCCCTGGTCTAGGGTCTCCTGCTTGAGCAGCGGGTTGGACTAGAAGACCTCCAAGGTTCCTTCCTGCTCTATTCTGATTGAATAGCATTTCGACCTTGATTTGTAGGAAAATAACAGGCAAACACACAAGTCAAGTTAAAAATAAGGCTCTATTGGAAGACCTGTTTTTAGAGAGACGTTACATATACAAAAAGTTCTTTTTTTGTCCTGAGATGAATGCAAAGAAGGGCTACAGACAGAAAAGACAAGAGATCATACAATTCAGCGTGTGGTTGTTTTTGTTTTTGAAAGGGCAAAAAGCATTGAATATTCCAGGGACATCCAACCTGGGCAATTTTTAAGACTTGGGTGGACTTCAACTCCCAGAATTCCCCAGCCAGCCATTCCGGGAGTTTGGAAGTCCTCAAGCCTAAAAAATTGCCGAGGTTGGACACTCCTGGATCAAACCAACATAACTTACAAAAACTACGCATTGACAGTATTTTTTTTTAAATTATTCTAAGCAAACAAACCGAATCTGGTCCACAACCAAAATAAAATCAAGGTAGCTGCAGCATAAATGCTTCCTCTTTATTGCAGTAAATAACTTGTCGGTGTGCCAAGATCCATTTAGCGAGACGGATTTCCGACATCTAAACCAAGTATTACTGTCAAGTATTATTTTCTCCCGCAAGAGGCAGCCTTGTTTGGAAAAGTGCCATAATTGGAAGGGCTGAGCTGAAGCCGAAGTGCAAGAAATTTCAGTCACATTGAATGGCGAACCCATGGCACGTGTGCCAGAGGTCGCACACAAGTCCTGTCTCTGGGGACATGTGCTGTTGCCAGCTGCTCTTTGCGCTCGCCGGAGCATCTAAAACCCAAGGACCAGATGGCTGGTGTGCATGCGTGTGCTGGCCAGCTGGTCAAGTTTCTGGCGCATGTGAAAACCAGCTGGCTGGTGTGCATCCATGTGCCGGAAATCTGAAGACCAGCTGGCTGGTGCAGAGAACCGCATCGGCCAGCTGGTCTTTGGGTTTTTGGCGCTCCGGCACCCACAAGTGCATTGGCCAGCTTGGCTTTGCGTTTCAGGTATTCTGGTGCACACATGCACGCCCATGTGCGTTCCGTTTTGGCCACTTGCTTCCAAAAAGGTTCACCATTGCTGCATTACAGTATTTTTTCAGAGAGGGAAGAAAAGTGCGTCTAGTTAAAGAGCTGAAATTTATACACCCGGCCACATAGATAAGGCACTTTCCCCCCTGCTCCTTGTAAGCTTTATTTCATCCTATTTACTGTTTTGGGGTTTTTTTTGGGGGGGGGGGAATGGGGCACAGTCAGGGGAATGATTGTGTGAATCGCACATAACCGAGCAGGGCAGCCTGAAAATGTTTCATTCGAAGGATTTTCGTAGCCGATACTTCAATAAGAACCGTTCATAACTTTGGCACTTAGTGATGGAAATTCGAATGAGACCAGCTGATAATAAGAGAACAGCCTACAGGGAAAAAAACCTATAGGGCTTTATGGTCAGAAAAGTCACGTATATATCTTGGAATGTTCATTGGCAAAATCCAGGGGTGGATGTTTGCATCAGAAAATAGAAACTGGCAAAGGAAACCAAGGCTCACTAGATGCTTTTCTGAATGTGCTGCTGGGGCACTTTGTGAGATTTAAATGATTAAAATAACAATTTAAATTAATTAAATCGGAGGCTCGGCAGCTCAACCCCCAAAGTTGCTTCCCTCTTTGCTCTGGATGGGAGCTGATTGTACACGGTGCGGCCTCATCAAAAACGGAAAAACTAAAACAATCAACGTGAGCTTCCCCCAGGATTGGGGTAACATCAGGACCACTGAAGGTCCAACCTGAGATGCCATCATGAAACATCAGCCTGGAGCCCCAAAATCTTTTTAAATGTCAGAGGTTTTTTTAGGGTGCCCTGGGGCCATTCAAAACGGCCGTGTGCAAAGAGTCACGGACATTCTGGTCGCTTGGGATTCCTAGACAAAGTCAGGGCAGGCTTGGTGAGCATTCCTAGTCCGTAATGCTAAACTCCCCATCAGTCTGTTCAGGAAGAGGAATTTTCTGCCCGGATTCTGTGGAAGCAGATCAAGCCGGAAATGGGGCTGGGGGCTTCCTGCTTCAGGGTCACAGCCCAGACAGTCTTTTCCCATTCACCCCCCCCCCCCAAAAAACAAGACCTGACCTTCAGCTTCTGTGGTCCACGGGAGGGTCAAGGCACATCAGTCCGACGATTGCAAGCCAAAGCTTGGTGGAATGAGAAGTGAGGAAGCTACCAACCAGCTTCCTACCCTGCAGGGCTGGGGGAGACTCGGTCGCAGGGGCACGGCCCCCTTCGCTTAGTCCCACGAGGGGTGCGTGGGCACTGTGAGCAGCGGAGCAGGAGAGAAGAGCTGAGGGAAAGGCCTGGGGTTCCTTTCTCCCGGGGACACGAATCCGGGGCCCTCCGGCCTGGGCGTCATTTGTAAAGGGCCATCTTCTTGCTCTGGTACATGTACATGTAGGCGTCGCAAAAGAGGCGCTTGGCCACTCCTTCCATGTCCCGGGGCTGCTCCATGGCCAAGGAGGAGACAGGCATGGTCAGGTATTTGGCCACCTCCGGACACAGCGTCACCGTGGGAATGTTGTAGCCGTTCTCGTCACCTGAGAGGAGGAGAGGGGGGAGGATTGGAGGGTCAGCCAATCACCAGGAGATTGGGAGTTCTAGTCCCACCTTACACATGAAAGCTGGCTGGGTGACTTTGAGCCAATCACTGGGAGTCCTGCCTTAGGAGGCATGGAGGCCAACTGGGTGATTTTGTACTAATCCCAGGGAGATGGTGAGCTCTAGTCCCGCCTTAGGCATGGAAGCTGGTTGGGTGATTCTTTCTCTCACCCAACCCACCTCATAGGATTGTTGCTATGGGGAAAATTGGTGGGGGGGAAATTATCCCTTCGGGAGAGGGGGCGGTCTAGAAATCTAATAAATTAAAATTAATTAAATTAGTTATGAAATATGTTTGTTGGTTTGTGTTAATTACAAATAAAGGCAGGGGATGGATGGATGGATGGATGGATGGATGGATGGATGGATGGATGGATGGATGGACAAATGGCTCATCGTGTCGGTCTGAATGAATGGATGAATGGATGAATGGACGGACGGATGAATGAATGGCTCATCGTGTCAGTCTGAATGAATGGATGGACGGACGGATGGATGGATGAATGAATGAATGGCTCATCATGTCGGTCTGAATGGATGGATGGATGGATGGATGAATGAATGAATGGCTCATCGTGTCAATCTGAATGAAGGAATGAATGGATGGATGGACGAACGGATGGATGGATGAATGAATGAATGAATGGCTCATCGTGTCGGTCTGAATGAATGGATGGATGGATGGATGGATGGATGGATGGATGGATGGATGGACAGACGAATGAATGGCTCACCGTGTCGGTCTGAATGAATGAATGGATGGCTCATCGTGTCAGTCTGAATGAATGGATGGATGGCCGGACGAACGAATGGCTCATTGTGTCGGTCTGAATGAATGGATGGACAGACGGATGGATGGATGAATGAATGAATGGCTCACCGTGTCGGTCTGAATGAATGAATGGATGGCTCATCGTGGCTCGGGACCTAGCTATCTGCGGGATCGGATCCTGCCTCATACATCCTCACGGCCGATTCGCTCCCACAGAGAGGGACTTCTCCGGGTGCCGTCCACTAGGCTTGTCAGTGGGCGACACCCAGGGGAAGGGCTCTCTCTGTGGCGGGCCCAGCCCTCTGGAACGATCTTCCCCCCGACATTAGAATGACCACGGACCTCCGCTCCTTCCGTCTAAAATTAAAAACACACTTTTTCTGTCTGGCCGGCCTAGGGTAGTCTCTCTGTCTATGGGGTTTTATTATATTTATTATTGGGAATGTCATTTTAGTTTAGTTTAGTTTTAATGGATTTTTAGCACAGGTACTAAGTTTAATTTTGTTTTAAATATGTTTGTATATTTGTGGTTTTTATTCTTCCTGTGTGGGGAGAGGGAGCGGTCTACAAATTAAAATTGATTGATTGATTGATCGTGTCAGTCTGAATGAATGGATGGATGGACGGATGAACGAATGGCTCATTGTGTCGGTCTGAATGAATGGATGGACAGACGGATGGATGGATGGATGAATGGCTCACCGTGTTGGTCTGAATGAATGAATGGATGGATGGCTCATTGTGTCGGTCTGAATGAATGGATGGACAGACGGATGGATGGATGGATGAATGAATGGCTCACCGTGTTGGTCTGAATGAATGAATGGATGGCTCATCGTGTCAGTCTGAATGAATGGATGGATGGATGAACGAATGAATTTAATGAACAAACGAATGGCTCACCGTGTCGGTCTGCCATGCTGTCGAAGAACATCCAGTTCTCTTTCTCTGGCCCGTATTTCACGAAGGACACGTAGTGGCTGGTCTCAATGCAGAGAACGGCAAACAGCTCCAGTTTTTCCCGTGGCACCCGCCCCGTCTCCCGACGGCCATCCCGAGCGAATTCGGTGGGAACCCGCAGCTTGGTCATCCGATGGCCTCTTCGCTGATAATGGGAGTGAGCCTGAAAGTGAGCGAGGGGGAACTGGTCAGGTTTCCCCACCATCCAGTCAGAGCTGAAGAAGCTTCTTGGATGAGGAGCGAAACGTCTTCCAAGAAAAACCAGAAAGTCCAGCTGCCTCTTGGAAAAAAAGCATCTTTGGGACAACCAGGACCTGGATGAGGGAGGATCTCCATAGACAACGTTTGATCTAATTACAAGATTCCACTATATCTAAACTGAACAAAGACTTGTGGCTTCACTGGGCCTGAATAAATTGAAGATGAAATGGGGTTGATTTATCTTAACAAGACAACCCTTCAACAGCTGTCTTCAAATCAACCCCAAAATAATCGCAAGAAAAGAAGATAAAGATGGCCTTCGCAGTTCCCACACTTGAATAATGTTGAGAATAATCTCAATCATGCAGAACAAAATGCTGCTGTATCCTCTTTTAAAAAAATATCTGTAAAGTACTACTAGTACTATTAAACCTGCAGTTAAATGTATTAAAAAGATGCGTGTTTAACTCTGCACCATGTAGAGATTGCAACGGCCTCTGTTCATTTCAAGACTGCAGAATTTGGCAAGGAATGTTTAAACCAGGATTTCTAACCTTGGCAACTTTAAGATTGGTGGATTTTGACTCCCAGAATTCTGGGATCGACTCCCAGAATTCTGGGAGTCAAAATCCACCGGTCTTAAAGTTGCCAAGGTTGGACCCCTTGCCCCAAATTATGTCACCTTTGACCAAATCAACTCTACCAAGCAATGGAAGACCAACTTGGCAAGGATTTGTTGGGGATTTAAGAGCTGCAGTAGCACAGTGGTTAGAGGGCAGTACTTCTGCTGATCACCGGCTACCTGCCGTTTGGCAGATCAAATCTCACCAGGCTCCAGGTTGACTCAGCCTTCCATCCTTCCGAGGTGGGTAAAATGAGGACCCAGATTATCGGGGGCAAGACGCTGACTCTGTAAACCGCTTAGAGAGGGCTGTAAAAACACTGTGAGGCTGTATATAAATCTCTGTGCTATTGGTAAGAAGGAAGGAAGGAAGGAAGGAAGGAAGGAAGGAAGGAAGGAAGGAAGGAAGGAAGGAAGGAAGGGCCATGGTGAAGGAAGGAAGGAAGGAAAGAAGGAAGGAAGGAAGGAAGGAAGGAAGGAAGGAAGGAAGGAAGGAAGGAAGGAAGGGCCATGGTGAAGGAGTGGTTAGAATGCAGTATTGCAGGCTAACTCACTGCCAGGAGTTTGATCCTGGCCAGCTCAAGGTTGACTCAGCCTTCCATCCTTCCAAAGTGGTAAAATGAGGACCCAGATTGTTGGGGCCAAGAGGCTGACTCTGCAAACCGCTTAGAGAGGGCTGTAAAAGCACTGTAAAGCGGTATATAAGTCTAAGTGCTAGCGCTGAGTGCTATTTAGTACAAACAAACCCCACCTTAATGTTTGAATGGCCTGGCCTGGATCCTCCACAGTGTTCCTCAAAGCAGAAAAAGAAATAAATCACACACCTGACTGCAACACGAGTCGCAAAACTGCTTCAGCCCCGTCCCAGCAAACATCTTGTCTTTGAAGCACGACGAGCACTCCTGAGTGGCAATATCTCCACACACGAAACACTCCCGGGGACCTGAAGTGTGAATGCAACAATCAGCCCCTGAAACTTTCTCCCGTTCCCTGCAATGCACAAGGGACCAGGCAGACCCCGGATGCCCCAGCCAAGAGCAAAGCATCGCACTGGTCCACAGCCTAAATCCTAAATTCCTCGCAGAAATGTGGCTGGGTCAGTGAAAAAGGGAGGCCTCAGAGAATTTCCTTTCAAACCAGAGGCGTGCCAGGTCTCCAGTCCTCATCGTGGCCACCATTCTAATGATACGGAATAATTTTTCACATTCGTTTTTAATATAAAATACAAAAATACCAAAGGAAATAATAGGAAAATAGGGGAGGGAAAAGGGGAGGGAAGAGAAAAGTATAGGGAAAGGAGGAAAAAGAAAGGAAAAGGAAAAAGGAAGGAAGGAAAGGAAAAAAGCACAAAACCTGAAGGACACTTTGATTCCCAAAATGAATGAATGGCTGCAAAAGTTGATAAGAGCAGAAATTGACTGCTATGATTTAAAGAGAAAAAAACAACACAATTGTTTTTGTTTCTACCTGGAAACCACTATCTGGACTTCGTGCTTGTGGAAAAAAATGAAACTTTAAGTTTGGGCTTTACTGATTCGATAGATTTGTTGTTATAGAAATGGCAAGCTTATATTATTATGTAAAAATAAAAAGGTTTGATGCTTTTATCTCTGTCTGTCTGTCTGTCCGTCCGTCCAGCTACCCATCCATCCATCCATCCATCTATCTTAGATAATTCATATAGTCGGCTACTCGCTTACAGCTACTCTTGGTGGCTTACAATGTACAATGTGGAAAAAAATAATAATAATAAAAATAATAACAGCACCCCACCCTCCCCCACCCCAGTTATCTTATTTCACTGCACCAAAGGGAGTTCAGAAATCAACGCAACCGTTGTCATGATGGTTTCTGCACAGGGAGCTCCCGTTACCTGACCCTGTGCATGTTTCATCACCCATGGATACGGGACACTTACGACCCAATTCCGAAGTTCCACCCCTTCCCTCTTCAGTCATGTGACTGGATTTCAGGGGCTCAGCAACTGCCCAGCTTGCAGCTAGGGCCTTACTCCTTAGTGGCTATATACACCTGTGCAAAGGGCTTAGGGCAGGGGTGTCCAGCCTTGGCAACTTTTAAGAATTCCGGGAGTTGGAGATCCCCAAGTTTTAACGTTCCCAAGGTTGGGCACCTCTCCTGTTGTTGGGAATCCCTTCCCAACTTCCTTCTCCTTCCCATATAAACCTTGTTAACTGTCGGGAATCTTTTTCCCGGCAGCAAAGCTGGCTGGAGAAGTCTGGGAGCTGAAGTCCTTCAGACTTAAAGTTGCAAAGGTTGGAGACCCCTGCGTTAAAGCATCCCCATGGGGGAAGTCACATGATCAACATTCAGACACTCGGCACCTGGCTCATATTTACGACGGTTGCAGCGTCCCGGGGTCACGCGATCCCCTTTTGCGACCTTCTAACAAACAAAGTCAATGGGGAAGCGGAATTCACTTAGCCACAGGTTGACTGACTCATCAACCGCAAGTGATTCGCTTAACAACTGTGGCCAGGAAGGTGGTAACAGGGGGCAGAATTCCACTTAACAAATGTCTCACTTAACAACAGAAATGTTTGGGGGGGGGGGTCAATTGTGGTCGTAAGTTGAGGACTACCTGTACATCGATAGATAAATGTTTTAGTGTCACTTTTGCATTTTTGGATTCTGTTGCTGCTGTTATATTATTATTGTTATCTTGGGATGGTGGGATTGTTTGATGCGTGGCCTTCCGTCTTTCCAAGGCAGGAGCATCGGAATTTCATCTTAATGTGTGCCCTTATGTAGACAGAAAATGACAATGAAGGTTAGCTTAGCCTCGTGATGGCGAACCTATGGCATGGGGGCCACAGGTGGAACGTGGAGCCATTTCTGAGGGCAGGTGAGATGTTGCCCTGTCAGCTCCAGCACGCATGCACACGCTGGCCAGCTGGTTTTCGGCCTTGATTTTCAGCAGTTTTTTGTCCTCTGGAGGCTTCAGGAAAGACTCCAGAGAGTGGAAAATGGACTTACTGGGCCCACTGGAGGGCCTCTGGGAGGGGGGCGTTTTCACCGTCCCCAGGCTCCAAGAAAGTTGTGTGTGTATGCATGGGGCAGCAGGGCAGGATGTCACGCACACATGCACAGGGGGCATGGCGTGGAGGGATTAAATTATGGGGGTGGGCACCCAAGTGCGCGCTTTTGACACCCAAGGCAAAAAAGGTTTGCCATCACTGGCTTATTTATTTATTTATTTATTTTATTAAATTTATACCCTGCCCTTCTCCTAAAAAAGGACCCAGGGCGGCGCACAGGCATCATTAAAATCATACAAAAATACAAAATTGTTAAAAACTAATTAAATATTCCCTGTGCTAAAATTAATAAGACTCTACAATTTTAAATTATCCCTATAAAAGTCAGAAACAGGGTTTATGCTAGGCCGGCTTGTTGAAATAAGTAGGTTTTAAGACGTGGCAGAAAAGGCGGAGGTCCACGATGGTGCGTAGATCGGGGGGAAGGTCGTTCCAGAGGGCTGGGCCCGCCACAGAGAAGGCTCTTCCCCTGGACACCGCCGACCGGCATTGCCCGGCTGACGGTACCCAGAGAAGGCCCTCTCTGTGGGAGCAGATCGGTCGAAGGGATGTATGGGGCAGGAGGCGGTCGCGAATATAGCTAGGCCCCGAGCCATGGAGCGCTTTAAAGATGGTCGTCAGCACCTTGAAGCGCACCCGAAAGGCCACAGGTAGCCAGTGCAGCTCGCGCAGGAGAGGTGTTATGTGGGATTGCCTTGCGGCACCCATAATTACCCGCGCGGCCGCGCTTAGCCTATCCTCAGCTGTGTGAGAGCATCACTTCCAGAAAACGGCTAGGTCGTTTATGGAGCATTTTATATGCCTCCCCCTGTCCGAGCACTTACTGTCCAGCAGCAGGTCGGTGATATCCAGCTCCAAGGAAGGGATGATTTTGCTGAACATTTTGTACTCCTTCCCGAAACGAGGCATTTGGAGAATAAAGCAGGACGGGATCTGGAGGGGAGAAACACAACTGTGATGACCCCGGGGACAAGGCACCAAGGCCACACAGCCAGCTGAGGGTTCAAACTCTCCTCTAATGCTCCAACTTTCCCCTCAAAGGCTCCCACGTTCTTGGCAAGTCCCAAAGCAAAGCGCACGCACAAAAGAAATTAGCCAAAAATAAAGAGAGAAATAATGGGAGATGGAAAAGAGGAACTTGGGGGGGGGGGGGGGGGGGAAGAGATCCAAGCAAACTATTGAAAAGCAATAGAAAAAAATTCAGAAGAAAAGGTATGAGACATATAAAAAGAAGAAAAAGAGAAAAGAAAATCTAGGGGCAGGAGATTAGTAGAACGACACGAACTAGTAGAATGAAATGGCATATTGTAAACATGGTAATTGTATGCACCTAATTAGGATGGGTGTGAGCTATATTAATACTTTTAAAAGTGTAATTGTGTTAAAAGTTTCCTATATAAAAAAATTGAACTTGAAGACATATGTCACTAATAGGAAAGGAAATGAGAAGTTGATTTATTTTTAAAGAGAAGGGGGGGAAATGATATTGTTTATATACGTAAAAAATTAGAACTTGGAAAATATGAGGAAAAAAGTAATACAGCTAAAATTGGAAATAATGGAAACATAATGTGAAATGAATCTTGTGTTTGTGGAAATGTTAAAGGGGAAATCCGGACAACACATTGTTCACAAAAGAATTTTTTATTATCTAACAAAAATAAAAAACTGTATAAACGCAAACGCAAACACACACACAAGCACACACAGCAGCCTCTGGCTGCGAGCTTTCCAGCAAAGCAAAGGAACAGGGAAATGAATCCACAAAGGAGGGAGAAACCAAGCAGTCCTGCAAACTCCAAGCTTTGGAAATGGCACACCAAACGCCACAAATTCAGCATTTGCCCCTCCCCACAGGGTCTCCTTAATTCTCAGTCCCAGGCGTGCCTTGTGAAGGGGGGGTGGGCCGGGCCTGATAAGTTCTCCATCCATTTTCCAGACACCATGCTGCTAAGGGGAGGTGGGGGGGAGGGGGAGCAGGACTTATGAAAGAGGAGGAAGAGGAGGACTCACCTCCACCAGCTTGAGGTCCGAGGTGAGGAAGGAATGCTCTACCAGCTGCTGAACGTTGGGCACCACCAAACTCTCCTGCTTGTCCATGAATATCTGGTAACAGTAACACTCCTGTTCTTTCAACCTTCCCGACCTGAAATCAGAAGCGCTCTGCTGAGCCACCCGCTCTGGCCCGGATCCGAAAAAGGAACCAAAAGAAATGTGGAAGCTTCAACTGCCTAGAGATAAGTTGCAGCCAATGCACGCTTTCCTCTTTCAACCGAGAAGGGCCAGCCGTGGTAGGAGGGCAACCTGGAGAAGATACTCCCTCCCTCCTGAGCAGGGGTGGATTCCTACCAGCCTTGCTAACGGTTCGCTTGGCCGGAACTGGTAGGAACCCACCTCTGCCCCTGAGCCAGCGTGGGGTTTATCTACCCCACCTCTTTCCAAAATGGCACGAGGGAAAACCTAAACTTCCAGGTCTCAGCTTATTTATCTGCTCCTTAAGGTTTCAAAATCAGAAGATGGATTCCCAAGTGTCTGTGGAGACTCTCTGTCCTCCAGGTCATAGTTGTCCCAAAAGTCTTTTTTTTTTTCTTCTCAAGAGGCAACTGGGCTTTCTGGTTTTTCTTTGAAGGCGTTTCGCTTCTCCTCCAAGAAGCTTCTTCGGCTCTGATTGGATGGTGGGGGACATTTAAAAAAAAACAACCCAAGAAAGTCCACGCCTCCTGAAAAAAAACACACCTTTGGGGCAACCATGACAACCGAAAACTTTTGCCATGGCTACACTAGACCGTTTCTCAAAGGTCATGGAGTCCCTTCCAACGCTGTTCCTCCCCCTTTCACAAGAGCCCAAGTGAAGAGGGAAGGGCGAGGCCAGAAACTTACTGCAGCTTCAAGAGTGGCTCCAGTCCAAGAATGCGATGCATGATGAGATTCAGAAACTCTTCAGGGTCTGAAAGAGCAGAGGGCACCCCAGGTCAGACGCAGGACCATATGACACCCCCCTCCCTCCCTCCCCGGAGAATGAAGGCTGCTGTAGCCACAAGCACAAATCCTTCTACAAATAAGCACTTGCCCCACGGAATCTCCCTTATGATTCCGCTGGCCAGGTAAGATCGCCCAGTGGTGATTTAATCACCAAAGAAAGGATCACGGAAAGGCAGAGTAGCAGAGCTGGGAGGGACCTTGGTGGTCTTCTAGTCCAACCCCCTTGCTCAGGCAGGAGACCCTATGCCATTCCAGACAAATGGGTGTCCCACCTCTTCTTGAAAACCTCCAGTGCTGGAGCCTTTCAGCACGGGAATCTACTCGGTAATCTCTACCTCCGGCCCCATCCCTCCCACGGAAATCCACAGCCAGCGATCCTGGGAATCCAGGCCCACCTCCATTTCCCCAATTTTGAAATCAGAATCTCACAATTTCAAATCGAAAGAGAGGGGAGAGAGAGAGGGAGGGAGGGAGGGAGGGAGGGAGGGAGGGAGGCACCTTTTTCTGAAGTAGCAAAACTGGAAGACTGTCCCTTTTCGGTCAGCTGACACCGAAGATCCATCACACTTTTGGCAGCAACAAAACCATTCCTGTTAAAGACCCAGGCAAAAAGGGAAATCTCAAGACACTTTGAAAACTAGACTTGGGGCCCCTGATTTGCACTCTGGCTCTCCAAAGTCCCAGGTCTTTGCATTCTGCGCCTTGACTACAAAATTGGACTCAATTGAGTCAGGCTCAATTTCTCCTGAGTTCTAAGTTGCTTCTCTCCTTGGTTAGTTTCCACCCATTGCTTCTTGTTCTGCCCTCAGGTGCCTTGGAGAATAGTTTGGCTCCCTCTTCTTTGTGGCAACCCCTGAGATATTGGAAGGCTGCTATCATGTCTCCCCTGGTCCTTCTTTTCATTAAACTAGACATACCCGGTTCCTGCAACCGTTCTTGATATGTTTCAGCCTCCAGTCCCCCGTCCATCAGAGGGTTTCTGAAGCAATCGATCAGAGGACCCAGAGAGCCACTTACTGCCTCAGAGGGTTGACGATCTTGTCCCGGAGGATCTCTTGGATGCGCCCATCAGCGGGGAGAGGGGGCTTATACAGCATGGAATCCAGGACCGAGGTGCAGGAGAAGAGGCTGTGGCGAGAGAGGAAGTGCCCGTCAGTCCAGCGCATCCAGGGTGGGGGACAGAGAGATGGACGGAGAAGGAGACGGAGGGCAGGGAAAGCAAGGACATCCACAAGCAGGGTGCCCAAGGCGGTGCCTTCCCCTGCAGGGTGAAGGGAGCTCGGTAGGGCTGCCAACCTGAATAGGGCAGCGTCCATGTAGCAGGAGTTGCAGTGGCCTTGGATCCCCCTCATCCGCCCTCGGAGGACACTCACGGCCACCTCGTCTCTCAGGGGTGGGGAGTTGCTCTGAACAGACAGGCTATCCACGTCACCTGAAACACAGCAGGAGTCTCTATTTTAATAATGACAATGAGGAGGAGGAAGAGGAGAGGAAGAGGAGGAGGAGGAAGAAAAAGAGGAAGAGGAGGAGGAGGAGGAAGAAGGAGGAGGAGTACAACAATACAATAGCAGAGTTGGAAGGGACCTTGGAGGTCATCTAGTCCAACCCCCTGCCTAGGCAAGTGCCCTCCACCACTTCAGACCAATGGCTCTCCAACATCTTCTTAAAGACTTCCAGGGTTGGGGCATTCAGAACTTCTGGAGGCAACTTCTGTTCCACTGATTCATTGTTCTGACTGTCAGGAAGTTTCTCCTCAGTTCTAAATTGCTTCTCTCCTTGATTAGTTTCCACCCATTGCTTCTTGTCCTGCCCCCAGGTGCCTTGGAGAATAGCTTGACTCCCTCTTCTTTGGGGCAACCCCTGAGATATTGGAAGGCTGCTCTCCTGTGCTCCCCTGGTCCTTCTTTTCCTTAAACTAGACCTACCCAGTTCCTGCAACCGTTCTTCGTATGTTTTATCCTCCAGTCCCCTAATCCTCTTGGTTGCTCCTCTCTGCACTCTTTCCAGAGTCTCCACGTCTTTTCTACATCATGGTGACCAAAACTGCATGCCGTATTCCAAGTGTGGCTTTCCCAAGGCCTTATAAAGTGGTTTTATCACTTTATAAGGTCTTGATTCTATCCCTCTGTCTATGAAGCCTAGAACTGTGTTGGCTTTTTTGGCAGCTGCTGCACACTGCAGTAGTAGTAGTTGTTCTTGAAAATAAACAAATCAAGATCCTATGGAACTTTCAGATTCAGACAGACAAACCTCTGGCCCACAACACACCTTACATCGCTATTATAGAAAAGAAAAAAAAAATTGGTTCATTGATATTGCAATACCAGGTGATGCATGAATTGGAGAAAAACAGCTAAGAGAAAAATAACGAAATATCATGATTTGCAAATTGAAGTCTAGAAAATGTGAAGGAAGAAATAAATGGTGGTACCAATAGTAACAGGAGCTCTTGGAGCAATTCCCAAAGGGCTGCTTAGATGAATGGAAATTTTGAACTTATCAGACCTTTGCAAAAAACCACCTTATTCAGAACTGCCTATATATACTCAGACGTTGCCTTAACAGCTCTTGGGTCCTTGGTTAGGATCTGAATTGTTAAGTTTTTTACCAGTCTCAGACTGGGAATCGAACTGAAGATTAAATCTTAAATACCGTAATAATATAGTAACAAAATCCACACCGGTCAATTGCCAGCAGCTGACATCCTGCGGAAGAGACTTTTAATTTCATCAGAAAACAACCTCTGCCTATCCCAGGTCCTTTGCAAGGGACCAATAGACACCAAATCGAGTCTAAACATCTGGCTGATTGTGCGACAAACCATTCTTAGTCCCACCTTAGGCATGAAAGCCAACTGGGTGACTTTGGGCAAATTACCAGGAGATGGTGAATTATAGTCCTCTTTAGGCATGAAATCTGGCTGGGCGACTTTGGGTCAAGCAGCAGGAGATGGTGAGTTCTAGTTCTGCCTTAAGCATGAAAGCTGGATGATTTGGGGCCAGTCCCCCTCTCCCAGCCTAGCCCACCTCATAGGGCTGTTGTTGGGATGGAAACAGGAGGAAGAAGCCGTGCTAGGTGAGTTTGTTGCCTTGAATTACTTATAAATAAACATATAAACTCATTTTTTTGCCCTGATGCCCATTGAGGAGTCTGTGGACTCAACATGCAGCCGCTGCAGGGAAGGGACTTACTGAATTCGGAAGGTTCCTGGAACAGGCGCTGGTTTCCCTGGAAACGTGAATCTGGTTGGCACGACTCCAGCCGCACAAAAAGGGCCCGATGGGGAGGACAGGAAAAGTAGCGCACGCCTTGCCACTCCCCGTCGGAAAGACCGTTATTCTCTTCATCCTGTCAGGGAGGATAACAGGTCCCTATTACAGGTAGTCCTCGACTTGCAACCACAATTGTGCCCAAAATTTCTGGTTCCTAAGCGAGGCATTTGTTTAGTGAGTTTTCTCCTCGTTTTACGATTTTTCTTGCCAAAGCAGCTATGTCAATTATGGCGCTTGTTAAGTTAGTAACACGTTCGTTAAGAGAACCTGGCTTCCCCATGGACTTTCCTTGTCAGAAGGTCACAAAAGGGGATCACGTGATCCCAGGAGGCTGCGACTGTCAGAAATCTGACTCAACTGCCAAATGTCCTAATTTTGATCACGTGACCATGGGGATGCTGCAACAGTCGTGTGAGAAATCATCATTTACTTCAGTGCTGTTCTCACTTTGAATGGTCACTAAACGAAGTATTGTAGTATTACCTGTATTTGATCGTTTCAATCATGATCAATTATTGAATTCAATAATTCACTAAGAATTTTTTTACCCACAATATATATCTAATTATATAATTATAGGTTTGTGTCACAACACCCTGGTAAGCCCCAATCAAGGGAGGAAGCAAAGCTGCTTTCCTTTTCTGTCTTTCGGCTCATCACCAGAGACCATGCAGACAGAAAGCTATTAGTTTCGTTGCCTTTTGTTTCCATTTGTGTTTCCATTTGTGCTGATAAATAAATAAACAAGGGAGACTAGGATAGTCTATAGTCATTTCAAGCTAAATAGTCGTTTCAAGCTAAATAGCTGTAGCTTGAAATAGATCTATACTAGTCTCCCTTGTTTATTTATTTATCAGCACAAACGCAACACAAATGTAAACAAAAGGCAACAAAACAAATAGCTTTCTGTCTAGATGGTCTCTGGTGATGAGCCGAAAGACAGAAAAGGAAAGTAACTTGCTTCCTCCCTTAATTGGGGCTTACCAGGGTGTTGTGACACAAGTATATACTTATTCCCCTGGCTCAGCTGATCAGGAGGAGAACCTGGTGGCTTATTAGCTAAAACATCTGCCTAACATGTAATACTTCCCTGGTTCAAATCCCAGCTAAGGGTATGGCTAGCTGATGAGAGCTAAATAGTTTGAAATAGATCTATACTAGTCTCCCTTGTTTATTGATCAGCACAAACGCAACACATATATGTACATGTATGCACACAAACACACACACATATACCCTGTTTCCCTGAAAATAAGACCTCCCCGGATAATAAGCTCAATTGGGCTTATTACATGCACTCAAATGTGCTAAAATAAGCTCTCCCCGAAAATATCGCAACACAGCAGCAGCCATGAGGCCAAGCGTTTATTTTGGGGGTCAAAAGAAAATAAGACCCTGTTATTTTCGGGGAAGCACGGTATTATATGTACTGAGTCTACGTACAGTATAGACATACATTTCTCTCTACACACACACACACACACACACACAGTGTATATATGTGTGTACGTATACACATATGTGATGAGGGAGCTTCCATTATTTATTGTGCCGTGTGTGTCTGTGGGTATGTGCACGTACACAAATATACACACACTATAAGTGTATATATACATACATACATACATACATACATACATACATACATACATACATACATACATAATAATAATAATAATAAGTTGGGATTTATTAACCGCACCCTCTCCCCACAGGGACCCGGGGCGGTGCACAGGCATAATTAAAAACAATATACAATAATACAAATATTACTTAAAATAGAATTAAATAAATCTACCCGTGCTAAAAATATAAATTAAAAACCCATTAAAATTTATAATTAAAAGACAGAGAGAACTATTCAAGGCCGGCCAGTCGAAAGAGATGGGTCTTCAATTTTACACGGAAGGAGCGGAGGTCGGTGGTCGTTCTAATATCAGGGGGAAGGTCGTTCCAGAGGGCCGGGCCCGCCACAGAGAGCGCCCTTCCCCTGGGCGTCGCCCGCTGACAAAGTCTAGTGGACGGCACCCGGAGAAGCCCCTCTCTGTGGGAGCGAATCGGTCGTGAGGATGTGTGGGGCAGGATCCGATCTCGCAGATAGCTAGGTCCCGAGCCATGGAGCGCTTTGAAGATGATAACTAACACCTTGAAGCGCACCCGGAAGACGACCGGTAGCCAGTGCAGCTCGCGCAAGAGCGGTGTTACGTGGGCAAACCTAGAGGTGCCCATAATTGCTCGCGCGGCCGCATTCTGAACTAACTGAAGCCTCCGGGTGCACCTCAAGGGGAGCCCCATGTAGAGAGAGTTACAATAGTCCAGTCGGGATGTCACGAGGGCATGAGTGACTGTGCGAAGGGCGTCCCGATCCAATAGGGGGCGCAATTGGCGAACCAGGCGAACCTGGTAAAACGCCCTCCTGGCCACGGCTGTCACTTGCTCTTCCATAGACAGCCGGGTATCCAGGAGGACACCCAAATTGCGCGCCCCATCCACAGGGGCAAGATGTTCGCCCCCTATGGCCAGCGTTGGAGAAAGCTGGTTGAATCGGGCAGCCGGAAACCACAGCCACTCGGTCTTGGTCGGGTTGAGCCTAAGTCCGTTACTTCCCATCCAGATCCGCACGGCTTCCAGGCACTGGCACATCACCGCTACGGCATCGTTGGGGTGGTTTGGGGTAGATATGTACAGCTGGGTGTCATCAGCGTACAGATGGTACTCTACCCCAAAACCACGGATGATCTCACCCAACGGCTTCATATATGCATTAAACAGGAGAGGCGAGAGGACCGACCCCTGAGGCACCCCGCATGTGAGGGGTCTCGGGGTCGACCTCTGCTCTCCTGCCCGCACAAATTGCGATCGGCCAGAGAGGTAGGAGGAGAACCACCGCAAAACGGTGCCTCCCACCCCCAACCCCCCCAGCCGATGCAATAGGATACCATGGTCGATGGTATCGAAAGCCGCTGAGAGGTCTAATAGGACCAGGATGGAGGAACATCCCCCATCTCTGGCCCTCCAGAGATCATCTACCAACGCGACCAATGCCGTCTCGGTGCTATGCCCGGGCCGAAAGCCGGACTGGCGCGGATCTAGATAGTCAACTTCCTCCAGGTGACGGGGAAACTGTTGTGCCACCACACTCTCAACAACCTTCGCCAAGAAGGGAAGGTTGGAGACTGGACGGTAGTTGTTCAAAATAGCTGGGTCCAAAGAGGGCTTCTTGAGGAGGGGCCTCACCATAGCCTCTTTTAGGGAGGCAGGCAAGGAACCCTCACTCAAGGATGCGTTGATAACCTCTTGGAGCCAGCCTCGTGTCACCTCCAAGGATGCCAGTACAAGCCAGGAGGGGCACGGGTCCAATGAACATGTGGTGGCTCGCAGTCGCCCACGTAACCTGTCCATATCCTCGGAAGTAACGGGGTCAAACTCCTCCCAAACAAGATCTCCCTCGTGGCATCCCACTGGGCCATGAATGGGGGCTAGCTCACTCTGTATCTGGGCGGTTTTCTCCTGCAGAAAAATCACAAATTCCTCTGCCCTACCCTGTAACGGGGCTTCCCGCTCCCTCTGTTGGAGGAGGGAACGGGTCACCCTAAACAGGGCGGCAGGGCGGTTTTCTGCGGATGCTATGAGGGTGGCACAATGATGACGTTTGGCCACCCTCAGCGCCACAATGTAAGTCCGTAAATGGGCTCTTACCTGTGTCCGGTCAGATTCAGAGCGGCTAGCCCTCCATCTTCTCTCTAGGCATCTCTTGCGGCGTTTCATCACCCGCAGCCCCTCAGTAAACCAAGGAGCCAGGGTGGTTCGCCGCCGCGAGAGAGGCCGCAAGGGCGCGACCCGATCCAAGGCTCCCACGGCCGCACTATTCCATGCGGCCGTGAGGTCCTCCATCGGGGCGCGGGTCAGGGATACAGGAAATGGCCCAAGCGCTGTCTGGAACCCATCCGGGTCCATCAAGCGCCTGGGGCGGTACCAGATTGGTAACTCTGGTTCCGCCTCCCCGCGGAGGGGAGCAGCGGTCGGAAAGTCGAGTCGGAGAAGTGAGTGGTCTGACCATGACAAGGGTATGATGTCTATGTCCCCTGTACCCAGATCACTCTTCCATTGGCCCGAGACGAAGATGAGGTCCGGCGTATGTCCACCCTCATGGGTGGGGCCTTGAATTACTTGGGTCAGGTCCATGGCCGTCATGGAAGCCATGAACTCCCGAGCTACCACGGATGATTCGCCCAACGATGGCAGGTTAAAGTCCCCCATAACTATAAGTCTGGGGGTCTCCACTGCCACCGTAGCGATCACCTCCAGGAGCTCGGGCAGGGCTGCTGCTACATAGCGGGGAGCCAGGTATACAACCAGCAAGCCCAACTGCCTCCCTAGGCCCCACTTCATGCAGAGGGACTCACAGCCAGAGGTCTGCGGCACAATGGTCTCTCTCGGCTCCAGGCCTTCCTTGATAATGACCGCTACCCCACCACCCCTGCCTAGGGCCCGCGGCTGATGAAATGCGCGGTAACCTGGTGGGCACATTTCAACGAGGGGATGACCTCCCTCGTGGCCCAACCAGGTCTCCGCAATTCCTACCAGGTCCGGCTCCCCCTCTGACACAAGGTCACTAATGAGGGGGGCTTTGTTGACAACGGACCTGGCGTTGCAAAACATCAGCCGCAGACCCTGGCTCTGTATTCCCTGGCCACCTAGCCTGCGAGGGTTGTGGCACCCGACCGTTTGTAACCAACGGCTGCGTGCCACCAACCGGGAGGATGAAAATTGTCTCCCCTCGGTCCTGCCCCTCCCCACGACCCTCTGAATTGGTATGCCCTCCTGAGGAACGACTCGAATATCCCCCTGCCTTTCGCCTTCCGCTTCCCGCCGTCGACTGCTATCCTGGCCCTTACTACTAATTGCTGTTTCCATCTCCATCTGTCTATATCTACCCCCCTCCCTTGAACCCCCTAAAAAAGATAATTTAAATAAGTTAAAAACTAAAAATCCCCTAAGGCCGCGCTTCGCCCATCTCTTCGGATTTACAACACCATCATCGAGATGTGCCCTAGATAAATCAAGGGGCCATACCTGCGAGAGCGGGGACTCTCGCAGCGATAGCAGGCTTGCTCTGGAATACATTTTTAAATATTTTTAAATAGATAATTAAAATTCAATAATTACATATATAAAACTCGGGTGGGTATGGGAACAATACAGATGTTAAAAAGCACAGATGTTAAAAGTCGTTGGCAGTTGGTTAAAAACAATTCACACAAGTCAATTCATTAGATGGTAAAATGAAATCAGGTGAAATAAAGTGCAGGATGGGTTCAATTGGTAAATAGATGTAATTAAATTAAATTAGATAGTTCGCAACGATGACCATTGGGGTGACCATAACTGATTGCTGTCACATGTTCTTTTTTTAAGACAGTCAGTCAGTCAGTCAGTTCTTCCGGGCTTGTTAAGGCCTTGGTGGTGTAATTCTCCCAGACTTGGGAGAGTGACCATGGGGGGAAGATGAAATTTTCAGTGGTCAGCGGTCGTCCACATCCACCTCGGCGCTCTCACCGCCGCAATCCCGCGTCACCGCCTTCGCCAAAGGCCTCTCGGCGCTCCCACCGCCGTCAGCCTGGCCTCCAGCAGCCGCCTCTCCGCTACCACCACATGGCTCTCTCACAGCCACCACCTTCCGCCTTTCCCCAACCAGTTCCTCAGTCGCCGCCTTCGTCGCTCGCCTTCCGGCGCTCCCACCGCCGTCGACTCGGCCTCCAGCGGCAACCTCTCCCCTCCACACTCTCCGCTCTCTCTCTCCACCTTCTCCACTCCGACAAACCAGCATCTCCGCCACCTCCGCCATCTTCCTCCACGCCTCTCTCACCATTCCCGCTGGCCACCGGTGCTCTCACCACCGCTTCACCCACGGCACGCCACCAAGTTGCTTTCAGCTTTTAGCTTTTCGGAGCTCTTCAGTGCAGCCGGCCTCTCTCCGCCCTATTAAAACGTCCGGGCGGCGGCCTCTGCACCGGCCTCCGTTGCGGCAATTCCCGCCCGGCGCTCACACCGCCGAGCGTTCCAGTCGCCGGCGCTCCGTCCGCTCTTCCCCCGATGTTGCGAACCCCACCCTAAGATGTCCGGGTGGGTCCCTCATCCTCCCATGCCCTCCAAGATCACAAACGAGGGCAGGGGGGCACTCAAAATGCCAACGACCTCCGCAGCCCACACGGAGCTTCAGAGCTACCCCGCCATCTTCGCGCAAGCGCAGACAAAAGCGCAGACAAACATACACATACAAACACTATATGTGTGTGTGTACACACACACATGGTGCAATAAATAATGGAAGCTCCCTCACTATCACCTCCTGGGCAAGCGGAAGCCCCAAGGAAAGACCCCCAAAGATTTGGGCCAACTCTTCCCACTGTGACCTTTGATCAGGAAGCTTCAAAGGCCTGCAGGCTCTGGAGAGATCAAAGGAGGAGAGACTCCATTCTATCTCCAGAGGCTCCGGCACCTGTGTGAGCAGCTGCTGGGGATGAAGGCGGTTTCTATCCTGCAGGCGTCCAGGCTTTGTGCTCTGGGTCCTGATCTGGCTACAAGCTGAAAAGTTCACATCAAAGAGAGATGAAGGGCGCAGGAAGAGAGTACAAAGGATGGGGGATGGGTGCTTACCAACTCAATTCCAGCCACCCTTTGCTGGGCGTTAGGGAGGGAGCCAATCCAGCGGATCGTCCCCGTGACAGCCCGTCCCTTGTCTAAGTTGATCTGCACCACAGAGTTGACTCCCAGGGTGGCTTTCTCTTCCAAATTCTCCGAACTTTCGCTTCTCTTACGCTTGAAATATTCCTGGATCCCAGAATCCGCATCTGTATCCAAGACAGAAAAGCGAGGCCTGTCTCTTTATTTCTGCTGAGCCCTTTCATTCTCATCTGATGAGCTTTGGCTTTCTAAAGGCCCAGGTAAGAACAGGTGCGACATCCTGATCTTCTATGTTTGACTACAGGTAGTCCTCGACCTACGACACAATCGAGCCCCAAATTTCCCTTGTTAAGTGAGGCATTGGCTAAGTGAGTTTCGCCTCATTGTAAGACCTTTCTTGCCTTAATTGCTAAGTGAATCGCCACGGTTGATAAGTTAGTCACACGATTGTTAAGGGAATTCGGCTTTTCCATTGATTTTGCTTGTCAGAAGGTCGGAAAAAGTCAGGGATCGCCTGACCTTGGGACACAGCAGTGGTCGTAAGTATGAGTCAGTTGCTGAGCGTCTGATTTTTTGATCATGGGGATGCTGCAATGGTCGTAAGTGTGAAAAATGGTCGTAAGTCACTTTTTTCAGTGCTGTTGTAACTTCGAACAGTCACTAAACAAATGGTTGCAACTTGAGGACTACCTGTGTACTTGATTTGCAGCCCCCCCTCCAAAATCAGGACAATAAAAACTCCAGGCTGTCCAAAAAGCCCTTTACCTAAGGAGAGCACCTCTTCCTTCACCACCGAATCCAGAGGGATCTCTCGGAAAACGTCTGATGAGCCCTCTTCCTCCTACAACAAAGGAGAGAAGGAAGACTTAACAGGATTTTAAGACCTAAATGGGAAGGATGGGGGTGGATGGAGTGAGTCTCCTCCTTTCTTCCCACCTATAACAGGTGTTGGAATTCAATCAATCAGAAAAGAGATGGAAGGGACCTTGGAGGTCTTCTAGTCCAGCCCCCTGCTCAAGCAGGAGACCCTGTGCCATTTCAATCAGAATGGAGATGGGAGGGAACTTGGAGGTCTTCTAGTCCAGCCCCCTGCTCAAGCAGGAGACCACTTCAATCAAAATGGGAAGCAGGGGGTTGGACTAGAAGACCTCCAAGGTCCCTTGCAAATATTATTCGGCAATTCTTTTAACCATGGAGCCACTTACCTCCAAAAGTTGTGGACATTGAAAGTTGAAAACCTTCACTGGAGGTTTTCACGAAGAGGCTGGACAGCCACTTGTCTCAAACTGTATAAGGGCTCCTGCCTGAGCAGGGGGTTGGACTAGAAGACCTCCAGGGTCCCTTCCAAATATTATTCAGCAATTCTTTTAACTAGTGGAGCCACTTGTCTCCAGAAGTTGAGTGTTCCTTCACTGGACAGCCACTTGTCTCAAACTGTATAAGGGCTCCTGCCTGAGCAAGGGGTTGGACTAGAAGACCTCCAAGGCCCCTTCCAACTCTGTGTTATTCTGTTATATGCTGGGGGCTTTGCTTCCTGAGCTGAGATGCCTGGCTCCTTTGGAGTTATCCAGCCAAGGTCTCTATGCCATTTCAATCAGAATGGAACTGGAAGGGACCTCGGAGGTCTTCTAGTCCAACCCCTGCTCAAGCAGGAGATCCTACGCCATTTCCATCAGAATAGAGGTGAATTCTACAAAAGCATCCTTCACCTGTCCAGAGTCTTCTGAACCACAAGATGAGAAGCACATTTGATAAATGGTTCATTTTGATGTCCCAAATGTGTTTTTTCCCCAATCCTTTCTTTCCTCCTCTCTTTCCCAATGACTGTTCTGTTCTATTTCTTTCTGCTCTTAAACAGGCATCTGTCTGGGTCTGCCCCGTGTCCTTCGTCCTTCTCCTTTTTTTATATGCCTTGCCCACTATGGAATCCCAAGACCCTTCTCTCCAGCTGAGCAAGTCACTTCATTTGCTGTTTTCTGTACGTGGCTCCAAGGTTGGCTCTATACCACTTCTTTCTCTTATGATCTCATTCCTGATTTTATTTTCTCTGGTCACTCCAGCAGCTTTTCTCAAAGATCTCCTTCCCATGGCGACTTAACTTTTGTTTATGTTTTATTGTAAGCGTCCATGCTTGGCACTGGTAGAGTAGGTCCCCTGCAGAGACATCGGACTCCCGCAAGCGAATTAGTTTCCAATTTCCTTCTACCTTCCTCAAAGCAAGCATTACAAGCTTTTACCAAACTTTATTTCCTTTCCCGTCTAAGAAGCAAAGAAACAAATGGGTTTAAAGAGAGGGAAAGTTTTCTTTAAGAGAGAACTGTGGAACATTTCTCTCTCAAAATAAGAAGGCCATTATTGCTTGTAACTGTTCCCAGAGCTATCTGGTTATCCAGGTGAGTCACAAAATGCATGAACAGAAAGAATCATACGGACCCCAACCTCCTACAATGCAGCCAGCTCAGTGTGACCTTATTCTCCAAAGCACTTGAGGGCAGGACAAGAAGTAAAGGGTGGAAGATAATTAAAGAGAGATCCGACCTAGAATTAAGGAGAAACTTCCTGATAGTGAGAACAATCAACTAGTGGATTGAAATTAGAAATTTTAGAAATTTAGAAATTGTGGGTGCTCCATCACTCGAGGTTTTCAGGAAGAGACTGGACAGCCATTTGTCTGATACGGTATAGGATCTCCTGCTTGAGCAGGAGGGGCGGGGGCTGTTCTAGAAAACCTCCAAGGTCCCTTCCAATCCTATTATTGTAGGAGATGACGAGGTTGAGGGAGGGAGGGATCAAACACATCATCAGTTTAGAGTCTCTTCATGCCCACAAGAGATCGAAGTCCAGTCCTCCTTGAATTCTGTTGACTTTTACCTACTACCAATTTGCCTCGGATTCTTGTTTAGAGGTAGCATGAAATAAACTCCTATTAATTTTGGACCTAACTTTACCTCCCAATTCCTTGCACCTGACAATTATTCTATGTTTTATGTTCTGATGAAGCAGCTTTCCAGAGCTTCAAACAGAGACTTTGTTTAGCCTGATGCTCTACAATATTCAATCATTAACTATTTGACTGGAGAAGCAAGATTAGCTCAGCTAAGTTGCCCACTCAGAATGTCATTCTACTTCCCCAGTTAAAAGCTGCCACGGGACCATCTAAGCTGCTGTCCCATCCTTTAACATGGAAGTATCAACATTTAGACTTTCTCTCTGCCCAATGCAGAGTTGGGGTGTTGTTGTGGGGGAAAGAGAAGGAGGGAGGGATATTAGGTATGTTCATCCTCTTGAATTATTCATGAAAATAACAAAGGCAGGATAGAAATAAGTGACATTTTTATGGAGATTTTCTATCATCCAGGTCATGGTTGTCCCCAAAATGGTTTTCAAAAGGCAACTGGACTTTGTTTTTCCTTTAAGATTAAGTGTGGTTGTTTATTTGTAGATGTTTCATTACCCAAGTAGGTAATATCGTCAATGCTGGTGAGTGTGGGGTTTGCTGTTTATATACAATAGCCTCTTCTGGCAATGTTGGTGGGGATATGGTTTTCTACTTGGTAATTCCTTGATGAGGGTATTGTTTTCAGCTAGAATTTTCTGTCTGGTATCAATCCCTGCTTATCTGGAAGTTGGTTGCTGGAGAGGATATGTTCTGGTCTTATTGTTACTGGCAGGTGGGCCACTGTCTTTAAATATAGAGCAAACCCCACACCAAGGACTCCAAAACCAAGGTGAGCTTGAAATCAAAGGAGCCGCCTTGAGCACTGAGAATACATCATTTTGGGAAACCAAAAGCTAAATCACAGACTGAATTAATGGCTGACATTTTTCTGTGGAGTCCTTGGTGCTCTCTGAGCTTTATACTATACAATACAATAGCGGAGTTGGAAGGGACCTTGGAGGTCTTCTAGTCCAACCCCCTGCCTAGGCAGGAACCTTATACCGTTTCAGACAAATGGCTATCCAGCATCTTAAAGACTTCCAGTGTTTGGGGCATTCACAACTTCTGGAGGCAACTTCTGTTCCACTGATTAATTGTTCTAACGGTCAGGAAATTTCTCCTCAGTTCTAAGTTGCTTCTCTCCTTGATTAGTTTCCACCCATTGCTTCTTGTCCTGCCCTCTGGTGCTTTGGAGAATAGCTTGACTCCCTCTTCTTTGGGGCAACCCCTGAGATATTGGAAGACTGCTATCATGTCTCCCCTAGTTCTTCTTTTCATTAAACTAGACATTTCCCCAAAGGTGCTTTTCCAAAAGGCAACTGGACTTTCTTGTTTATTTTTTCTTCTTTGAAGACGTTTCATTTCTCATGCAAGAACTGAAGAACTGAAGAAGCTTCTTGGATGAGAAGCAAAACGTTTTCAAAAAGAACAGCACCTTTGAGACGAGAGGAAAAAAAGCAAATAAAGCCGACAAATAAATTTCAGGAATTCATTTTCTCTTTGAGATCTCCTTACCGAACAAACTTTTACCATCCACTCATTCCCCTTCTGATACACTTCCAGGACTATCCCTCGGGTGAAGGCATCATCTAAATAAAAGCCAACGGGGTCGCCCATTTTCACCGGCACGATTCCATCAGCCACCTGCCTTTTCTCCTCCACCTGGTTGGTCTCTAACGCTGGCAGAAACTGCAGCTTGTTGAACGGCAGGAAAAGGCCACACTTGGGTTTGCACTTGAAGTATTCTGCCCCATGGTAGGTGCCAGAACAGTGGCCTCTGCCTTCACCATCACCCTGGGGAAGTAACAAACAGAGGTCATGATGGAGGGGCCTCCACAGCACAGCCTTAGCCCAGGGGTGCCCAACCTTGGCAGCTGTAAGATTTGTGGACTTCAACTCCCAGAATCCCAGACGGCATTGGTCGCATTGGTCGATGATCTCTGGAGGGCACGAGATAGAGGATTTTCCTCTATCCTAGTCCTATTAGACCTCTCAGCGGCTTTTGATACCATCGACCATGGTATCCTATTACGCCGACTGGGGGGGTTGGGGCTGAGAGGCACAGTTCTACGATGGTTCTCGTCCTACCTCTCTGGTCGGTCACAATATGTGTTGACGGGGGGGAAGAGGTCGACTTCTAGATCCCTCTTATGTGGGGTCCCTCAGGGGTCGGTCCTCTCGCCCCTGCTGTTCAACATATATATGAAGCCGCTGGGTGAGATCATCCGTGGTTTCGGGGTGGGATATCATCTGTACGCTGATGATACCCAGCTGTACATATCCACCCCGGACCACCCCAATGATGCCGTCGAGGTTATGTCCCGGTGCTTGGAGGCTGTACGGATCTGGATGGGTAGTAACAAACTCAGGCTCAACCCGTCCAAGACTGAGTGGCTGTGGCTTCCGGCACCCCGTTTCAGCCAGATTATTCCAACTCTGGCCATTGGGGGCGAAACACCAGCCCCTGTGGAGAAGGCACGCAATCTAGGTGTCCTCCTGGACTCCCGGCTGACTATGGAAGACCAGGTGGCGGCCGTGGCCCGGGGGGCATTCCATCAGGTACGCCTGATACGCCAATTGCGTCCCTTACTGGATCGGGGAGCCTTACGCACAGTCACTCAAGCACTCGTCACATCTTGACTTGACTATTGCAATGCTCTCTACATGGGGCTTCCCTTGAAGTGCACCCGAAGACTACAGTTAGTCCAGAACGCGGCCGCACGGATAATTACGGGAGTGCCTAAACACTCCCATATAACACCTGTCCTACGCGAGCTCCACTGGCTTCCTGTGGTCTTTCGGGTGCGCTTCAAGGTCCTAACGACCATCTTCAAAACACTCCATGGCTCGGGACCTAGCTATCTGCAAGACCGTCTCCTGCCCCATACATCCCTGGGACCGACACGCTCCCACAGAGAGGGCCTCCTCAGGGTGCCGTCGGTCGGGCAATGTCGACAGGCGGCGCCCAGGGGGAGGGCCTTCTCTGTGGCAGGGCCGGCCCTTTGGAACGACCTGCCCCCTGAAATCCGCACCATTCCTGACCTCCGCCTCTTCCGCAAATGTCTTAAGACTCACTTCTTTCAACTAGCCGGCCTTGTGTAACCCCAGCACCGCCAATTATAAACGAGGGTTTTAAAAACGGTTACAACACAGGCATCTAATATCTATGTATTTGTATTTTGTATTTATTGATTTAATTCTATGTTCGCCGCCCCGAGTCCCTTGTTGTGAGATGGGAGCGGGTTATAAATATGAAAAATAAATAAAATAAAGTAAATAAATAAACATGTTAAGTGAGACATGTGTTAAGTGAGTTTTGCCCCATGTTACGACTTTAAGTGCCACAGTTAAGTGAATCCCTGCATTTGATAAGTTAGTCACAGGGTTGTTAAGTGAATTTGGCTTCCCCGTTGACCTTGTGGGTCAGAAGGTCACAAAGGGGGTCATGTGACCGTGGGACACTGCAACCATCCTAAGTATGAGTCAGTCGCCAAGCAGGTGAATTTTGATCACATGACCATGGGGATGTTGCAAAGGCATTAACTGCGAAAAAAAGTCCTACGTCACATTTTTCAGTGCCACACTGTAAGTTTGAAAGGCCACTAAACGGACTGTCGTAAGTCGAGCATTATCTGTACTGTCACAAAAATAAAAGCCCTTTTTAAAATCCGTCTTACCTGCAACTCCACTCCAAAGTAAATTGGATAGATCCCTGATGGCAAAGGGCTGGTGCGAAGTTTCCCAATGTAGCGGATGGTAGCAGGGGAAAACTGGTCATCCAGATCGACCAAGATCTGCTGACCTGGTTCAGCCGTCATGGCGGCATCTAGAACCTGCCTGTCTAGGAAACAGTTCAAACGTTCCCGAGCATTGTTGATGGCCAGAAGGAAGTCAGCCATCTTCTCATTCACCGGCTGCAGGCTCTCCACGTCCAGAGTAGCCACCGAACCATCCTGTTCCATGATAAACCGCCACAAGCGAGTCGACATTCTGCTAATGTGCTGCAGGTATATCTGTTCTTTCAGGTAACACATACTCCCTGCGTGGAAAACCTTGCTGCCATAATGGTAATTTTCAGTCAAGATATAATACATATTTCTGTCCAATTCTGAAGGCTGGTAACACGAGTGTGTGATGGCGGTGTCCATCTTACGAATTTTTCCCTCCTAAAATAAACAAAGGGTAAGATCAGCCTCTGACCGAATTTATTTTTTTTCAGATACAAAAATAGCCTCGTCCAAATATACACTGAAACTGAAACTGCTAGAGAAGATAAGCCAGCATGCATGCCTCTGATCTCCAAGGATCAGTTATTTAGAGTGAGGATGATGGCAATCGTTTGAAAGCCATCCAAAGCACCTTCACAGAACGATGGTGCCGTAGGGCCTGTTTTGATGGAATGGTAGAGATGTCCCACAGTTTAAAGCTCAGCTAGATTTGCTATGTGATATAGATATACCCGGAACAACAATGGAAGGAGCGCAGTGGCATTCTATACAGCAGAGATGTCAACATCTAAGCGATTGTGGTGATATGCAGACAACAACATGTAGGTATACAGGTAGTCCTTAACTTATATAACAGTTCATTTAGGGACCATTCAAAATTACAATGCCCCGAAGAAGTGACTTATGACTATTTTTCACAATTAAAAATGTTGCTGTATCCCCATAATGTGATTAAATCTCAGATGTTTGAAAACTGACTCATATTTATGACAGGTGCAACATCCCAGAATCATGTGATCGCCTATTGTGGGTGTGAGAGAGAAGGGGGGAGAGGGCGAGAATGAGAGGGAGAGGGGGAGAATGAGAGGGAGAGGGAGGAGAGGAGGGAGGGAGGGAGGGAGAGAGGGAGGGAGGAGAGAGGGAGGGAGGAGAGAGGGAGAAGAATGGGAGGGAGGGCAGAACAAGAGGGAGGAGAGGGGGAGGGTGGGAGGAGGGAGAAGAACGGGAGGGATGGAGGGGGAGAGAGAGAGAGGAAAGGAGGAGGGAATG
This sequence comes from Rhabdophis nuchalis, assembly GCA_039707465.1. NCBI lineage: Eukaryota > Metazoa > Chordata > Lepidosauria > Squamata > Natricidae > Rhabdophis > Rhabdophis nuchalis. The sequence goes on along the minus strand of CM077645.1, from coordinate 224,160,316 downwards.
AGAGGGGGGAGGGGAGAGGGGGGGAAGGAGAACAGGAAGGAGGGAGGGAAGCAAAATGTCTTGAAAAAGCATCTTTAGGAACGTAGGAAAAGATATTCATTATTGAGATGTGTATTTCAGAGGGCCAGAATTGCGCAATCCTTGGGATTTCCCAATACTAAATGAAAGTGAAAGCTGAACTTTCAAGAAGCAGGAGGGGAGGACTATCCTGCTGACGCTTTTGGCTTTAGGTGTTGAAGAAGACTCTGGAGAAGACGACCATGGACAGCCAAGAAAACAAACCATCACAACGGAAGAGAGTCTCCATAGCTCAGGGTTGGGGGTCCTTGGTGCGCTCTGGGCTCGGTTGTTTTCTTCCAGATCTTTCATTACCCAGCTAGGTATCATCATCAGGGCTCAGGGACAAATCACTCGGGTGAAAAGTCCACTTAATGGCATTGCTCAGGCTAACTTTTAAGGCGTGGTCCTCGACTTAGTGACCGTCTGAAGTCACAACGGCACTGAAAAAGGGGACTTACGGCCGTTTTTCCCACTGCAAGCATCCCCGTGGTCACGTGGTTTACATTCAGAGGCTGGACAACTGATTCATACTTATGACGGTCGCTCACGTGACCCATTTTTTGCGAACTTCAGACCAGCGAAGCCCATGGGGGAAGCCAGACTCGCTTAACGACCACGTCCCTAACTTAACTATGGCAGTGATTTGCTTAACAACAGTGGCACAAAAAGTCGTAAAACGGGACAGAGCTCTCTGAAGTCTTACTCAGCCGTATCAATCCTGGGCTCAACGGTGGTCGTAAGTCGAGGACTGCCCGTATAAACCAACCCATACAGGTGATATTATAGGCCGGGCTAGAAGGACGCAGAGGCCGGGTCTGAAGGGCAACCAGCCGCCAGTGACAGCGCACCGCTGGAAGACCCGAAGGGCCTGTTTAGCGACGGATCGTGAGGGAGAAACTCTACCTCGGAGGCCGCCGGGAGTCAAAGGCTGCCTGAAGGCGGGTAACCGACGCCGGGAGAGGGGAAATCCACACCGGTCGAGGTTCCCCTCAGCCGCCCCCGGGGCCTTCTCCGCAGCCTTTCGTCGCCCGGTTTCGGCCTTCTCCCAGCGGCGGGGCAACGGCAGCTCCCGGGCCGACCCGTCCACGGGACTGGGGGCTCCTCGGCTCCCGTCGGGGATGGGGACGGAGCGAGAGGCCGGCCCGGTTCAGCCCCGCCACCGCTCGGTCGCTCGGCCGCCCGTCAGAAAGAGGAGAAGGCGTTTCTGAGGGAAACTCTGAGGAAACGACGCTCCCCTCAGTCGGCCGGGCGACGGGCGTGACGTCACCCACCGGGCGGCCAATCGGCAACCGGAACGACAAACGAGGGCGCCTCCCCGCCGAGGGGCTCGCCCAATCAGCGACGGGATGGAAGGGAAGGGGGAAGATAAGGACTAGCAGTTATTTTCTCTCCCATTTCCCTTGATGGACGTCAAGGCTTTGTCCAATCAACGACGAGATAGAAGGAAGGCGGGAGCAGAGGGCAGGCGGAGAGCTTTCTTTTCCCTCCTCCCGTTCCCCATGATGGACGCCGCGCCTGGCCAATTGGAACCGCCAGCCCAGGTGGGCGGGGCGGGGGAAAACCCCTTCACATGGCTCCACCCAGGGATTTTCCCCGCGTCGGGAGGGAGGAGAAGACGTCATGGCTCGCTCTCCAAACCCGGAAGAAGCCACCAGCGGCCGACTCCAAAGCCCATTATCCGCAGCGGCGGTGGAGGATGGGCACTGTAGTCCGAAGGTTCCGGAAGACGAGGGTGGCAAAGGGATCCCTTACCAGCAAGGGTCTCCAACCTTGGCTACTTTAAGCCTGGCTGGACTTCAACTCCCAGAATTCCCCAGCCAGCAAAGCTGGCTGGGGGATTCTGGGAGTTGAAGTCCGCCAGGCTTAAAGTGGCCAAGGTTGGAGACCCCTGCCTTGCAGCACCATGAATGAAGGGGTGGGGCGCCATAGACTCCCCCATCCTGGTTTTTCTCCCCGCCTTCCCTGCGTATTCCACGACCCTGGGATTTCCTCGTGGTCTCCGCTCCCAAGGCTGACCAAACCCCGCTGTGCTCACCTGGAGGTGCTCTTTCCTTTGGCTCTTTAATGACTAAAAGCGCCTCCGGGGCCAACTCGTCTCCGGAAAACCCCTGGATTTCTTAGAGGGACAAAACTCCCCGAGCCCCGTTTGGTTGGAGACCCTTTTGAGTTAACCCCTCAATGTAACCCGCCGCCCGGAGGTTTCCTGGTGGTCTCCCATCCACGGACGACCTCTTGGGTGAAGTGAGGCGGGCGCCCTCAACCTGCCAGGCTCCGGAGCCCCTTGGAGAGGCGGCTCCTCGCCCGTCCAGCGGTCCGAGGGGCTCCTCCGCCCCCAGCCAGTCCGTCTGGAAGAAGGAGATACGTGTTTTTTCTTTCCGACGTTACGGGAGGGCTCCAGGTCCCCCACCGCCTCTTGCGACTCATCGGACGGTCCTGGCCGAAGGTCCGATGGCCGAAAGGCGAAGATGTTCCGCTTTCGCTCCTTTGCCGACCCCTTCTCCATCACCCATCTATCCCACGCATCCCCGTAGGAGCGCCCCTCTGCTTCCTACGGGACCCCCACAGGCGGCCGCCCCTTCCTCCCACCCCCGTATAAGCTCAGACACGGGCAAAGCGATATTGACGGGAAACAGCTTTATATTTTTTAATTAATACATTTTATTTACAAACATATAAAATTCACTCACAGAAAACTTAGACATGCACTACATTTACACCATACAATACGAACAGGAGCTTCCTGTTCTTTCTAATAGCAATTGTTAATCGAAGCCGCTCCTCTTATATTGTTTCCCCTTCTGTTATATTTCATTTGGATTTCACCCTTCTAAATCCTCTGATTTTACTCATAAGTTTTGCTGTATTTCTTCATTAGTTCTTGTTTCTTCCCTCCATCCACCTCTACCATTTATCCCATATCTGGTAGAATTCTGATTCTTCTTTCCCTGGATTTCTTTAGTTCATTTGTCCATTTCAGCACAATCCATCACCTTCCTTATTATTTCATCTTCGCTTGGAATTAGTTTATTTTCCCATTTCTGGGCCAAAGCAATCCTTGCCGCCGTAATTATATATATTATTAAATACTGGATTTCTTTGCTTATATTTCGCAGACACTATTCCTAATAGGAAGACTTCAGGTTTCCATTCTATTTTAACTCCTGGGAAACAGCTTTATTCCCCCCAGACACACAAAAAAAAAAATGCGCAGAACGCGTGTCGTGTGAATGCAACAAACCGACTCCCTCTCCCCGCAGCTGCTACGTACAGATCGAACCCCCAGCCATCCCCGCTGCTGCGTGACACCCGAGAATAAACGCCCCCCCCCTCTAAAGAAGCCGCTAAACGGAGCACTGCCCGTCCGCCCCGTCCGACTTCTCTCCTCCCGCGGGGGGATCCTCGTCGGCCCCTCCGTCGGTGTCGCTGGGGTTCCTCTCCACGGTGACCGGGATGGTGCGCTCCAGGCGCGGGATGTGGACGCGGAGCTGCCCGTCGGGGTGGAGGGCGCAGGTGACGGCTGCCAGGCGGGCGTCGGGGGGCAGCAGGAGCTCCTTGCGCAGCTGGCGGCTCTCCCGGCACACGCAGCCCTCTTCGCCCGCCGCCTCCTTCTCCTGCTTCCCCAGCACCGTCAGCTTCCTCCCGTCCAGCTGGACCGTCAGCTCCTCCGCCGAGAAGCCCTCCACGTCGAGGGCCAGCCGGTGCCAGCTTCCCCCGCGGAGGAGAAGCGGCTGCGTCCGCCCCGTCGAGCAGGAGCCGGGCTCCTCCGGGGCCAGCAGCGGGGAAGGGCCCGGCAGCACCAGGCGCAGCCGCCCCGTCTCGTAGACTTCGTCCAGCAGCTGGCTCAAGAGGCTGGGCGCCCACCACCGCCCCTCCCCGTCGGGCTGCCGGCCGAAGCCCGACAGCTGCGGCTCCTGCGGGATGCGCAGCGGCTGCCTCCGCCCGTAGCCCTGGCTCGCCATCGCGCCTTCGCTGGGTCAGGGAACGGGGACCAGCGCTGACTGCGCAGCCCCGACGGCTTCCCGGCTTTTATCTGGAAAGCCCCCGCCCGCTGACGCCCTTGGCGGGCGCTGGAGGGAAGCTGCGGAGCTTGGGAGGGGGCGAGCCCTATTTTGCATGCCGCCCTGGCAGACGTGCCCTGGTATTTGGGCAGCTGGCGCTCCGACTGTCCTGCTCCTAAAGGACAGAGGGCCCTTTTTGACTTCAGCTGGCAAAATTGCCCAGCCCACCATGGCCGGGTAGGGGGCAAATCCTCCACCACCCCTGCAATTTGTATAGGTTCTCCTGCTTGAGGAGTGGGCTGGACTAGAAGACCTCCAAGGTCCCTTCCAGTTTCTATTCTATTCTATTCCATTGCATGTTCTATTCTGTTCTGTTCTATTTTCTAATCTATTCTATTCTTTTCTATATTCTATTTGATTCTATATTCTAATGGATTCTATATTCTATGCTATATTCTATTTCAGGGCTAGTCAACCTTTTTATCCCTACCGCCCACTTATGTATCTCTGTTAGTAGTGAAATTTTCCAACCGCCCACCGGTTCCACAGGAAGGGTCATTTATAAAGTAGGGAAGTCAATTAAATTAAAAGAAAAAGGAAAGTGGTTCAGTATCAGACAAGACCCCTCCAGCCCACCATGAAAGCTGGAACGCCCACTAGAGTGTGCTAGGGACCAGGTTGACTACCCCTGGCCTGTTTGATTCTATATTCTATTCTATATTCTAATCTATTTTATTCTTTTCTATATTCTAATCTATTCTATTATATATTCTAATCTATTCTATATTATAATCTGCTCTATTCTTTTCTATATTCTATTCTATATTCTAATCTATTCTATTCTTTTCTATATTCTAATCTATTCTTTTCTATATTCTAATCTATTCTATATTCTAATCTGTTCTATTCTATATTCTATTCTATATTCTATTCTATATTCTTTTCTATATTCTACTCTATATTCTAATCTATTCTATTCTTTTTTATATTCTATTCTATATTCTAATCTATTCTATTCTTTTCTATATATTTTTTTTATAAATAATTTTTTATTTATTCTTATAAAAAGAAAATCATACAAACATAATTTTAAACATATTGCCGTCACAGCGCGAGAAAGCGATAACATTTAAATAACCAAACTTAACATTACAGTCCTAAAGGAAGGCCTAATATTTAACACCAACATTTACACTATATACAGCCCATCTAGTTAACCTACCTACTTCATCAATTCTTATTCGTCCTTTAATTTCTGATTGATATTATTTACCAATATCCGATTTAAACATATATTATTGCTTCAGTTGTTATTATTTGGTCGTTCCCGTACCCAGTTATACCACCTCTTCCACGAGTTGTAGAATTCTGAGTCCTTTTTTCCTTTAATTAATTTTGTTAATCTGTCCGATTCTGCGCACTCGTTAATTTTATTACTGCCCTATCTGTCGGTATTTGATCACTCTTCCATTCCTGGGCAAATGCCAATCTTGCCGCAATAATTATGTGCAACACCAAAAACCATATCTCCATGTTGATATCTGGGGGTTTAAGTCCTAACAGGAAGGTTTCCGGTTTCAAATCTAATCGATGTTGGGTGATTTCTATTAACCACTGCCTGATCTTTTTCCAGTATTTAATCGCCATTGGGCAGGTCCACCACTGATGGGGATAGGTTCCCTCTCTGTGGCCATATTTCCAGCAATTAGGCATGGTCCAAGGGAACATTCTTTTCTATATTCTAATCTATTCTTTTCTATATTCTAATCTATTTTATTCTTTTCTGTATTCTAACTTATTCTATATTCTAATTATTCTATTCTATATTCAAATCTGTTCTATTCTTTTCTATATTCTAATCTATTCTATATTCTATATTTTAAGCAGGGTATTGATTTAATTTAGTTATTATTTAATAATATTTTGTATTTATGTATAATTGATTTTAAATCTCTGTTCGCCGCCCCGAGTCCCTTTGTGGTGAGATGGGTGCGGGTTATAAATGTGAAAAATAAATAAATAAATAAAATATTCTAATCTATCCTATTCTTTTCCATATTCTTTTCTATATTCTAATCTATTTTATTCTTTTCTATATTCTAACCTATTCTATATTCTAATTATTCTATTCTATATTCAAATCTATTTTTTTCTATATTCTAATCTGTTCTATTCTTTTCTATATTCTAATCTATTCTATATTCTAATCTATTCCATTCTTTTCTATATTCTATTCTATATTCTAATCTGTTCTATTCTTTTCCATATTCTATTCTATATTCTAATCTATTTTATTCTTTTCTATATTTGAACCTATTCTATATTCTAATTATTCTATTCTATATTCAAATCTATTCTATATTCTAATCTGTTCTATTCTATATTCTAATATATTCTATTCTATGTTCTAATTTTTCTATTCTATTCTATGTTCTGATCTATTCTGATCTGCCCTTGATGACCTCCTAGATTCCTGCCAGTTTTTTTTTAATATATGTGGCTTTTTTAATTGGTAAAAGACCAAGGTCATACATTAAGTTCCAATTAAATTTATTGTTCACATTGTTTAAAGTTACAACGGGGCTGAAAAAAGTGATTTATGACCGTTTTTCACCCTTACGACCGTTTCAGCCTCCCCATCTGATCACAATTCGGACGCTTGACAACTGATCCATATTTGTGACGGTCGCAGTGTCCCGGGGTTATGCGATTCCCCTTTTGCGACCTTCGGATGATCAAAGTCCATGGGGAAGCCAGATTCGCCCAATCACCGTGCAGCTAACTCAACAAATGCAGCGATTCACTTAACAACGGTGGCAAGAAAGGTCGTAAAATGGGGCCAAACTCACTTAACGAAGGTTTCGCTTAGCAACGTAAATTTTGGGCTCAGTTGGGGTCGTAAACCTGTATTTTGGTACTGTTTGTTATTATCTTGATAACGCAAGAGGGATTGGATTTGATTCGTGAATCTAGGCAGATTTCTCTTTTGACTCCGCCCTCCCAACCTTGCCCCGCCTCCTGCTCCATATATGTATTATATTCAATGTATCACGATTTAACTGTTGGTTGTGGGGCAGAGTTTGTATAAAATTGGCAGTTCTTCAAATGTTATAAAGAAATAAATAAATCCATCAAGTTTTATCAAATAAAACTAAAGGAAGTAGCTTAATTGGGAATACATTTGCCAGCCCTTGATGCCACTCTGTCTAAGGACGCAGCAGGCATCCCCAGGAAGGTCAAATAAGTCAAAATGGCAGCCATAACCATGTGATCAAAACCCAGTGTGACCTTTTTTTTTCTTATGTGCCACACAATCCCAATCTTGATTTTTAAAAAAAATTTAAGCCACTCTTAAGGCAAGGGGCGGTTTCTTATTCAGATAGTTCTCGATTTACAAGAATTTGTTTAGTGACCGAAGTTACCATGGCATTGCAAAAAAAACGGGGCTTATTTTTTTTTAAAAAAAGTTTTTAATTTATTTTCCATTTTTAAAAAAAATACAAACATTTCATCTCCCCTTGAGCAGTCTGTCCTCTGGGTACAAATGTTTTTCGACAACGTCCCTTCACGAATTATATGCATTGAATAATTATTCAATTAACGCTTCATTTCCTTCATTTCTTCTAATAAAAGATGCAATGATAACATTAAACATAATTATTCTCATCATGCTCATGCTATCAATTGCCACTTTATTCTTATCTCTTTTATCTTCTTGCTGTCTTCTTCTTTTATTTCCAAACTCCTTTTTTATTCTCTTAACCAGGGTCCAACCTTTGCAACTTTAAGTCTGAAGGACTTCAGCTCCTGGCTGGAGAATTCTGGGAGCTGAAGTCCTTCAGACTTAAAGTTGCAAAGGTTGGAGACCCCTGCTCTAAAAGGATGCGAATGCAAAGCTGGCTGGAGAAGTCTGGGAGCTGAAGTCCACCAGTCTTAAAAGAACCAACTTCGAGACTAAAGTGTCTCAATCATTAAATTAGTTGAATTAAATGAGCTCCATTGGTTAAAAGCAAAAAAAAGTAGAATTGATGCAACCTGCAAAACCGACCCAATGTAAGCCAATCTGCGACATCTGAGCGCCCCCCCCGTTGCAAAAACAAACAAACAAACAAACAAACAACCAAACGGGGAAAAGGCGGGAAAGCCTTGCCCGGAGACGTCTGTCCATAAAAAAAAAGGAAAAAAAGGCGCCTTTTTTTGCAAGCCCCCGTCGGGGCGAGGAAGGCGCCTGCATTTGCAACTCCAGCCGCTCTAGCAGGTGCAAAACCTACAAAACCTTCCTTCCCCTCGCAATTCCGCACCGCGCGCCTTCCAACTGGGGAAAAAACCAAACCAAAGCGACGGGCAATATCGATTGCAAGGATGCAACGGGGCGCCACGGTGCAATGGGGCGCAAGGTTGCAGCGGGATGCAAGGATGCAACAGGGTGCCACGGTGCAATGGGGCGGAAGGTTGCAGCGGGATGCAAGAATGCAACGGGATGCCACGGTGCAATGGGGCGCAAGGATGCAATGGGAGGCAGGGATGCAACGGGATGCCACGGTGCAATGGGGCGCAAGGATGCAATGGGAGGCAGGGATGCAATTGAATGCAAGGGTGGCATGCGATGCAAGGGTGCCACGGCTTGCAAGGACGCCCTGGCGCCCGCGGGGTCCCGCCTGCTGCAGGGAGCGGAGCCCGCCTAACCCCCGGGCGCCCTTGCTCTTGCTCGAGTCCCTCCCTTGGCAACTTTGTTTGCTGCGCGGGGCGCCGGGCTCTCGCTCCGCCCTTTCCCCGGGCGGGATTAGCAGGCGTTACAGCGCTGCCAGCCTCCGCCAGAGCAGCGTCGTCGAGGCGGGCGAGTCCAGCAGCAGCCGCCGCTTCAGCTTCACCTTCAGCCGCCGCCGTCGGTGGTCCTCGCTCGCTCGGCGCCAGCAGCAGCAACAGCCTTTGTCCGACGGCCGCCCGGCGCCCCGAGCAGCAGCAGCGCCGCCCGTCCGCCCGTGCGCCATGTCGAGCTTCTCCCGCGAGTGCCGCCTGCGCTTGACCCGCGGGGCCCCGCGGAGCTTCGAGTGCGTCTCGCTGGGGATGCCCCCGCAGGCGATGCTGGACCAGCTGGTGGGCGACCTCCAGAGCCACCTGGAGGAGATGGAGCGCCTGCGGGTGGGCTTGCTCGACGCCTACCCGCGCCTCTCGGGCTGGCAGGGCGGCGGCGGCAGCAGCAGCGGCGGAGGAGGCGGCGGAGTGTCGACCCGTCGGAGCGGCTCGAACAGCGGCTTGCCCCGGCTGGAGCAGAGCGACGACGGCCGCACCTACTACTTCGGCCTGGAGGTGGGCGACTTCTGCCCCGACGAGCTGGCCGTCAAGGTGGACGGCGCCAAGCTGACGGTCTGCGGCCGGCGGGACCAGCGCAGCGAAGGCTCCGACGGCTGCATCTGCCACGAGGTCCGCGAGGTCCGCCGGGAGCTCCTCCTGCCCGACGACGCCGACATGGAGGCGCTGACCTGCTGCTTGGCCCCCGAGGCCGGCCGGCTCCGCATCGAGGCGCCCCGCCTGGGCTCCAGCCCCGCCTGGGAGCGCACCGTCCCCATCCCCATCTGCCGCAACGACGGCCTGCAAGGGGGCGGCGGGAGCCCCTCGCCCGGCAGCCCCGAGAAAGCCTGCATCTGAACGGCCGCCCGGCGTCGGCCCCGCCCGGGAGGAGATCCCGGCCTTCGTTCGTTGCCATTGTTCGACGGGAGGGAGGGAGGGGGGGGGGGAGTTCGTTGTAAAGAGGGGGGGGGGTCGTTTGAGGAGGGGGACCCACCCGGCGCGGCTGCGGGGGTGGAGAACGGAGGCGGCGGCGGCGAGGGAGAATTGTCTCCCCGACGTGGCGAACGACCCGCTTGGAAAGTTTCGTTTTGAGTTTCGTTGAATAAAGTTGAGTTTTTGTGCATCCAAATAACGTGTGGCTTAATTTCCCCGTCGAACGCAGAAAAAAAAGGAAGGGGCCTGGCAGGTCATCTAGTCCACCCCTCCTCCGCTCATGCAGGATAACTCTTAACGTCCAACCTCGGGACCTCGCACATTTCAACCCCCGGCGGTGCTGCTGCATTCGCTTATTAGGCAGCTGTACAGAAGGGACCTTGTAGGTCATCTAGTCCAACCCCGCCACCCAAGCAGGAGGATATCTATACCAGGGGTGTCCAACCTGAGGAACCTATGAATAATTCCCCAGCCAGCCGTGCTGCATTGGCTTTTAAAGCAGCTTTACAGAATTAAATAGGAAGGGACCTGGTCATCTAGTCCACCCCTCTGCTCAAGCAGACTACATTTCAATCCCCAGCCATGCTGCATTCACTTATTAGGCAGCTGTATAGAAATAACAGTTGGAAGGGACCTTGTAGGTCATCTAGCCTCACCCCAAGCAGGAGGGTCTGTACCAGGGGTGTCCAACCTGGGAAACCTATGGATAATTCCCCAGCCAGCCGTGTTGCATTGGCTTTTAAAGCCAGGATTAAGTAGGAAGGGACCTGGTCATCTAGTCCACCCCTCTGCTCAAGCAGGAGGGCTCTACCAGAGGTATCCCACCATGAGAACCTAAGGACTTCAATTCCCACAAGTCCCCCAGTCAACCCTACTGCATTGGCATTTTAGGCAGCTTTACAGAATAACAAGTCGGAAGGGATCTGGTAGGTCATCTAGTCCAACCCCTCCACCCAAGCAGCAGACCCTACATCATTTCTGACAGCTGGCTGTCCAGTCTCTTGGAAGCCTCCAGGGGTGAAGCTCCCACAACTCGAGGCAAGTCCAGCCGCTGATTAGAATAACAGTTGGAAAGGGACCTTGAAGGCCATCTAGTCCAACTTCCCAAGCAAAACCATGCACCATTTCTGACAAGTGGCAGTCCAGTCTCTTCTTGAAAGCCTCCAGGGATGAAGCTCCCACAACTTCTGAAGGCAACTTCTGTTCCATGGGTGGATTGTTCTCACTGTCATAAAATTCCTCCTTATTTCCAGGTTGAATCTCTCCTGGGTCGGTTTCCATTCATTCTTCCTTGTGTGGCCTTCAGAGATGCTTTGGAGAATAGCTGGAGCCCCTTCCTCCTCTCTGGGGCAGCCTCTGTAATCTCTCCACTTAGGACAGGGGTCTGCAAAGTCGGCTCTTTTAAGACTGGTGGACTTCAACTCCCAGAGTTCCCCAGCCAGCATAGTTGGCTGGGGAATTCTGGGAGTTGAAGTCCACCAGTCTTAAAAGAGCCAACTTTGCAGACCCCTGACTTAGGAGATCCCCAAAGTTTGGAACTTTTAAGACTTGTGGACTTGTGGGAGTTGAAGTCCACAAGTCTTAAAGTTCCCAACTTTGGGGATCTCTGATGCAAACAGTTGTAAGAAAGCCCCCCCTGTCCCACCCACCCCCAAATTAGTACAGCTGCCACCAAACCCTCCTTTGACCTCAGACTCCTGAGCCCCAAACCTCAAAGATCATTTTGCAGATGAAAAAACAAAAGAAAAATCGGCTTGCAAAATTGGCTCCTGTCAGTTCCGGGCTTTTATATCCATCCCTGCAAAAAAACTGCACTCGGTGTGACCAGTTCACGCTTTGCAACCATTCGTTTAGTGGCCACTCCAAAGTGACAATGGCAGTGGAGATAGAGGAAAAAAGGGGCGGAGATTACAACAGGTCATCAGACTTTTTAACGCTGCAATGATGGGATGGAAATTCAAGCCACTTGGCACCCAGGATGCATTGAGCCACGTTTGCAAGCTCCCTGGGTGATGTGAACTCGCTGGCTTCTGGCCTTGCCAATGAGGCAAGCCAGGTTCACTTAATGACTGCTTGACTCACTTAATGACAGCACTAGTAACCACCATGATTTGCTTAATGACCAAAATGGGGCGTAACTCACTTAAAAACTGCCTTGCTCAACAGAAATTCAGTCTTCATTGGGGTCTACCTATCGAGGACTACCTTTAGCCATGCAGGAAAGTCCCCCCACCTCCATTTGAGATCCTAGAAAGGGATTCCAGCTACAGCGAGGGAGCAGAATAAATCCCATCTCCCAGGGTGGGCTTCTGCAAGGCTTGGACTACACAACCCATCAACCTGGGCCTCACCAAGGGGAGGTGAGACCCTCGGAAGGAGGGGAAGGCCAAACTTCAGCACCACCACCCCAAAAGCCAAGAAACGGCTTGACTGAATAGCAGAATCAAGAATGACAGAGTTGGAAGGGACCTTGGAGGTCTTTTAGTCCAAGCCATTCTTCAAGGAGGAGACCCTGCCTATACCATTTCTGTCCAGTTTCTTCTTAAAAGCCGCCAGTGACGAAGGTCCCACAACCTCTGGTGGCAGGCAGTTCCAGTGGTTAATGAACAAAATAAGAGTTGGAAGCCCCGATCATAACATATTTGTGGACTGATGCGCACCAGGCCAACAAGCCTTTTAGCCCAGCAGTGTGTGAATGCAAAGACAGCAGGCGAAACTCCACACCGATCACATTCATGGCAAAAAACAACACACACATTTCTCAGAGCAAGAAAAGGCACATCAAGGTGCATTGTTGCCAAAGGCTTTTTGTTTGGGGGGAGGGGGAGTGGGAGGGAGAAAGGTGATGGGGACACAAGGAGGGGGAAGGACCCTCACCCGATTTTACAGCCAGCGAATCCTCTAGGCCAGGGGTCTCCAACCTTTGCAACTTTAAGTCTGAAGGACTTCAGCTTTGCTGGCTGGAGAATTCTGGGAGCTGAAGTCCTTCAGACTTAAAGTTGCAAAGGTTGGGGACCCCTGCTCTAGCCCAGGGGTTCTCCCAAAACGTGGCCGCTTTGAAGACTCGTGGACTTCCAACTCCCGGAATTCCGCCTGGCTGGGGAATTCTGGGAGTTGAAGTCCACGAGTCTTAAAGCGGCCAAATTTTGGGGAACTTCCCCCCCCTCCCTCCAATTTGCTCTAGACTGCAGGGACTCTCTTCTTTCTCGGATTGTCACTCGAAGTGGCAAACAAATATATCGGATTTTGGGTGGGTGGGTTGTGGCGAGTGGGCGAGGCAAGCCACTCATGTTCCGATATCATTGTGGCTACCAACATCCTTCTTCCTGCATCTTACCAGCGGCCGGCCACACCCCTGCGCTGGGAGGAAGAAAATTCGGTTGGCTTCTTCTATCAACCCAACAGACTTTATCTGCTCTCTCCCAGTCACTAGGCCAACGCTCCCATAATCCCCAGCCAGCTCCTTGGGAAAGGTGACACAAAGACTGGTGTACAGGTGTGCGAGACTCAGGGTAACGGAGTTGGAGAGACGAGGGCGTGGGCAGACTTGGGAGGTGAACCGCTCGGGGGTTTGGCCACAATCCCCCAACAATTTGGGGTCTCGTTCAGTCCGGATCCCCACAGCAGCCACCGGATGGTTTCCGTCTGCGGCGCCAGAGCGATGCTCAGGAGCTGTTGTCCTTCTGCAGGTCGAGGAGGAGCAGGTAGAGCTTTCTCGTCACGGCCACCTGAGGTGTGGAAGCAAACCAAGGTTAAGTGGCTGCTGCTAGGCGGGGAGGGGAAAGCAAGGGATTGCTAGATTGGCTGGGAAACTGTCACAGACGATAAGAGAATGAAGATCACGGGGCTCCAGCAGCAGACAATGGTGTTGAAGCAGCCGTAGTAGTTTGCCCCAAAGTCATTCCCTTTGGAGTCCTGGGTTCCAGATTTTAAACTATGGTATTTTTTGGATTATAAGGCGCACCAAGATTTTGAAGAAGTAAATTAAGGGAAAAAAAGTCTGAAGGACTTCAGCTCCCAGAATTCTCCAGCCAGCTTTGCATTCGCATCCTTTTAGAGCAGGGGTCTCCAACCTTTGCAACTTTAAGTCTGAAGGACTTCAGTTCCCAGACTACTCCAGCCAGCTTTGCTGAAGTCCTTCAGACTTAAAGTTGCAAAGGTTGGAGACCCCTGCTCTAAAAGGATGCAAATGCAAAGCTGGCTGGAGAATTCTGGGAGCTGAAGTCCTTCAGACTTAAAGTTGCAAAGGTTGGGGACCTCTGCTCTAAAAGGATGCGAATGCAAAGCTGGCTGGAGAAGTCTAGGAGCTGAAGTCCTTCAGACTTAAAGTTGCAAAGGTTGGAGACCCCTGCTCTAAAAGGATGCGAATGCAAAGCTGGCTGGAGAATTCTGGGAGCTGAAGTCCTTCAGACTTAAAGTTGCAAAGGTTGGAGACCCCTGCTCTAAAAGGATGCGAATGCAAAGCTGGCTGGAGAAGTCTGGGAGCTGAAGTCCTTCAGACTTAAAGTTGCAAAGGTTGGAGACCCCTGCTCTAAAAGGATGCAAATGCAAAGCTGGCTGGAGAATTCTGGGAGCTGAAGTCCTTCAGACTTAAAGTTGCAAAGGTTGGAGACCCCTGCTCTAAAAGGATGCGAATGCAAAGCTGGCTGGAGAATTCTGGGAGCTGAAGTCCTTCAGACTTAAAGTTGCAAAGGTTGGAGACCCCTGCTCTAAAAGGATGCGAATGCAAAGCTGGCTGGAGAAGTCTGGGAGCTGAAGTCCTTCAGACTTAAAGTTGCAAAGGTTGGAGACCCCTGCTCTAAAAGGATGCGAATGCAAAGCTGGCTGGAGAATTCTGGGAGCTGAAGTCCTTCAGACTTAAAGTTGCAAAGGTTGGAGACCCCTGCTCTAGAAGGATGCGAATGCAAAGCTGGCTGGAGAAGTCTGGGAGCTGAAGTCCTTCAGACTTAAAGTTGCAAAGGTTGGAGACCCCTGCTCTAAATCACTATATTAGATTGATAACACAAAATTTTATATAAACTGTAAGTGAGGAGTATGGAGAGGATGCACAAAGGTTTTGTAATCAAAGAGAGACAATTTTATGTAGAATACAATTTAAAGATGTAATATTACTGGATGGTTTTGGGATGGTGTGATAAATGCCATAATGTAAACTCATTCTACACTTAGAATATCTCATATAAAAGGAAGTAATAATGGTGGTAGTCAAATCAACGTTTAATAATGATAATCATTCTATGCATATGTATTGGATGGATGAGATTTTATGAGCTTTGTCTGGTATAGGGTTTCTTGTCTAGGCAAGGGGTTGGACTAGAAGACCTCCAAGGTCCCTTCCAACTCTGCTATTGTATTGTATTGTATTGTATTATATAAACTGTAAGTTTATGACTGTGGTTTAGGGGGCACAGATGTTTCGTAACCAATCGACACACTATATGTAACTGGTTTTTATGTTTTATGTCTATTTGTTTGTTTAAAAATAAAATAAATTGTTCTTTAAAAAAAGAGAAACCTTGGGCTCAATTGTGGTCTTAACTCGAGGACTACCTGTATGTAGACAGATGTGTAAGCAATGAGACCCCCGCTCCTCGATCTATTTTATGCTCACAAGTCCAACCTCAGAGGCATTTTTCTCTCTCTAATGTGGCCCTTCTGAGCAAAATCGGATTTTAAAAGATGGGGTTTTAAAGACTTGAAACATTTGATTGTAAATGTTCTAACAGCTGCTAGAATTGTATTTGCAAAAAATTGGAAAAATGGGAAAATACCCACAAGAGGAAATTATTTGGAAAATAATGGAAGGTGCTGAAATGAGTAAAATTGCCTTTGAAATTTGAGAACCAGGGGATGAGCAATTTTATAAGGTATGGGATTTGTTTTACCAATGGTCAGACAAAAAAACTCGGAAATGAAACTGTTTATCTATGTATTTCTAGAAAGTTATAGTTATTACTATGAAAGTTTTTTTTGTTATAAAACAGAGGGTTTGACTATATGATATATAAAGGACAATCTATATAAATAAAAATGTAACTACGAGTTTGTTCAAAACCGCTAATCGCCGAAAGTCCTGCACCCATCGCTTCCAAATTTTCACACAACGTTCCTTTCAAGTACGGCACCAATGATATATATAGATCGTGTAGATGACACACCTGTGCCAGGTACACGCAACGGAAATGTAAAAAATTGTAAAAAAGGTAGGTAGATGGATACAGAGAGAGCAGTGGGCCACAGGTATTATGTCATCCTTTATAAAATACTCTGTCCATAATATTCAAGGAGAAACACAGTAGGTAGGTAGGTATGCAGCTATAGGGATAGAGAGAGGAAGGGAGAAATGCGGTAGGTAGAGGATAGAGAGAGAAATACAGTAGGTAGGTAGAGGGATAGAGAGTGAGAAATACAGTAGGTAGGTAGGTAGGGAGAGGGATAGAGAGGGAGAGGGAGAAATACAGTAGGTAGGTAGGTATGCAGCTATAGGGATAGAGAGAGGAAGGGAGAAATGCGGTAGGTAGGTAGGTAGGTAGGTAGGTAGGTAGGTAGGTAGGTAGGTAGGTAGGTAGGTAGAGGATAGAGGGAGAAATACAGTAGGTAGGTAGAGGGATAGAGAGTGAGAAATACAGTAGGTAGGTAGGTAGGGAGAGGGATAGAGAGGGAGAGGGAGAAATACAGTAGGTAGGTAGGTATGCAGCTATAGGGATAGAGAGAGGAAGGGAGAAATGCGGTAGGTAGGTAGGTAGGTAGAGGGATAGAGGGAGAAATACAGTAGGTAGGTAGAGGGATAGAGAGGGAGAAATACAGTAGGTAGGTAGGTAGGTAGGGAGAGGGATAGAGAGGGAGAGGGAGAAATACGGCTAGTAATGAATATAATGTATAAGAGTGGATGATCTGAACGTTATGTATAACTTTAAGTAGCGAGTACTTGATACTGGAAAGATTTTCTGTATGTTAAATGGATGAATGGATGCAATGAATAACTGAAACAAACATGAATGGCAATATTTAATACCTAACTACTTGGGGTAATAATGGAAAATTATCCCTGGAACTGAATATGTGGTATACTCCATGGGAACATTAACAGTAATCTGAGCACACAATGCTCAATGATAGCGATGTATTTAGATATGTTTGATGGATAACCCGTGATTCTAATTCTAACTGTAAAATCTGATGCAGAAAAGCTTGTAACCCAGAGGTTCCCAAACTTGGTAACTTTAAGACTTGTGGACTTCAACTCCCAGAATTCTCCAGCCAGCAGAGCTGGCTGGAGAATTCTGGGAGTTGAAGTCCACAAGTCTTAAAGTTACCAAGTTTGGGAACCTCTGTTGTAACCAAGGGACATGCTTGATGAAATGTTGGGAAGTACTTCATATGTGTTGTTTTGTCTTTGTTTGTTTTAAAAATAAAAATCTTATTTCAAAAATAAAAAGATGGGGCTGGAGTTGGAGACCCGCCCCTCTTTTCTCCTCCCCTCCCCCCCACCGCCTGTACCTGGTAGGGCTCCGGATCCTGCAGCCTCTTATGGACTGGGTTGAGCTTATCCAAGGACATCTGAGCGTGCGCCTTGATCTCCAACAGGGTAGGGAGGGGCTGGCAAATCTTTGGGGTGAGAAAAGCAGAAAGAGAAAACGGGAACGTAAGATAGAGCTTGTCCTTGAGTTATGACCACAGTTGAGCCCAAAGTTTATGTTGCTAAGTGAAAGCATGGGTTAATTCGGTTTGGCCCATCTTACGACTTTTCTTGCCATGGCTGTTAAGTAAATCACTGCATTCCATTCCATTCTTAATTCTATTCTATATTCCAATATTTATTCTATTCTATTCCATTCCAATTCCACATCTATTCAAATCTATTCTATTCTATTCTATTCGAATTCCATTCTATATCTATTCCTATTCCTATTCTATCCTATCCTATCCCTATTCTATTCTATTTTCCTTTCCATTCCACTATTCTTATTTCTATTCTATTCTAATTTGTTTATTCCATTCCATTCCAGTCCATTCCACTCTACTCTATTCTTAATTCTATTCTATTCTATTCTATTCTAATTTGTTTATTCCATTCCATTCTGCTCTATTCTATTCTTATTTCTATTCTATTCTAATTTGTTTATTCCATTCCATTCTACTCTATTCTTAATTCTATTCTATTCTGTTCTATTCTAATTTGTTTATTCCATTCCATTCTGCTCTATTCTATTCTATCCATATTCTATTCTATTTTCCTTTCCATTCCACTCTACTCTATTCTTATTTCTATTCTATTCTAATTTGTTTATTCCATTCCATTCCACTCTATTCCACTCTATTCTATTCTATTCTAATTTGTTTATTCCATTCCATTCCATTCTGCTCTATTCCTTATTTCTATTCTATTCTAATTTGTTTATTCCATTCCATTCTACTCTATTCTTAATTCTATTCTATTCTGTTCTATTCTAATTTGTTTATTCCATTCCATTCTGCTCTATTCTATTCTATCCATATTCTATTCTATTTTCCTTTCCATTCCACTCTACTCTATTCTTATTTCTATTCTATTCTAATTTGTTTATTCCATTCCATTCTACTCTACTCTATTAATTCTATTCTATTCTATCCTATTCCTATTCTATTTTCCTTTCCATTCCACTCTATTCTTATTTCTATTCTATTCTAATTTGTTTATTCCATTCCATTCTACTCTATTCTTAATTCTATTCTATTCTAATTTGTTTTTTCCATTCAATTCCATTCTGCTCTATTCTATTCTTATTTCTATTCTATTCTATTCTATCCTATCCTATCCCTATTCTATTCTATTTTCCTTTCCATTCCACTCTATTCTTAATTCTATTCTATTCTATTCTAATTTGTTTTTCCCCATTCCATTCCATTCTGCTCTATTCTATTCTTATTTCTATTCTATTCTATCCTATCCTATCCTATCCTATCCCTATTCTGTTCTATTTTCCTTTCCTTTCCACTCTATTCTTAATTCTATTCTATTCTATTCTAATTTGTTTTTTCCATTCCATTCCATTCTGCTCTATTCTATTCTTATCTCTATCCTATCCTATCCTATCCTATCCTATCCTATTTTCCTTTCCATTCCACTCTACTCTATTCTTAATTCTGTTCTATTCTATTCTATTTTGTTTATTCCATTCCATTCTATTCTATTCTATCATGGTCATTATGTGAATCTGGCTTTTCCATTAACTTTGCTTATCAGAAGGTCGCAAAAGCAGATTGTGTGACCCTGCAACCGTCATAAATATGAGTCGCTGAAATTTGATCGCGGGGATGATGCAACGGTCCTAAAGTGTGAAAAATGATCGCAAGCCCCTTTTTTTCAGTGCTGTTGCTAACTTTGAACAGTCCCTAAATGAAGTGTTGGAAGTCGAGGACTACCTGCAGAACGGCACTGAAAAATGTGACTTATGACCGTTTTTTCACAATTATGACCGTTGCGGCCACCTCGTGGTCACGTGACCAAAACCTAGATGCTTGTGGACGGATTGTTTATAGCGTCCAGGGATCATGGGATCACTTTTTCAGATCTTCTGACAAAAGCAAACTCCATGGGAGAAGCCGCATCTGGTTAATGACCGCTAAATTCATTTAACAACTGAAGTGATTCGCTTAACAGCCATGGCAGAAAAGTCATAAAGCCAGGCACGACTCACTTAGCAAGGACTAGAACTACCGTGTTTGCCTGAAAATAACACAGGGTCTTATTTTCTTTTGACCCCCCCCTCCCCAATTATTATTATTATTATTTATTAGATTTTTATGCCGCCCTTCTCCCTTTCGGGACTCAGGGCGGTGTACAGGCAACAATAAAAATCAATAGTATAAAAATGTTGCTTGGGACTTATTGGGGGGGGGGGGGGCTTATTGGTTTGGGGCACTCCAAGCATAACCGGCCTCCAAACTCCAGAGATCCATTGCCGAGTCTTCCGGCAGCAGCCGCTCTGGGAATATGCTCTATGGTTGTGGGCCGGCTGCCAGAAGACACTCTGTCCCACTAGACTCTACCAACAGCCAGCCCACAACCATAGAGTGTAGTCCCAGAGCGGCTGCTGCCGGAAGACTGAGTAGCGGATCTCCGGAGTTTGAAAGCCGGTTATGCTCAGAGTGCCGTAGCGGCTGCTCTGGGAATAAGCTCTATGGTTGTAGGCCGGCTGCCGGAAGACGCTCTGTCCCACCAGTCTAGCAACAGCCAGCCCACAACCATAGAGTGTAGTCCCAGAGCGGCGGCTGCCGGAAGACTGAGTAGCGGATCTCCGGAGTTTGAAAGCCGGTTATGCTCAGAGTGCTGCAGCGGCCGCTCTGGGAATACGCTCTATGGTTGTGGACCGGCTGCCGGAAGATGCTCTGTCCCACCAGAGTCTACCAACAGCCAGCCCACAACCATAGAGTGTAGTCCCAGAGCGGCTGCTGCCAGAAGACTGAGTAGCGGACCTCCAGAGTTTGAAAGCCGGTTATGCTCAGTGCCGCAGTAGCCATTCTGGGAATACGCTCTATGGTTGTGGGCCGGCTGCCGGAAGATGCTCTGTCCCACGGAGTCTAGCAACAGCCAGCCCACAACCATAGAGTGTAGTCCCAGAGCGGCTGCTGCTGGAAGAATGAGTAGTGGATCTCCGGAGTTTGAAAGCCAGTTATTCTCAGTGCCGCAGTGGCCGCTCTGGGAATACGCTCTATGGTTGAGAGGGACTTTGGAGTCCTAGTGGACAACCACTTAAACATGAGCCAGCTGCAAAAGTCAATATGATCCTTGGTTGTATCAACAGAGGCGTAGAATCAAAATAATGCGATTAGTATCACTTTATAAAACCTTTGTCAGACCTGCAGCCCTCTTTCCTTGTGGGTCTCTGGCCTGCCACACTTTCTATTCTTCTACCATGCCTTTTCTATGGTGGGAAAATGGGAGTTACATGATAGGTAGCCATAACAACGTTCTTTCTAGAAAGCCAAGGTCATCCTTTGTCTCTGCACCTCTGCACCTGACCAGAACTGGATGGGTGAAAGCTGCCAGCGTTGCAGTGGGAGATTGGACCATGGGATGGACTGGTGGGTGTGGAGGGGCAAGATCTTGAACTTTCAACTGGGTGGGGAAAACCGGGAAGCTTCCAGATTCGGGTTTCCCCAGATGTGCCAACATGTCTCTCTTCATTGATGGGAACTTTGAGCAATCCTTTGCCTTGGACTCTGATTTAATTTTGGAGGCTATTTGGAACCCTTAGTAAGGCCACCCCTGGAACCCCGTATCCAGTTTTGATCCCCAAGTTACAAAAGATGTCATAATTTGGGGGGGGGGTGTATTCTGATGGATTGAGGTTGTATTTCTATCCTCTCTCGGGATGGGATTCCCTCACGGCCGGAGATCTCCTGCTACAAGGCAGCCCGATTCCCAGGCTGCCCAGAAGGAGTTTAAGCCCCTTACCTGCCCATCTCTAAAGTAGAGAAGGTGAAGGACTTCCACTGCGGAAGGAGTCACCTTCCCGGCTTCCTGGGTTCCTCCCAGAGACCGATACTCCACCTCCTGGCCAGCCTCGGGAGCCGGCTCTTCCTCCAGGGCCATGAGGTCCATGCAGGGGAAGCCTACAGAGAACCAGAAGAGGCGAGGTGAGATGTAGGTTAGGGTAGGGTATGATTGGAGGTTAGGATAAGATAGGATGGGATGGGGTAAGATAGGATAAGAGAATAGGATAGGGTAGAGTGATAAGATGATAGAAGAGGGTAGGATAGTATAGAATAGGAGGTTAGGATAGGTTATGGTAGGGCAGGGTAGGATAAGATAGGATAGGAGAATAGAGTAGGGTGATAGGTGTATAGTATAGTATAGTATAGTATAGTATAGTATAGTATAGTATAGTATAGTATAGTATAGTATAGTATAATATAGTATAGTATAGTATAGTACAGTAATCCCTCGTTGTTCGCGGCTAATCGGGACCGCACCCGTCCGCGAAAACCGGAAATCCGCGAAGTAGGATTCGCTAGGAAACTTGAATTGGTGGACATGTTTAAAGCAACCACTAGGGGGCGCTTGCCTCCTACCAATGCATTTTTTCCCCTGTATTTTTTACAAATCCGCGAAGCACTGAAGCCGCGAAAAACGAAGCCGCGGAAAACGAGGGATTACTGTATAGTATAGTATAGCATAGCATAGCATAGCATTAGAATAGGAAGATAGAATAGGTTATAGTAGGGTACGGTATGATAGGAGGATGGGATAAGATAGGATAGGATGGGATGTGGTAGGATAGGATAGGATAGGAGAATAAGGTAGGGTGATAGAATAGGGTAGGATAGTATAGAATAGGAGGATAGGATAGGTTATGGTAGGGCAAGATACATCCCTTCGGCCGATTCGCTCACACAGAGAGGGACTTCTCCGGGTGCCGTCTACCAGGCAATGCCAGCGGGCGACGCCCAGGGGAAGGGCCTTCTCTGTGATGGGCCCGACCCTCTGGAACGACCTACCCCCGGATATTAGAACGACCATGGACCTCCGCGCCTTCCGTCAAAAAGTAAAAACTTATTTGTTCCATCAGGCCGGCTTGGCCTAATTCACGCTTCTTGCCCCAGTCTGTTTTTTGCAAATTATCTATTTGGTTTTAATGGGTTGCAATTTTAATGTTCTTAAATTTTGGTACAGGGTAATTTAATTCGTTTTAAATTTTGTATGTATTGTATGTTTTTAGATGGTTTTTTAATTTTCCTGTACACCGCCCCCCTTCGGGGAGAGGGGGCAGTTTATAAATGTAATAAATTATTATTATTATTATTATTATTATTATTATTATTATTATTATTATTATTATTATTATTATTATTATTATCATTATTATTATTTATTTATTTTTATTTATTATTTATTTATTTATTTATTTATTTATTTATTTATTTATTTATATTTATTTATTTATTTATTTATTTATTTATTTATTTATTTATTTATTTATTTATATTTATATCCCGCCCTTCTCCACAGAGGACCCAGGGCGGCGCACAGGAAATTTAAAAATATGCAAAAGTACAAAAATAAATACATAATTTAAAATATATATTAAATTATCCCGATCCTATGCTAAAAACCCAATTGTTAAAATACCCAATTTAAAACTTTCTAAAAGTCCCCGTGGGAGGTTAGGCTAGGCCGGCTTGTTGGAAAAAGTATGTCTTTAGACATTGGCGGAAGAGGCGGAGGTCGGTGATGGTGCGTAATTCAGGGGGCAGGTCGTTCCAAAGGGCGGGGCCCGCCACAGAGAAGGCCGTTCCCCTGGGTGTCGCCAGTTGGCATTGTCCGGCCGACGGCACCCTGAGAAGGCCCTCTCTGTGGGAGCGTATCGGTCTAAGGGATGTAGGGGCAGGAGACGGTCTCGCATATAACTAGGCCCCGAGCCATTATTATTATTATTATTATTATTATTATTATTATTATTATTATTATTATTATTATTATTATTATTATTATTATTATTATTATTATTATTATTATTATTATTATTATTATAGGATAGGATAGGATGGGGTGGGGTAGATGGAATAGAAGAGGAGAGGAGTGGAGAATAGGGTAGTGTATGGTGATAGTATAGGGATAGTATAGTATAGCATAGTATTAGAATAGGAGGATAGGATAGGTTATGGTAGGGCAGAGTAGGGTAGGATAGGATAGGACGGGACAGCTGGCTGGGGAATTCTGGGAGCTGAAGCCCCCCAATCTTAAAACTGCCAAGGTTGGACACCCCATTGGAGGTGCTCAGTGGGTTTAGTTCCTCCAGGTAGTCCCAAGTCTACTTCCCCTCCAGCACTGAGGGTCTCTGCTAAGGGAATTCCCCAGGAAGTCCGGTAGGCGAAGAGACTCCGAGGCCAGTGGGCTCCTTAGGCCTGGGGGAAAGGTCTCACCTGCTTCATCCCACAGTCTGTAGACCACTTTCTTTCCAGGCAAGGTGGTCTTCTCTGGGTCTTCGGTCACTTTCAGCCTTGGAGACCCATTGACTTCGA
Source organism: Rhabdophis nuchalis (assembly GCA_039707465.1). Classification (NCBI taxonomy): domain Eukaryota; kingdom Metazoa; phylum Chordata; class Lepidosauria; order Squamata; family Natricidae; genus Rhabdophis; species Rhabdophis nuchalis. The sequence continues at coordinate 224,136,527 of CM077645.1, read as the reverse complement.
CCAGCTAAATACAGAGCCAAAAGTAACAAGTTAAAGAGGCTGAACTTCGTTCGTTGCCCCACAGGTGAGAAGCTGGTGGCATAGAAATTTAATAAATAAATACATGCAATCAGTCGGATGCTATGAATGCTTGATACTATAGTAAGGAGAGACTATGCTATCTTAGAAAGACGTTTTGTATATGAAATAGCTTTGCTGGCTGGAGAATTCCGGGAGCTGAAGTCCTTCAGACTTAAAGTTGCAAAGGTTGGAGACCCCTGCTCTAAAAGGATGCGAATGCAAAGCTGGCTGGAGAATTCCGGGAGCTGAAGTCCTTGAGACTTAAAGTTGCAAAGGTTGGAGACCCCTGCTCTAAAAGGATGTGAATGCAAAGCTGGCTGGAGAATTCCGGGAGCTGAAGTCCTTCAGACTTAAAGTTGCAAAGGTTGGAGACCCCTGTGCTAGGGTGACTAGGAAAAGGGGCCTTCTCCGTGGTGGCCCCCTCCCTGTGGAACATCATCCCTTTAGAGATAAGACAGTCCCCCCCGCCCCCCGCCCCTTTTGAAATCTTTGGCAAGGATCTGAAGGCGTGGGTCTGCAAATATGCCTGGAGACCCCCAGGGTGATAAGGCTTTTATGGAGGAAGAGAAGGAGAAATGGAGGATGAATTTATGTAGTAAATTTAATCATCAGGGGTCCTTGGTGCTCTCTGAGTTCAGTGGTTTTCTTGTAGACATTTCAAGACCCAACTAGGTAACTTCATCAGTGCTAGAAGGGAGTGGGATTTCTGGAGAGGAGGAGGAGGAGGAGGAGGAAGAGGGGGAGGGGGGGGGGAGGAGAAGAGAGAAGAGGAGGAGGAGGGGGAGGACTGTGGGGTCCCTGGTGCTCTCTGAGCTTAGTGGTTTTCTTGCAGACTTTTCATGACCCAACTAGGTAACCTCATCAGTGCTAGAAGGGAGTGGGGTTTCCGGAGAGGAGGAGGAGGAGGAGGAGGAGGAGGAGGAGGAGGGAACTGTGGGGTCCCTGGTGCTCTCTGAGCTTGGCTGTCAGAGAGCACCAAGGGGGGTGGGGGGGCGGGCTGTCTTATCTCTAAAGGGATGATGTTCCACAGGGAGGGGGCCACCACGGAGAAGGCCCCTTTTCCTGGTCACCCTAGCTCAGGGGTCTCCAACCTTTGCAACTTTAAGTCTGAAGGACTTCAGCAAAGCTGGCTGGAGAAGTCTGGCAGCTGAAGTCCTTCAGACTTAAAGTTGCAAAGGTTGGAGACCCCTGCCCTAGCTCACTGATGGCAACACTTTGGGAAACCAAGTGCCCAAACTCAAACGCGCGCACCGGAGCCCTGGAAAGCTGAAGACCAGCTGGCTGGTGCACATGCACATGCCAGTCAGCTGGTCTCCAGGGTTCCCATATGCGTGCGCACCAGTCTTCAAATTCTCCATGTGCGCATGCGGATGCCAGTCAGCTGGTCTTCGGATTTTCTGCATGCACATGCATACTGGGCCTCAGGTCTTCGGATTTCCGGAAATCAGAAGAGCAGCTGGCAATGGTGAGGGTTCTGGATGCCGCCTCTGTCACGCCAGCCATAGCTTCCCCACCACGGCTCTCGCTGGACCGCCTTAAGCAGCGGTGGGTTCCTCTCCCTGTCACTACCAGTACAGTGCTCACGGCGCCACGCATCATTCCGGGCACACACACTGTGCACGCATGCGCACTCCACCGCCCCTGCGCCCCTCAGCTGCTTCTATTCTATTCTATATTCTATTTCAGGGGTAGTCAACCTTTTTATCCCTACTGCCCACTTTTGTATCTCTGTTAGTAGTGAAATTTTCCAATCGCCCACTGGTTCCACAGGAAGGGTCATTTATAAAGTAGGGAAGTCAATTAAATTAAAAGAAAAAGACCCCCACCGCCCCCCCTGAAAGATGGAATGCCCATTAGTGGGCGGTAGGGACCAGGTTGACCACCACTGGTCTATTTGATTCTATATTCTATTTAATTATATATTCTATTCTATATTCTAATCTATTCTATTCTTTTCTATATTCTAATCTATTCTTTTCTATATTCTATTCTATATTCTAATCTATTCTATTCTTTTCTATATTCTAATCTATTCTTTTCTATATTCTATTCTATATTCTAATCTATTCTATATTCTATTCTATTTCAGGGGTAGTCAACCTTTTTATACCTACTGCCCACTTTTGTATCTCTGTTAGTAGTAAAATTTTCCAACCGCCCACCGGTTCCACAGGAAGGGTGATTTATAAAGTAGGGAAGTCAATTAAATTAAAAGAAAAAGGAAAGTGCTTCAGTATTGGACAAAACCCCTCCCGCCCACCATGAAAGCTGGAACGCCCACTAGAGGGCACTAGGGACCAGGTTGACCACCACTGGTCTATTTGATTCTATATTCTATTCTATATTCTAATCTATTTTATTCTATACAGTGATCCCTCGTTTTTCGCGGCTTCATGTTTCGCGGCTTCAGTGCTTCGCTGGTTTTTCAAAAATACAGAATAGAAAAAAAATGCATTGGTAGGAGGCAAGCGCCCCCTAGTGCTTGCTTTAAACGATGTCCACCAACTCAAGTTTCCGGTATAGTGTATTGCGAATCCTACTTCGCGGATTTTCAGTTTTCGCGGAAGGTCCCGATCCCCATTAACCGCGAAAAACGAGGGATCACTGTATTCTATTTGATTCTATATTCTATTCTATATTCTAATCTGTTCTATTCTATATTCTAATCTATTTGATTCTATATTCTAGTCTATATTCTATTCTATTCTATTCTTTTCTATATTCTAATCTATTCTATTAGGGTAGAATTGGCGTAGTTTTTAATTTGTTTTAGCAGGGGTTTTAATAGGGGTTTTAGGACAGGCCAACTATTTAATGTATTTTTAATTGTATTTTATGTTTTATATTATCGATTTTACCGGCCTGTACACCGCCCTGAGTCCCAGTAGGGAGAAGGTGCGGTATATACATTTAATAAATTCTAATTCTAATTCTATTCTATATTCTATTTCAGGGGTAGTCAACCTTTTTATACCTACCGCCCACTTTTGTATCTCTGTTAGTAGTAAAATTTTCTAACCGCCCATCGGTTCCACAGGAAGGGTGAGTTATAAAGTAGGGAAGTCAATTAAATTAAAAGAAAAAGGAAAGTGCTCCAGTATCAGACAAGACCCCTCCCGCCCACCATGAAAGCTGGAACGGCCACTAGAGGGCAGTAGGGACCAGGTTGACCACCACTGGTCAAGAGATCGAGCTGTCTCCCCTCCCCACACAGCAGAGTTCCAGGTCTGCAAAGGGAGCCCTAGAGAAGCAACCTGGCTTCTGCCCCCCTCCGTCCCCCGAAGAGCCTCTCCTCTTCCCAAAGGTGGTCCTCGTGGGGAGCAGGGACGGGGGGGTCCTTACCTTGTAGACGCAGCCCAAGGTGGTCTGAAGAGGACAGGTCACCAGGTGGGTTCCCACGCCAATCATATCGATTTCGTTTCCCTGCGAGGAGCACAGCAAAGCCAGAGAGGAACCGCCTGAGACCAGGTTTACGGATGGATCACACAAACACACACACAGACAAAAATCTCACAATGTCACACAAATTGGAGCAGGCTTTTGAACCTCAGAGGAACGGTGTCCCCTCCTGGCTTCAGAAGAGCGTAAATTCAGATCGTGTCCTACAACCTGTTGTGGCCCGCCAGTGGCCACCAGAGCTGGCAGCAGATTGGGACAGTGAGGAGGGTTGGGGAGGAAGGTGGGCCAGTCCTGGAGTCTGGGGAAGGCTCGGAGGAGGGCTCTGAGTCGGAGGCAGAGAGGGGGCCAGGGCCCTCCGACAGTTATCAGCTGCCTTCGGAGTCGGACATCAGTGGGGCAGAAGAACAGCTGGAGCCTGTTCCCAGGGTGCGCATGCTCAGAGTGGCCAGACGAAGGGAACAGCTAGAGAACAGGAGTCGACTTGGGAGGAAGGCCACAGGTGGGCGATAAACGGCCCCTCCCAGAGGGAATAAAAGAGGAGCGACAGGGGAGTGGAGTTTGCAGGAGGCCATTAGTTCGCTTCATTGGTTCCTGACTCTCCGAGACTCCTTGCAAAGTTTTGCAGATCTCGGCCTGGCAGCTGTCCAAGCCAGATAAGGTCGGTGACCGTAAATCCTCCCTTGAAAGACTTTGCTGGATGCGAATGAGCAGAATTCACAGAATTAATAAAAAGAGGTTTTTGCCAAGACCAGGAGTCTGCTTCAGGCTCTCGGGAAGCCTCGGTCTGAACGCAACCTTCTATTATCCGATGAGTAGCCTCGATCTTTCTTCCGTCCCATCTAATAACATAGTCCTCGACTTACAACCATTTGTTTAGTGAGTATTCAAAGTTACAACGGCAATGAAAAAATATTATCTTGCGGCTTTCCCCCCCCCCCCCCCACTACTGTTGGGAAGCATCCCCAGGGTCATCAAAATTCAGACGCTTGGCAACCGGCATGTACTTATGACAGTTGCAGTGTCCTGGGGTCACGTGACCCCCTTTTGCGACCTTCAGACAAGCCCAGTCAATGGAGAAGCCAGATTCACTTGACAACCGTGTGACTCACTTAACGATTCGCTTAACAACTGTGGCAAGAAAGGTCATAAAATGCGACAAAGCTTACTTAACTGTTTTGCTTAGGAGTGGAAATTTTGGAGTCAGTTGTATGTCAAGGACCACCCATAATATCAATATGGGGGTGATAATCTGGATTGAATAGAACAGAATAGCAGAGTTGGAAGGGACCTTGGAGGTCATCTAGTCCAACCCCCCCGCCTAGGCAGGAAGCCCTATACCGTTTCAGACCAATGGCTATCCGACATCTTCTTGAAGACTTGCAGTGTTGGGGCATTCACAACTTCTGGAGGGAAGTTGTTCCACTGATTCATTGTTCTAAAACAATTAATTAATTCTCCTTCCTTCCTTCCTTCCTTCCTTCCTTCCTTCCTTCCTTCCTTCCTTCCTTCCTTCCTTCCTTCCTTCCCTGAATAACAGAGTTGGAATGCACCTTGGAGGTCTTCTAGTCCAACCCCCTGCCTAGGCAGGAAACCATACACCACCTCAAAAAAAATGGCTATCCAACATCCTCTTAAAGACTTGCAGTGTTGGGCCATTCACAACTTCTGGAGGCAATTTCTGTTCCACTGATTAATTGTTCTCACTGCCAGGAAATTTCTCCTTAGTTCTAAGTTGCTTCTCTCCTTGATTAGTTTCCACCCATTGCTTCTTGTTCTGCCTTCAGGTGACTTGGAGAATAGTTTGACTCCTTCTTCTTTGTGGCAACCCGTGAGATATTGGAAGGTTGCTATCATGTCTCCCCTGGTCCTTCTTTTCATCAATACAATGCAGTAGCAGAGTTGGAAGGGATCTTGGAGGTCATCTAGTCCAACCCCCTGCCTAGGCAGGAAGCCCTATACCGTTTCAGACAAATGGCTGTGCAACATCTTCTTAAAGACTTCCAGGGTTGGGGCATTCACAACTTCTGGAGGCAACTTCTGTTCCACTGATTCATTGTTCTAACGGTCAGGATGTTTCTCCTTAGTTCTAAGTTGCTTCTCTCCTTGATTAGTTTGATAGTTACTAAAATATTGGTAGTGCCTTAGTTGTATCACATTGCACCACTGACATAACCTGAGTACTTCCCCTGTTCCTAAAAATACACAATACTTCATTTCAAATTCTGCTCAATCTTTCCTACCACTCCCTTCTTTGGAGAAAAAAAATGTGCTTCAGCTTGTGACTTTTAATTGCTATATTGCTAATATTTTTTCTCGTTTATTTATTTCATCCAATTTATACAGCAATCCCATCTCCTGTGTGTGACTCTAAGAAGCTCACAAGGTTAAGAAAAAAAGCCACATCAGTAAAAATAATTAAAGGTTAAAAGAGTTTTTAAAAATATATATAGAACCAGAAAACAGCATCGTGTAAACTTACTACCACTTATGGAATCCAGATAGAAGTTTAATCATTTTGCACACAATATGCTTAAGTAGACAGCAATTTTTTAAGGTTCTACATTTAGGCAAGAAAAACAAAATGCACAGGTACAGTATAGGTGGTACCTTGCTCAACAGTAGTAACTGTGAGAGGCATCTTGGAGTCCTAGTGGGCAACCATTTAAATATGAGCCAGCCTGTGCAGCAGCTGCCAAAAAAGCCAACACAGTTCTAGGCTGCATCAACAGAGGGATAGAATCTAGATCGCGTGCAGTGTTAATGCCACTGTATAGTGCCTTGGTAAGGCCACACTTGGAATACTGCATACAGTTTTGGTCGCCACGATGTAGAAAAGACGTGGAGACTCTGGAAAGAGTGCAGAGAAGAGCTACCAAGATGATTAGGGGACTGGAGACTAAGACATATGAAGAACGGTTGCAGGAGCTGGGTGTGTCTATTTTGATGAAAAGAAGGACCAGGGGAGACATGATAGCAGTGTTCCGATATCTCAGAGGGTGCCACAAAGAAGAGGGCATCAAACTATTCTCCAAGGCACCTGGGGGCAGGACAAGAAGCAATGGGTGGAAACTAATCAAGGAGAGGAGCAACTTAGAACTAAGGAGAAATTTCCTGACAGTTAGAACAATTAACCTCTGGAACAGCTTGCCTCCAGAAGTTGTGAATGCCCCAACCCTGGAAGTCTTTAAAAAGATGTTAGATAGCCATTTGTCTGAAATGGTATAAGGTTCCTGCCCACGCAGGGGGTTGGACTAGAAGACCTACAAGGTCCCTTCCAACTCTGCTATTGTATTGTATTGTATTTTTCAATACCTTAAATTGGGTCATTTTTAAACTCAGTTAGTCTTTTTGGAGAATTTAGAAAGATTCAGGGTTTGATGCAAACTTTGGAAATGCATTCAGTAGACATTTTAACCAAAAGAAATGTACAACGTGAATATTTTAAGAGTGTTATCGGGATATTTATTCAAGTTTGTCTCTCTTCAACTGGAAGGAAGTGGAATGTGTCAGAAGAAGAGAATTTTGACTGCTTTACCACAACACTGTAATATTAAAATGCTGCTTCCAGATACCAGTTACAATAAGATTAGATTAGATTAGATTACTGGTAATCAGTGGAAGAACTTGTCAAAAGAAGTTGCAAATGCTTCAACACTGGAAGTTTTTAAGAAGAGATTGGACAGTCGTTTCTCTGAAATGGTCTAGGGCAGGGGTCTCCAACCTTTGCAACTTTAAGGATCATCTCCATTCTGATTGAAATGGCATAGGATCTCCTCTTGAGCAAGGGTTGGACTAGAAGACCTCCAGGGTCCCTTCCATCTCCATTCTGATTGAAATGGAATAGGGTCTCCTGCTTGAGCAGGGGGTTGGACTAGAAGACCTCCAGGGTCCCTTCCATCTCCATTCTGAATGAAGTGGCATAGGATCTCCTGCTTGAGCAGGGGGTTGGACTAGAAGACCTCCAGGGTCCCTTCCATCTCCATTCTGATTGAAATGAAATAGGATCTCCTGCTTGAGCAGGGGGCTGGACTAGAAGACCTCCAGGGTCCCTTCCATCTCCATTCTGATTGAAATGGCATAGGGTCTCCTCCTTGAGCAGGGGGTTGGACTAGAAGACCTCCAGGGTCCCTTCCATCTCCATTCTGATTGAAATGGCATAGGATCTCCTGCTTGAGCAGGGGGTTGGACTAGAAGACCTCCAGGGTCCCTTCCATCTCCATTCTGATTGAAATGGCATAGGATCTCCTGCTTGAGCAGGGGGTTGGACTAGAAGACCTCCAGGGTCCCTTCCATCTCCATTCTGGTGGAAATGGCAGAGGGTCTCCTGCTTGAGCAGAGGGTTGGACTAGAAGACCTCCAGGGTCCCTTCCATCTCCATTCTGATTGAAATGACACAGGGTCTCCTGCTTGAGCAGAGGGTTGGACTAGAAGACCTCCAAGGTCCCTTCCATCTCCATTCTGATTGAAATGGCATAGGGTCTCCTGCTTGAGCAGAGGGTTGGACTAGAAGACCTCCAAGGTCCCTTCCATCTCCATTCTGATTGAAATGGCACAGGGTCTCCTGCTTGAGCAGGGGGCTGGACTAGAAGACCTCGAGGGTCCCTTCCATCTCCATTCTGATTGAAATGGCATAGGGTCTCCTGCTTGAGCAGGGGGCTGGACTAGAAGACCTCCAGGGTCCCTTCCAGCTCTATTCTATTCCAACCCCCACTGCAAAGGATAGGAAAGCTGTGGAGCTCCAGGCAGCCTCCGAAAACATTTCCCAGCCCCGTGCCAAGCTGCATCGGCGTATGCTCACCTCTCGGGACAATTCCTCCAAGCTCTGTTCGCTGACATCGTTGCTCACCGTGATGGGGATGGTCTCGAACCAAGGAACCTGGAAACTGGAAAGGAAGAAGAGACGGGGATTAAGGGGCATCCGTCATTTCTCCTTTGGAACCCGCAGCTCTTCTGAGTCGGCCTTCGCAGAAGCAAGAAACAGATCCCACTGCAAAGGAAACCCCCTCTTAGCTGCATTCACCCAGAAAATGAAAATGAACTGCAATTATTAAGAATACAATACAAAGCAATAGCAGAGTTGGAAGGGACCTTGGAGGTCTTCTAGTCCAACCCCCTGCCTAGGCAGGAAACCCTACATCGTATCAGACAAATGGCTCTCCAACATCTTCTTAAAGACTTCCAGGGTTGGGGCCTTCACAACTTCTGGAGGCAACTTCTGTTCCACTGATTCATTGTTCTGTCAGGAAATTTCTCCTTAGTTCTAAGTTGCTTCTCTCCTTGATTAGTTTCCACCCATTGCTTCTTGTCCTGCCCTCAGGTGCCGTGGAGAATAACTTGATTCCCTCTTCTTTGGGGCAACCCCTGAGATATTGGAAGGCTGCTATCATGTCTCCCCTGGTCCTTCTTTTCATTAAACTAGGCAGTCCCAGTTCCTGCAACCATTCTTCATAGGTTTTAGTCTCCAGTCCCCTCATCCTCTTTCTTGCTCTTCTCTGCACTCTTTCTAGAGTCTCCACATCTTTTCTACATCGTGGCAGCCAAAACTGAATGCAAATATTCCAAGTGTGGCCTTCCCAAGGGATTACAAAAGTGGTATTAACCCTTCACATGATCTTGAGTCTCTCCCTCTGTTGATGCAGCCTAGAACTGTGTTGGCTTTTTTGGCAGCTGCTGCCCACGGCTGGCTCCTATTTCAATGGTTGTCCATTAGGACTCCAAGATCCCTCTCAGAGTTGCTGCTATTGAGCAAGGTACCACCTATACTGTACCTGTGCATTTGGTTTTTGTTGCCTAAATGTAGAACCTTATATAAAAAATCTAAATAAAAATGTAACAAGAATTTGTTCAAAACTGCTAATCTCCGAAAATACTGCACCGATCGCTTCCCAATTTTCACACAAGGTTCCTTTCAAGTACGGCACCAATGATAGATATATATATATAGATTGTGTAGATGTCACACCTGTGACAGGTACACTCAATGGAAATGTAAAAAATTGTTTAAAAGGTAGGTAGATGGATAGAGAGAGAGCAGTGGGCCACAGGTATTATGTCATCCTTTGTGACGTAAAATACTCTGTCCATAAGATTCAAGGAGAAATACAGTAGGTAGGTAGGTAGAGGGATAGAGAGGGAGAGGGAGAAATGCAGTAGGTAGGTAGAGGGAGAAATACAGTAGGTAGATAGAGGGATAGAGAGAAGGAGGGAGAAATACAGTAGGTAGGTAGGAAGGCAGTTATAGGGATAGAGAGAGGGAGGGAGAAATGCGGTAGGTAGGTAGGTAGGTAGGTAGGTAGGTAGGTAGGTAGGTAGGTAGGTAGATAGGTACATGGATACAGAGAGAGAGAGAGAGAAATACAGTAGTTAGGTGGGTAGGTAAGTAGAGGGATAGAGACAGAGGGGGGGAAATACAGTAGGTAGGTAGGTAGGTAGGTAGACGGATAGAGAGAGAGGGATGAATATAGCAGGTAGGTAGGTAGATAGGTACAGGTATAGAGAGAAATATAATATGTAGATAGGTAGGTAGAGGGAGAGAGGGAAGAATACAGTAGGTAGGTAGATAGTTGGTAGAGGGATAGAGGGAGAAATACGGTCGGTAGGTAGGTAGGTAGGTAGGTAGGTAGGTAGGTAGGTAGGTAGAGGGATAGAGAGAGGGGGGAATACATTAGGTAGGAAGGTAGGTAGGTAGGTAGGTAGAGGGATAGAGAGAGGGAGAAATATAGTAGGTAGGTAGGTAGGTAGAGGGATAGAGAGAGAGAGGGAGAAAGGGAGTAGGTAGCTAGGTTGGGGGTTATACGGTGGTTGTGTGTAGGTGTTTATGTGTGCAGGTGTAGATCTACACACAGATTGGTTGCCTGTTTCACCAGACTGGGCCACAGCAACGCCTGGCCGGGAACAGCTAGTAGATAAATAAACTTTAAAAATTAACAATACTTTTCCAAGCCACACCCGCAACGTCGTCCCACGTAGTCCCTCCATGTAAAAACAAGTCATAGTTATGGGAACCATCCGCTTCCAAGTCCACACCTATGGTGCTGTCCTTGAACAGATTTCAGGTTCCCCTGGCTTTCATTCAGCAGAATCGTGGAAAGTTTCGTTTCCACATCTAACCCATTCGAAAGCAACGCCTCCCACCTCTTACTCCGGGGCTGTCAAACTCCAGGTGCATCACACCCACGCCACACCAACGCCCGGTTTAGCAAAAGGGGGGGGGGGGAATCCCGTCACGTGACCCCGCCCTAACGACGTGAGTTTGACACCCCTGTCCTACTCTCATGGCAAATTGAAACCAAGAGACCCCCGAGCCGCCAATGTTTCATCCTTGACCCCTCCGGGAGTCACCCGCAACAACCCCCTCAACTCACTGCTTGCTACAGGTGCGAAAGATGTGCCGGATCTCCACCGACTGCTTGGCCAGGTCTCCGCTGTCCAGCCGGACTCCGATGGCTCGGTATCCCAGCTGGTTCAAGGCCAGGGCGACGGCACAAAAGTTGGGGATGCCGCTCCTGAGAAGATCAAAGGATCCGTCAAGCTCTCCTAAGGGAATCATAGTGCCTGAAGGCCTTCAGAAGAGGCCGTGCTTGCGTTGTCCTTTAGAGTTCGTCCCCGAGTTACGACCACCATGGAGCCCCAAGTTTCTGTTGCTAAGCGAGACGGTTTTTTAAAATGCTACGACCCTTTGCGCTATTGTGCTTAACGGCAGATTAACACCGTTCTCCTTCTGGGTTGTTCTAAAAAGTCCCCACAGTTCTTCTCCTCCTCCTCCTCTTCCTCCTCCTCCTCTTCTCCACAGCCCCCTTTTCCTTCTAGCACTGAGGATGTTACCTAGTTGGGTCACAAAACGTCTGCAAGAAAACTTTAACTTTATTCGCATTTATCTACCGCCCTATCTCCCTTGCGGGACTCAGGGCGGTGCACAGGCAATAATAAAATGCTATAAACAATAAATACAATACAATATCTTAAAAATAAATTAAACTAAGCTAAAAATAAATTAAACCACCAAGCTCCGAGAGCACCAAGAACCCCACAGTTCTCCTCCTCCTCCTCCTCTTCTCCTTTTCCTCTCCACAATCCTCCTTCCCTTCCAGCACTGATGATGTTCCCTACTTGGGTCATGAAACGTCTGCAAGAAAACCACCAGGCTCAGAGACCACCAAGGACCACCAAGTTCAAAACTGATCTACGAATATTCTCTTCTAGCAGATTCCAAGGAGCATCTATGGAAGACTTCGCAGTCAGTTATTGTCCTATGGAATCCGATCAATTCACCATCTAGGACAGGGGTCCCCAACCTTTGCAACTTTAAGTCTGAAGGACTTCAGCTCCCAGACTTCTCCAGCCAGCTTTGCATTCGCATCCTTTTAGAGCAGGGGTCTCCAACCTTTGCAACTTTAAGTCTGAAGGACTTCAGCTCCCAGACTTCTCCAGCCAGCTTTGCATTCGCATCCTTTTAGAGCAGGGGTCTCCAACCTTTGCAACTTTAAGTCTGAAGGACTTCAGCTCCCAGACTTCTCCAGCCAGCTTTGCATTCGCATCCTTTTAGAGCAGGGGTCTTCAACCTTTGCAACTTTAAGTCTGAAGGACTTCAGCTCCCAGCAAAGCTGGCTGGAGAAGTCTGGCAGCTGAAGTCCTTCAGACTTAAATTTGCAAAGGTTGGAGACCCCTGATCTAGGAGACCTTCGTACATCTCAAGATCTTCAGCCAGATCCGATTCCTTCACAGATAAGTCTTGAGTCTTACAGAAATGGTTCATCGTTGCCTTCTTCTAGAGGTTGCTTTGGTCTTCAGGAGTCCTTCGTGGTCTCCCTTCCAAGGCTTAGCATCCCCTCCTCCCTGCTTAGCTTCTGGATCCAGCCACGGATGACCAGGCCAGTCCCACCCCAAATCTCATCCCCTCCAAGATTGGTTTTCATCCTTCCTTCTCCTTACCTCATGACACAGTAGGTGTCCACCAGGCCTTGGAAGTTGCGTGGGTAGGCAATGGCGTAGGACATGAAGGCTGCCCGCTCTCCGCAGCTCACCTTCCCCGGAGGGACTTGGAGTAATTGGCACACTTGGGTCAACCACTTGTCCACTAAAGTTGGGAAGTCCACGGGCTCCTTCCCAGTCAGGGGCAGCAGGCTCTACTGGGGAAAAGAGACAGACTGCCCAACCACATCTCAAGATGCCCCAGTACATCAGCCACCATCTTAAGAGCCTGGGATCTCCTGGCCGCTGCTCAGAAGGGACATTCACCTTCCACAGATGCTTCTTGGAAGACAGAATTTAACAGAATAACACAGATGGAAGGGACCCTGGAGGTCTTCTAGTCCAGCCCCCTGCTCAAGCAGGAGACCCTGTGCCATTTCAATCAGAATGGAGATGGAAGGGACCTTGGAGGTCTTCTAGTCCAGCCCCCTGCTCAAGCAGGAGACCCTGTGCCATTTCAATCAGAATGGAGATGGAAGGGACCTTGGAGGTCTTCTAGTCCAGCCCCCTGCTCAAGCAGGAGACCCTGTGCCATTTCAATCAGAATGGAGCTGGAAGGGACCTTGGAGGTCTTCTAGTCCAACCCCCTGCTCAAGCAGGAGACCCTGTGCCATTTCAATCAGAATGGAGATGGAAGGGACCCTAGAGGTCTTCTAGTCCAGCCCCCTGCTCAAGCAGGAGACCCTATGCCATTTCAATCAGAATGGAGATGGAAGGGACCCTGGAGGTCATCTAGTTCAGCCCCGTTCAAGCAGGAGACCCTATGCCATTTCAGACAAATGGCTATCCAACATCTTCTTAAAGACTTCCAGGGTTGGGGCATTCACAACTTCTGGAGGCAACGAGTTCCACTGGTTAATTGTTCTGTTAACTAATTGTATTACGACTGTTTGCAGTCACTTTTTCTCCTTAATTTAGAAAAGGATCTTGACAAACTTGAACATTGGGCACTATCTAACAAAATGAAATTCCATGATGAAAAGAGTCAGGTTCTACATTTACGCAGGAAAAATGAAATGCACAGGTACAGGATAGGTGGTACCTTGCTCAATAATAGCAACTGTGAAAGGGATCTTGGAGTCCTAGTGGACAACCATTGAAATAGGAGCCAGCCGTGGGCAGCAGCTGCCAAAAAAGCCAACACAGTTCTAGGCTGCATCAACAGAGGGAGAGAATCAAGATCACGTGAAGGGTTAATACCACTTTTGTAATCCCTTGGGAAGGCCACACTTGGAATATTTGCATTCAGTTTTGGCTGCCACGATGTAGAAAAGATGTGGAGACTCTGGAAAGAGTGCAGAGAAGAGCAACAAAGAGGATGAGGGAACTGGAGACTGAAACATAGGAAGAACGGTTGCAGGAACTGGGGATGTCTAGTTTAATGAAAAGAAGGACCAGGGGAGACATGATAGCAGCCTTCCGATATCTCAGAGGGTGCCACAAAGAAGAGGGAGTCAAACCATTCTCCAAGGCACCTGAGGGCAGAACAAGAAGCAATGGGTGGAAACTAATCAAGGAGAGAAGCAACCTAGAACTAAGGAGGAATTTCCTGACAGTGAGAACAATCAATCAGTGGAACAGAAGCTGCCTCCAGAAGTTGTGAATGCCCCAACACTGCAAGCCTTCAAGAAGATGTTGGATAGCCATTTGTCTGAAACGGTATAGGCCTTCGTGCCTAGTCGGGGCTGGACTAGATGACATCCAAGGTCCCTTTCAACTCTGCTATTGTACTGTATTGTACTGTATTGAGTAACAGAGCTGGAAGGCTTGAACTGCCTCTTCCTTCTGGCAGTTTAGCCACAGTGATTTTGGGGGGGGGGGGGGAGACACCTTCTCCTGCCCCCCTGAATACTAACCCGTGGGTTGACTTCCTCCACGGAGGTAAAGGAGGAGACGTAGGAATGAGCCAAGGTTCCCTGAGCTGGAATCCCGTAGAGTTTCCCGGCCAGGACGTTGCTGGTGAAATCAAAACCTGAGGAAAGGCAAACGGGGGAGACGGCAGGTGAGGATGAGGAGACAGGAGGGAAGGACCTTAGACAGAGGATCTCCCCTCAGGGGCCTTTGGTGGAACCGCTTGGGTTCATATGTCATGGATGGATCCAGGCATTCATTTAGTGGCTGTCCATAAAAGCACCGAAAAAAGGGATTTGTGATTGCTTCTCCACACTTAAGAGATGGTAGACATACTGATAGAGAAATGATAGACAGGGGAGGGATAGAAAGGGACAGAGGGAGGGGGCAGAGAGAGAGGGAGGGAGGGAGGGGGGGAGGGAGAGGGGGGGGATGGAGGGAAAGAGGGAGAGAAAGAGGAAGGGAAAGAGAAAGGGAGAAAGAGAGAGGAAGGAAGAGAAAGAGAGGGTGGGAGAGAGAAAGAGAGGGAGGAAGAGGGAGAAAGGGATGGGGAGAGAGGGAGGGAGAAGGGGGGAGGGGAAAAGAGAGGGAGGAAGAGAGAGGAAGAAGGAGAAAGGGAGGGAAAAAGGAAGGGGGAGAGGGGGAGGAAAAATAGAGAGAGAGCGGGGGAGGGAGGGAAAGAGGGAGAGAAAGAGAGAGGAAGGGAAAGAGAAAGAGAGAGGAAGGAGGAGAAAGGGGGAGAGAGGGTGGGAGAGAGGAAGAGAGGGAGGAAGAGGGAGAAAGGGAGGGAGAGAGAGAGGAGGGAGAAAGGGAGAGGGGGAGAGAGGGAGGGAGAAAGAGAGAGGAAGAAGGAGAAAGGGAGGGAAAGAGGAAGGGGGAGAGAGGGAGGGGAAGGAAAAATAGAGAGAGCGGGAGGGAGGGAAAGAGAGAGGGAGGAAGGGGGAGGAAGAGGGAGAAAGGGAGGGTGAAAGAGAGAGGGAGAAAGAGGTAGAGAGGGAGAGGGAGAGAGGAAGAGTGAGAGAGGGAGGGGAAGGGAAAAATAGAGAGAGGGGGAATGAAGGAAGGAGAGAGGGGGAGGGAGAAAGGGAGAAAGGGAAAGAGAGAGGGAAAGAGAGGGAGGCAGGGAGAGAAAGGGAGAGGGGCCTTCTGCACCCATTCCCATTCCCCATGGTCACAGTTCTAGACTTCCTGTGGAGCTGATCTCAGGTCTTACCTGGTGGGGCTGACCTCAGCCACCCCACCCCCCCACCGCCGCCTTCGAGAGAAGACCCACAAACGGGACCTTACCGCCCACGTAGGAATACTTGGATGCCGAGAGACCTCCGTCCAGACCCTGAGCCCGGCGCAGACCCATCTCCATCAGCTTCTTGCCCGGGCCGGCTGCGAGACGGAAGCGGGCGGCGTTTGTGGCCACCAGACTGCAGAAGAAAAGCCCGTTGGGAGAAGGTCAGGCCTGAATGCAACTGAAAACCTCTGAATAAAATAAAAACGATGCCTGGTTCCTTCCTTGTTCAACTTTTCCCATCCTTAACCATTTCCCATGGCCCAAGGAGGGTATACAATAATAATACAATAGCAGAGTTCTATTCTATTCTATATTTCTTTTCTTTTCTACGCTATTCTATATTTCTATTCTATTCTATTCCCTATTTCTTTTCTTTTCTATATAATATTCTATTCTATATTTCTTTTCTAGTCTATATTTCTATTCTGTTCTATATTTCTTTTCTTGTCTATATTTCTATTCTATTCTGTATTTCTTTTCTATTCTATAATATTCTATATTTCTATTCTATTCTATAATATTCTATATTTCTACTCTATTCCTGTTGTTTTTATTTATGTTATTACTACAACTATTGTTCCTGGAACCCTTAACTGAGTGAAACAATGCATCGTAGGACCTCAATTTTTGAGCCAAGGTACTTCAAATGGGACAGCTTATAGAATTTATCCAAAATTTGGGATCCTGGACTTTTGTGGAATGTATTATCTTTACTCAGCCAACCTGGAGATATCAACCTCAGATCCATTTGGGGTGGGGGGAAACTGGTCAATTTCCCCGGAAAACAGATGCCCAACATCAAACTTTGAAAAAGTTTTCCGAACGGGCTGGCGTTGATTCACAATTCAATACAATATAATACAATAGCAGAGTTGGAAAGGACCTTGGAGGTCTTCTAGTCCAGGGGTCTCCAACCTTTGCAACTTTAAGTCTGAAGGACTTCAGCTCCCAGACTTCTCCAGCCAGCAAAGCTGAAGTCCTTCAGACTTAAAGTTGCAAAGGTT
Source organism: Rhabdophis nuchalis (assembly GCA_039707465.1). NCBI lineage: Eukaryota > Metazoa > Chordata > Lepidosauria > Squamata > Natricidae > Rhabdophis > Rhabdophis nuchalis. The sequence goes on along the minus strand of CM077645.1, from coordinate 224,119,958 downwards.
GGAGACCCCTGCTCTAAAAGGATGCGAATGCAAAGCTGGCTGGAGAAGTCTGGGAGCTGAAGTCCTTCAGACTTAAAGTTGCAAAGGTTGGAGACCCCTGCTCTAAAAGGATGCGAATGCAAAGCTGGATGGAGAAGTCTGGGAGCTGAAGTCCTTCAGACTTAAAGTTGCAAAGGTTGGAGACCCCTGCTCTAAAAGGATGCGAATGCAAAGCTGGCTAGAGAAGTCTGGGAGCTGAAGTCCTTCAGACTTAAAGTTGCAAAGGTTGGAGACCCTTGCTCTAAAAGGATGCGAATGCAAAGCTGGCTAGAGAAGTCTGGGAGCTGAAGTCCTTCAGACTTAAAGTTGCAAAGGTTGGAGACCCCTGCTCTAAAAGGATGCGAATGCAAAGCTGGCTGGAGAATTCTGGGAGCTGAAGTCCTTCAGACTTAAAGTCACAAAGGTAGGAGACCCCTGCTCTAAAAGGATGCGAATGCAAAGCTGGCTGGAGAAGTCTGGGAGCTGAAGTCCTTCAGACTTAAAGATGCAAAGGTTGGAGACCCCTGCTCTAAAAGGATGCGAATGCAAAGCTGGCTGGAGAAGTCTGGGAGCTGAAGTCCTTCAGACTTAAAGTTGCAAAGGTTGGAGAGGCTGCTCTAAAAGGATGCGAATGCAAAGCTGGCTGGAGAATTCTGGGAGCTGAAGTCCTTCAGACTTAAAGTTGCAAAGGTTGGAGACCCCTGCTCTAAAAGGATGCGAATGCAAAGCTGGCTGGAGAATTCTGGGAGCTGAGGTCCTTCAGACTTAAAGTTGCAAAGGTTGGAGACCCCTGCTCTAAAAGGATGCGAATGCAAAGCTGGCTAGAGAAGTCTGGGAGCTGAAGTCCTTCAGACTTAAAGTCACAAAGGTAGGAGACCCCTGCTCTAAAAGGATGCGAATGCAAAGCTGGCTGGAGAAGTCTGGGAGCTGAAGTCCTTCAGACTTAAAGATGCAAAGGTTGGAGACCCCTGCTCTAAAAGGATGCGAATGCAAAGCTGGCTGGAGAAGTCTGGGAGCTGAAGTCCTTCAGACTTAAAGTTGCAAAGGTTGGAGACCCCTGCTCTAAAAGGATGCGAATGCAAAGCTGGCTGGAGAAGTCTGGGAGCTGAAGTCCTTCAGACTTAAAGTTGCAAAGGTTGGAGAGGCTGCTCTAAAAGGATGCGAATGCAAAGCTGGCTGGAGAATTCTGGGAGCTGAAGTCCTTCAGACTTAAAGTTGCAAAGGTTGGAGACCCCTGTCCTAGTCCAACCCCCTGCCCTATTCAAAATGGGAAATTTTGAACTGGGAAGGGATAAAGTCGAAAATATTCTATGTGTGGCTTTAGAACAGTGTTTCTCAACCGTGGCGGCTTGGAAGTCCTGTGGACTTTCAAGTCGCCAAGGTTGAGAAACGCTACTTTAGAACCACGGGCAGGGACCTGGTTGTTGGAGATGTGAAGACGCCAAGCCTCCCCGGTTCCACCCGCCGACTTACCTAGCGTAGTTGACCAGGCACAGCAGGGTGGTTTCCATAAGCTGGACCACCAACAAGGGCCCCCTGACCTGGAGTAACGGCACCTGGACGGGAAGAATCAGGGAAGAGAAGCTGGGAGGTTAGACAATCACCGCAAGGCCCCGGGACTCTTAGCCGGAAGGTTCCTTGCGATGAGCTTCAGAAGACACAACCCTTATGGGTTAAAATTGTGGGCTGGTTGACTTTAACAATCCTTCCTTCCCTTCCCTTCATTCCCCATTCCTTCTCCTCCCTTCCTTTCGCCTCCTTCTTTCTTTTCCACCCTCTCCTTTAATTCCTTCCCCTTCTGCCTTTCATCCTTTTTCTTTCCCCTTTTCATGCGCCTTCTCTCTCCTTCCTTCCTTCCCTCGGTCCCTGCTTCCTTTCTTCCCTCTCTCCCACACTCCCTTCTTTCCTTTTCTCCTTCTGCCGTTTCTTCCTTCCCATCCTTCCTTCCTTTTCTTCCACCCTTCCTTTCTCCCCTTCTTTTCCATCCATCCTTCCTTCCTTGCCATCCTTCTTCCACCCCTCCCACCCCATTTCTTCCTTTCCTCTCTTCCAACCCACCCACTTTCTCCCCTCCTTCTATTCCTTCCTCCCCACATTCCTTCCTTTCTTCCCATCCTTCTTCCTCCCTCCGTTCTCTCCAATTCTTTCCTCCCCTCCATCCTTCCATTTCTTCCTTCCTCTCTCTCTCCTTTCTCTTCTCTATTCCTTCCTATCCTTCCTTCCCTCCCATCCTCCTTCTATTCCTTCCTTCCTCTCTTCCCTATTCCTTCCATCCTCCCCACCTTCCTTCCTTTCTTCCCATCCTTCTTCCTCCCTCCGTTCTCTCCAATTCTTTCCTCCCCTCCATCCCTCCCATTCCTTCCTTCCTCTCTCTCTCCTTTCTTTTCTCTATTCCTTCCTACCCTTCCTTCCCTCCCATCCTCCTTCTATTCCTTCCTTCCTCTCTTCCCTATTCCTTCCATCCTCCCCACCTTCCTTCCTTTCCTGCCACCCTCCTTCTATTCCTTCCTTCTCACCTTCCTTTCATTCCTCCTCTCCATTCCTCCCATCTCTTCCCTCCTTCCAATTCCTCCCTTCCTTCTCTATTCCTTCTTTCCTTCCCAACCTTTCATTACTTCCTCCTTCCATCCCAGCCTTTCCTCCCTTCTTCCTTCCTACCCACTGACCCTTCATTCCCTCTATTCCTTCCTCCTCACATTCCTTCTTTTCCTCCCACTCTTCTTCCTCCCTTCATTCCCTCCCACCTCCCTCCCTCCCCTTTCCTCCTTCCATTCCTCCCTCCCTCTTTCTCTTCTCTATTCCTTCCCTCCCTCCTTCCCACACTTCCTTCCTTCCATCACTTCCTTCCTTCGTTCCTTCCCCCTCCAAGGTTAGAAGAGAGCCAGGATTCCCTCCTGTTCTTCTCCTCAGAGTAGTGGCTACTCTGAGCTCCTGCACGCTGCCCTTTCTCTGAGGGGTCACTGTCGGAAGCTGGACCCACCCTGGAGAAGACCACTGAGCCCTCCGGAGGAGACGAGATGGAGACCTCGGAGGCATCCACCGTGTGCAAGTACTCAAAGAAAGCTTCCTCGGTTGTCGCAGGAAGGACGGACTTCAGGTACTCGATATCTGAAACAAAGGAAAGCCAAGTAAGAGATCAAAGACACTTTCCCTAAAAAAAGGGAAGATTGGAAAACGGAAAAAATTCCCTCGGAAGGAGAGGTAATTAAAAAAAAAATTAGTGTCAACTCCCCCACGTTGCCCACGCCTATTGAAGTCGGATCTCAGATCACTGCAGCAGGCTTGGGAGGGGTGCACCTCATTGGGGAATGTGATTTATGACACAGACTGAGGGGAGGGAAGGAACAAGGCGAAGTTCAGAAGAAAAATCAAACAAAGCACAGGCTTGACTGCAAACAGTTACTGCCTAATGGATCCCCTAATCCAGGGGTCTGCAAAGTTGGCTCTTTTAAGACTGGTGGACTTCAACTCCCAGAGTTCCCCAGCCAGCATAACTGGCTGGGGAATTCTGGGAGTTGAAGTCCACCAGTCTTAAAAGAGCCAACTTTGCAGACCCCTGCCCTAATTAATCACTGGTTTTGTACTCAAACCTTGACTCGATAATTATGATTTAATTAGGGCAGCGTTAGGAAATGTGACAATTATACTGTGCAGAAATGAACAGATTAACGTTGGCAATGAAAAGGAAAGAAGAATCGGAGCATTATAAGATGCAGGGATGTTTTTAATCATTGGATAGAAAATGAATATGGACAAAAACAAGCAGAAAACTGAATACATTGGGAAAGAGAACAGAATTAGGAGTTGAATTAAAAGGCAATTTAAATGGAGATTCAAATGGAAAGATAAGAATAGATTAAAAGGGATTTAAATGTTAGATATGATGACACAAAAATTGTAGCCAGGTGACACGCGGTCAGATTAATGGCATCCAGTTTTGGTCGCCATGATGTAGAAAAGACGTGGAGACTCTGGAAAGAGTGAAGAGAAGAGCAAGAAAGAGGATTAGGGGACTGGAGGCTAAAACATATGAGGAACGGTTGCAGGAACTGGGTAGGTCTAGTTTAATGGAAAGAAGGACTAAGGGAGGCATGATAACAGTCTTCCAATATCTCAGGGGTTGCCACAAAGAAGAGGGAGTCAAGCTATTCTCCAAGGCACCTGAAGGCAGAACAAGAAGCAATGGGTGGAAACTAATCAAGGAGAGAAGCAGCTTAGAACTGAGGAGAAATTTCCTGACAGTTAGAACAATGTATAACTGTGTTGGAGAGGACCTTGGAGGTCATCTAGTCCAACCCCCTGCTCAAGCAGGACAAGAAGCAATGGGTGGAAACTAATCCAGGAGAGAAGCAACTTAGAACTGAGGAGGAATTTCCTGACAGTGAGAACAATGAATCAGTGGAACAGAAGTTGCCTCCAGAAATTGTGAATGCTCCAACACTGGAAGTCTTTAAGAGGATGTTGGATAGCCATTTGTCTGAAACGGTGTAGGGTTTCCTGCCTAGGCAGGGAGTTGGACTAGATAACCTCCAAGGTCCCTTCCAACTCTGCTACTGTATTGTATTGTACTTATAGAAAAGGAAACCCAAAATAGTCCTAATTGTTCTCTGGTAGCTATCGGTTTAATGGATGTATACTGAGACTCGCTTGTTGCAATATATCGTCTGTGTATGTGTAATGGGAAAATCTGTTTACTTTTTCTTTTAAATATTTATAAATAAAATTTTATTTAAAAAAAAAAAGATTCCCTCTTGCAACATCTCCAGGGAAGCTGAGATCCAGCTGTTGGGCGGAGAGGAAGTATAACTTATTGTTGTGGCCTGCCAGTGGCCAATGGAGCTGGCAGCAGATTCGGACAGTGAGGAGGGTTGGGGAGGAAGATGGGCCAGTCCTGGAGTCTGGGGGAGGCTCGGAGGAGGGCCCTGTGTCGGAGGCAGAGAGGGGGCCAGGGCCCTCTGACATTTATCAGCTACCTTCGGTGTCGGACATCAGTGGGGCAGAAGAACAGCTGGAGCCTGTTCCCGATGTGCACATGCGCAGAGTGGCCAGACGAAGGGAACAGCTAAAGAACAAGGGTCGACTTGGGAGGAAGGCCAAAGGTGGACGATGAAGGGCCCCTCCCAGAGGAAATAAAAGAAGAGCTACTGGGGAGTGGAGTTTGCAGGAGACCATTAGTTTGTGACTCTCCGAGACTCCTGGCCAAGTTATGCAGATCTCGGCCTGGCAGCTCTCCAAGCCAGATAAGGTCGGTGACTGTAAATCCTCCCTCGAAAGACTTTGCTGGATGGGAAGGAGCAGAATTCACAGTCAATTCATAAAAGGGGTTTTTGTGGGGACCAGGAGTCGGCTTCAGGCTCTCGGGAAGCCTCGGTCCGAACATTTATATGCCATGTGGTGATTTACATGTGCGCCTTCCAATTGGTCAGCTGGTATGGGACAGACACGCTCCGATGGGACGTAGAGACACCCAGCCTCCGAAGAAAAAGGAACCCACGTCTTATTTTGGGGGGGAATAAAATACTTTTTAAAATTGCTGCAGGGGTAGTCCTCAACCGACGGCAGTTCACTTAATGACCGTTCCAAGTTCCCACCATGCTGAATGACCATTTTTCACAATCCCTGCCTTTCCAGCATCCTCATGGCCATGAAAACAAAATTCAGGTGTTTGGAAACTGGTTTATACTTATGACCGTCGCTGTTTCCCAAGGCCCCGTGGTGCCCTTTGGCGACCGTCTGACAAGCAGAGTCCATGGGAAAAAGCCAGATTCATTCAACTGCAGGGATTCGCTTAACAACGGTGGCAAGAAAAGTTGCAAAACCAGGCAAAGCTCAGACCTCCAAACTCCCTTCCAACCTGGTGATTCTGACATCATATGGCCATTTAATGGAAGAACTGGAATAGCTTCTAAGTTCAATTCCCCTACAATAATAATAATAATAATAATAATAATAATAATAATAATAATAATAATAATAATTATTATTATTATTATTATTATTATTATTTTATTTGTATACCGCATCCTCTCCCCGAGGGGACTCGGAGCGGTGCACAGAGAGAATTAAAATAACTATAAAATACATAAATAAAATAGGTAAAAACAAATTAAACTAAAATTATCCCTGCGCTAAAATCCCCAATTATAGATTGACTAAAATCCCCTAAAGTCCTAATAGACGGAGACTAACCCAGGCCGGCCAGACAGAAAAAGTATGTTTTAAGTTTTTGACGGAAGGAGCGGAGGTCCGTGGTTGTTCTAATTTCGGGGGGAAGGTCGTTCCAGAGGGCTGGGACCGCCACAGAGAAGGCCCTTGCCCTGGGCGTCGCCCGCTGGCACAGCCTAGTGGACGGCACCCAGAGAAGTCCCTCTCTATGGGAGCGAATCGGCCGCAGGGATGTATGGGGCAGGATCTGATCCCACAGATAACAATAGCAGAGTTGGAAGGGACCTTGGAGGTCTTCTAGTCCAACCCTCTGCCTAGGCAAGAAACCCTATACCGTATGAGACAAATGGCTATCCAACATCTTCTTGAAGACTTCCAGTGTTGGGGCATTCACAACTTCTGGAGGCAACTTCTGTTCCACTGATTCATTGTTCTATTAGGAAATTTCTCCTCAATTTTAAGTTGCTTCTCTCCTTGATTAGTTTCCACCCATTGCTTCTTGTCCTGCCCTCAGGTGCTTTGGAGAATAGCTTGACTCCCTCTTCTTTGGGGCAGCCCCTGAGATATTGGAAGACTGCTATCATGTCTCCCCTGGTCCTTCTTTTCATTAAACTAGACATACCCAGTTCCTGTAACCGTTCTTCATATGTTTTAGTCTCTAGTCCCCTAATCCTCTTTCTTGCTCTTCTCTGCACTCTTTCTAGAGTCTCCACATCTTTTCTACATCGTGGTGACCAAAACTGGATGCAAATATTCCAAGTGTGGCCTTCCCAAGGCCTTATAAAGTGGTATTAACCCTTCACGTAATCTTGATTCTCTCCCTCTGTTTTATGCAGCCTAGGATTGTGTTGGTTTTTTTGGCAGCTTCTGCACACTGCTGGCTCATATCTAAATGGTTGTCTACTAGGACTCCAAGATCCCTCTCACAGTTACTGCTATTGAGCAAGGTACCACCTATACTGTACCTGTGCATTTCGTTTTTGTTGAACTTTACTCTTTGAACCTTCTGATAAGTCAGGTCGCACCTTGAAAATTATGTCCAGTTTTTAGACTTCTCAACTCCAGGTGGATTCAGTAAGAAGAGTTGGACTACGGAAACCATAAGCCACAAGGCTGTGCCTCCCCTCCCACTTGGCCTGGAGGTCAGCAACTATGTCAAAGGGATTCTTAAGGGGGATTTCCGGGCAAAGCAGGATTGGCCCCTTCCAATCCCACCCGTCTTTATTCCATCTGCACCAAGCCCAAAAAAAATCTTGCAAGAATCCAATTTAGCGTCTCTGAGGCTGCACACCCAAAAACCGGATGTCAAGCCTGAATAAAACCTGGATGAAAGAGAGAGAGTTGAAAAGAATAAATCTGAGCAGGCTTTCAAACAAAACCAGCTATAGAAGTGGGTGAACAGCTTAGACTCTGCAGGAAATGTTCCTTGCTGGGTGCCAAGTCTATTTATGCTCTTGGATATGAGACGGGTGGCGCATGAATTTCGTAACAGATACAACCAAGCATCAATGAGAAAAGAATGAGGGGAAACAAAGTCAGAGGGAGCATCTGGAGACCTGAAAAAATGAGGAGAAATTTGGGAGAAAAATAGGTGGTTGCAGGATCCTAAACTTTAAGAGCTGGAGGGGGGTGGGGGAGAATGCAAATGGGCCCATTAAAAAAAAAATTATGCACAGGGTGTGGGGATTTTAGGAACTTAAGCCAATGTCCTGTTCTGGTGAACATTCTTACTTGTTTAGCACCATGGTAAACAGAATGACAGGGTTGGAAGGGACCTTGGAGGTCTTCTAGTCCAACCCCCTTGCTCAAGCAGGAGATCTATTCCAGACTCCTATCTGGGCTGTACATGATCATAGAAAGAATGATCGTAGAATGTAATTCTGTGAACCGAATAACTGTGTTGGAAGGGACCTTGGAGGCCATCTAGTCCAACCCCCTGCTCAAAGCAGGACAAGAAGCAATGGGTGGAAACTAATCCAGGAGAGAAGCAACTTAGAACTGAGGAGGAATTTCCTGACAGTTGGAACAATCAACCAGTGGAACAGAAGTTGCCTCCAGAAGTTGTGAAGGCCCCAACCCTGGAAGTCTTTAAGAAGATGTCGGAGAGCCATTTGCCTGAAACGGTATAGGGCTTTCTGCCTAGGCAGGGGGTTGGACTAGAGGACCTCTGAGGTCCCTTCCAGCTCTATTCATTGATTGGACATAGGACGCTGCCATTGTCGTAAGTTGAAAAACATGGTCGCAAGTCCCTTTCCACCCTCCCATTGTCAGCAACTTTGAACGGTCACTAAACAAACTCTTGTCATTCGAGAACTGCCACCAGAAATAAATAAATGATAAAATATCAGTGTTTCTCAACCTTGGTGACTTTTAAGTCATGTGGACTTCAACTCCCAGAATCCCCCAGCCAGCAGAGCTGTGCTGGGGGATTCAGGGAGTTGAAGTCCACAGGGTTTAAAGTAGCCACGGCTGAGAAACACTGTGATAAATCAATGTTCCAGAGCGCCAGAAGTAAAGCTGGATAGGAGAAGATTTTAAGGGGGTAAAGTTGCACCAGATGTTTTATTATTATTATTATTATTATTATTATTATTATTATTATTTTTTTTTTTTTTTTTTTTTTTTTTTTTGGCACCAACCTCATGCTTTGCGCAAAGCGTTCCTTAAAAAATGTTGCACGGCAGCATGGTGCATGGGTGTGCGTCGGTGCATGCCCAGTGAAGCCATATGCGTGCATGCACCCTTCGGATGTGCTCCAAACTTTGGGTTTAGCCACACTGTCACTCCTACACACACACACACACACACACACACACACACACACACACACACACACACACACACACACACCAAGCCTTGATCCAACTGGAGGCATCGAGCCGAGCTTTTGCATGCACATTTTACGGGGGAAGGAAATTTTTAAAAAAATGCACTTTGGCTCCTTTGCAGCTGGCCTGCCCGTCTTCCCTACCCCCCCCCCCCCCATCTGGATGGGCAGCTGGTCCTGGCTTGGCCCCACAGAAGGCAGGTTCAATTTCCACCTGCAGCTCTCCTTCCCCGAAATTGCAATTGATTCTCTCCCCTGCCCCCCCCCCCTTCCAGGTCCCTGACTAGGGAAAAGGGCCTGCTGGATCCAGCTGGATGGGAGACCACCAAGAGATCCCACTGCTGCCTAGGTTGATGCAAGAGGCTGGGGTGGGGGGTGGGGAGGAGAAATCCCAGGTCTTTTTTGGGAACCTGGGGGTGGGGGGGAGGGTCTTCCAGGACTACCGAAGCTCAGCAATTCCCATCTCCCACCCCACCCCATGGTCTGCAACCAGGCGCCCCCCCGCCCCACAGCCCTTTTGAGGAGCTTGGCTGCCCCAGCTTTGTCTTAGGGTCCCCCCTGCCCCCAGCCCCCCTCGTTAGGGAAAAGGCCCTGCTAGATCAAACTCTTTCCTGGATGGGAGACCCACTCCTGCTGCAGGGAGGACCCTCCCCCCCCCCCAAAAAAGGACCCATTGGAGCCCAAGAGGGTCATTGCTGGATGGGAGACCACCAGGAGAAGATCCCACCGCTGCTGCAGGGAAGACCCCCGAGGCTCCCCCTAAGCACACGTGGGTTGATGCAAGAGGGGAGGAGAATCCCAGGTCCTTTTGGGGAACCTGGGGGGGGGGTGTTCCCGTGACCCCCCAGGCTCAGCCTTCCCAGCGTGTGTGTCCCCAGACCTCGCGGGCGCCAGGTTACAGACCCATGGGTTTGGGGGGTGGGGACGACACACGCTGGAAAGGCTGAGCCTCGGAGGTCGCGGAATACCCCCCCCCCCCAGGTTCCCTAAAAGGATCTGGGATTCTCCCCCTCCCCTCTTGCAACAGCTCAGGTGTGCTTAGGGGGAGCCTCGGGGGTCTTTCCTGCAGCAGCGGTGGGATCTTCTCCTGGTGGTCTCCCATCCAGGGACGAGCTTCAGCCAGCAGGACCTTTTCCCTAGGCAGGGGACAGGGGGACCCCCAAAACGGCTAACGGGGGGCTCCCCCAGCCGCCCGGTTGCAGACCCATGGGGGGTGTGTGTTTCTGGGTATGCTGAGCCTCGGGGGTCGCGGAAACAACCCCCCAGGTTCCCCAAAAGGACCTGGGATTCTCTCCCCGCCCCCTTTGCATGAACTCATGTGCGCCTAGGGCAGGGGTCTGCAAAGTTGGCTCTTTGAAGGCTGGTGGACTTCAACTCCCAGAATCCCCCAGCCAGCCATGCTAACCCTAACCCTAACCCATGCTGGCTGGGGAATTCTGGGAGTTGAAGTCCACCAGCCTTCAAAGAGCCAACTTTGCAGACCCCTGGCCTTTGGGGGGGGGAGGATCCGCAAAAGGGCCAATTGGGGGCTCCCCCAGCCGTCGTGGGCGCCCAGTTGCAGACTTCGTCTCAGGGTCGTCGTCCCCCCCCCCCGCCTCCCCCAGCCCCCCCCCCCCCCCCCGAGCGGCGCCTGACCTGCGGGGCTGAAGCGGAAGGCGCGGAGGAAGGCCAGGCAGTCGCGGAGGCCGGCGGCGAGGGCGAAGGCGCCCTGGAAGGGGCAGCGGCGGAAGAAGAGCTCGAAGGCGGCGGGCTGGCGGTGTCTCCCGGCCCGCCAGTACCCGTAGGCCATGGTGAACTGGTAGAGGTCGGTCAGCAGCGCCAGCGAGCCCCGGCCGCCCTCCATGCCCGCCGCTCGCCCGCCCGCCTCTGCCCTGCCTGGCGCTGCTCTGCCCGGCTGGCACGCGGGGACCCAGGCGGCGGCAGGCCCCGCCCACTTCCCCGGGGGAGCCACGCCCCCTCCTCCCCCGCCCCCTTCGGGAAAGAGACCAGTGTAGCGCTGGAGCGGAAGCGGCGCTTCCCGGGCAGCGGCAGCCGGGCGCCCGCGGGCCCAGCCCAGCCGGAGGAAGGGAAGGGGGAAGAGGAGAGAAAAGAGAAGGACGATTGAAATCAAATCAAATCAAGATTAGAATAAAGGGACTAGAATAGGATGGAAATTGAAATCAAATCAAGATTCAGAATAGAAAAGGGAACGGAGAGAATAGAATGGAGAATAGAATGAAAATTGAAATCAAATCTAATAAAGTTTAGAATAGAAAAGGGAAAAGAATAGAGAGAATAGAATAGAATGGAAATTGAAATCAAATGAAAAAGATTAGAATAGGAAAGGGAAGAATAGAGAGAATAGAAAACAGAATAGAATAGAATGAAAATGAAATCAAATCAAATAAAGATTAGAATAGAAAGGAATAGAGAGAATCGAATATATAATAGAATATAATGAAATTTGCAATCAAATAAAGATTAGAATAGAAAAGGAAATACAATAGAGAATAGAATGAAAATTGAAATTCTGGGGGTTGAAGTCCACAAGTCTTAAAAGTTCCCGAGTTTTCAGACACCCCTGGGTTAATGTGAGCTTTGTCCCGTTTTACGACTTTTTCTCGCCGCCTTTGAGTGAACCACTTGTGCAGCTGTGAAATTAAGTCACACGGTTGTTAAGCAAATAATGGCTTCTCCCTTGACTTTGCTTGCCAAAGTTCACCGAAGGGTGTGTGTTGTGTGTTGTGTGTGTGTGTCACGTGACCTGGGAACATGACAACCCATCATAAATGTGAGTCCGTTGGCAAGCAGCACGTGTAAATGACGCGACCACGAAGCTGCTGCCAACAGTCATGTGTGAGAAAGAGTCACAGGCCACATTTTCCAGTGCTGCTGTAACTTCGGTCACTAAGCGAACTGCTTTAAGTCGAGGATTGCCGCCTCCTAAGTTCCTGCCCCTGGTAAGGCCAGCTAGTCGGGCCACTCTGGGTCACTTTTGGGGGTGGGGGGGGGGGCGCAGCACTCAGAGGTTCTAGGGAGGGGGAGGGGCCCACCCCTTGGGAGACTAACATCCCCCTTTGACTTTCCACAAAGTGAGGACCTACTGGCTCCTTGTCCAGGATGGGGATCAAGCTGATTGGCTGCCTTTGGGGATCCTTGTTATCTTGCAAGACTGATGGAAAGATCACACCCAACATACAACTGCCGGCTGTTGTGGCCCGCCAGATTCGGGCAGAGAGGAGGTTGGGGAGGAACCTGGGCCACAGGGGTCGACTTGGGAGGAAGGCGACAGGTGGACGATGAAGGGCCCCTCCCAGAGGAAATAAAAAGAGGAGCGCCTGGGGAGTGGAGCTTGCAGGAGGCAGTTAGTTCGCTTCATTGGTTTGTGACTCTCCAAGACTCCTGGCCAATTTCTGCAGAAATCGGCCTGGCAGCTCTCCAAGCCAGGTAAGGTCTGTGACCGTAAATCCTCCCTTGAAAGACTTTGCTGAATGTGAAGGAGCAGAATTCACGGGAAATTAATAAAAAGGGGGTTTTGTGGGGACCAGGAGTTGGCTTCAGGGTCTCGATCACAACACCGGCCATTGAGGTCTCTTGAGCAACATCGGGTGTAATGAGTGGATCTCTCTATTATCAGGAGTGTCCAACCTGGGCCACTTTAAAACCTAAGGACTTCAACTCCCAGAATTCCCCAGCCAGCAAAGTCCTTAGGTCTTAAAAGTGGCCACAGTCAGATAACTTTGCCCTAAGCCAGGGGTCTGCAAAGTTGGCTCTTTTAAGCCTGGTGGACTTCAACTCTCAGAATTCCCCAGCCAGCCAGGAGAATTCTGGGACTTGAAGTCCACTAGGCTTAAGAGAGCCAACTTTGCAGACCCTTGCCCTAAGCAATCTGGAGCAGTCTACTGGAAAATGTCCATTTTTAAAAAAGTTTTCATACAGAACTGATATATTACAGTGATTTTTTTTCCTCTAAAGCTCAATACTATATAGATAGTCCTTCACTTACGAGCGCAAGAGTTTATGCAGCTAAGGGAAAGATCTGTCAAGTGAGATTTGACCCATTTTAAGACTTTTGTTAAGTGATTTGTTCGTAATCCGGTTGTTATGTGAATCACTGCAGTGGTTGAGTTAGTAATCTGGGGCTTGTTAAGTGAGTCTTGGCTTCCCCATTGGCTCAGCTTGTCAAGAGGCCCCAAAAGGCGATTAGGTGACCCATAAGGCAATGACGCAACCGTCGTAAATGTGAGTCAGCCGTCAAGCTTCAATGTAAATCAAGTGACCATGGGGATGCGGCAGAGGCCGTAAGTGTGAAAAATGGTCGTAACTCACTTTTTACAGTGCCGTTGTAACCTCAAAACAGTCACTAAATGAATTCTTATGAGTTGGGGACTACCTGCAGCGCAAGGTTGGCATTTCCAGAAGTGTGGACTTCAACTCCCAGAATTCCACAGCGTGAGCATTGATGAGAATTCTTAAAATTGAACATCTACACCCGTGATGGCGAACTTAGGGCACGCGTGCCAGAGGTGGCACACAGAGGCTGTGGGCAGGAGCACCGTCTGCTCTTCTGGTTTTTGGCGCGCACATGCGTGCCATCCAGCTGATCTTCACAGGCACCGGAGCGCTGGAAAATGGCCAGAAAAAGCCCCCCAAGACACGCAAAAATAGCCCCAAACAGCCATGTGCGCGCTGGCCAGCTGGTCTTTGAATTTCCGGTGCTCTGGCGTGCGCGCGCACACACACACGCCCATTCCGGCTTGGGCACTCGGTGCCCAAAAGCTTCGCCATCATTGGCTTACACCAGGGATGTCCAAACTTGGGAACTTTAAGACTTGTGGACTTCCAACTCCCAGAATTCCCCAGCCAGCTATGCTGGCTGGGGAATTCTGGGAGTTGAAGTCCACAAGTCTTAAAGTTCCCAAGTTTGGACATCCCTGGCTTACACTCTGGATGTGCCCAAGGTTGGGAAAACACCGCTCGGTACTTGGGGAAGAAAATTCTGTTTTTCGCGAGTTGAAAGGGCAGCCACAATGCGCGTGCTTTTTGCGAGCAGGAAAATCCATTACAGGCAGTCCTCCACTTACAACCATTCATTCAGTGAGCGTCTGAAGTTATGAGAGCACTGGAAAAAAGGGATTTGAGACCATTTCCCACACTCTCCACTGTGGCAGCATCCCTGTGGTGCTAAAAATTCAGGCGCTCGGCAACTGGTGTGTTATTTATGACGGTTTTGCTGCTCGGATGAATAGAACAGAATGAGCTGGAGGGGACCTCGGAGGTCTTCTAGTCCAGCCCCCTGCTCAAGCAGGACCTAGACTCATTTCAGACAAGTGACTGCCTAGACCAGGGATGGCGAACCTCTTGTGCCTCGGGCGCCAAAAGCATGCTCATTGCACGCACTCGGGTGCCCACCCCCATAATTTAATCCCCCTCCCATGCCATGCCTTCTGTGCATGCGTGCGTGAGCCCCACACCCTGCTGCCCCCTGCATGCATACACAACTTTCTTGGAGCCTGACGAGGGCAAAAACGCCCCCTTCCCAGAGGCCGGAAACCAGCCCATTTTCCATCTTCCGGTGGGCTCAGTAAATCCATTTTTCGCTCTCAGGTGGTTTTCTGAAGCCTCCAGAGGACAAGAAATTGCTGTAAATCAAGGCTGAAAATCAGCTGGCTAGCTGTGTGCATGCGTGCTGGACCTGACAGGGCAAGACTTCATGTGCCCTCAGAAACGGCTACGCATGCCACCCCCTGTGGCATGCGTGCCATAGGTTCGCCATCACAGGCCTAGACGGTGGTGCTTAGATCTGGCATGTGGGGCCACTCTGGAAATGAGCAGGCAAGAAGGGACAGGAAAGGAGGAAGGGAAAGAGGAAAGATGAAGAAAAAAGGAAGGAAAGATGGGAAGAGAGCAAGGATATTATTAGGGAATTGATATTGGTATGATGGGAGTAAATAAGGGATGTTAATAGCTAGCCAGGCTTTAAAGACACTCTTAAGGAAGAAATAGATTGATGTTAAAATATCTGATAAGACCTGTGGGATATTGATATTATGGTACATGATAATTGTTTAGATCTAAAATTTATAAAGTGAGATTACTCATGAATAATAATTATTTCAGAAATGCACAAAATTTATGAATACCTGGTTAGGATGTCTTTTAAAGCAGGGGTCTCCAACCTTGGCAACTTTAAGTCTGAAGGACTTCAGCTCCCAGACTTCTCCAGCTAGCTTTGCTTCAGACTTAAAGTTGCAAAGGTTGGAGACCCCTGCTCTAAAAGGATGCGAATGCAAAGCTGGCTGGAGAATTCTGGGAGCTGAAGTCCTTCAGACTTAAAGTTGCAAAGGTTGGAGACCCCTGCTCTAAAAGGATGCGAATGCAAAGCTGGCTGGAGAATTCTGGGAGCTGAAGTCCTTCAGACTTAAAGTTGCAAAGGTTGGAGACCCCTGCTCTAAAAGGATGCGAATGCAAAGCTGGCTGGAGAATTCTGGGAGCTGAAGTCCTTCAGACTTAAAGTTGCAAAGGTTGGAGACCCCTGCTCTAAAAGGATGCGAATGCAAAGCTGGCTGGAGAATTCTGGGAGCTGAAGTCCTTCAGACTTAAAGTTGCAAAGGTTGGAGACCCCTGCTCTAAAAGGATGCGAATGCAAAGCTGGCTGGAGAATTCTGGGAGCTGAAGTCCTTCAGACTTAAAGTTGCAAAGGTTGGAGACCCCTGCTCTAAAAGGATGCGAATGCAAAGCTGGCTGGAGAAGTCTGGGAGCTGAAGTCCTTCAGACTTAAAGTTGCAAAGGTTGGAGATCCCTGCTCTAAAAGGATGCGAATGCAAAGCTGGCTGGAGAAGTCTGGGAGCTGAAGTCCTTCAGACTTAAAGTTGCAAGGGTTGGAGACCCCTGTTTTAAAGGACATTACTTTGAGTGGACTCTTCCTTTCTAAATTTACTTTTTTCTCTTTTCTCTTGTTGGTCTTATAAACAGAATGCCATCACATAGTCATACTTTATATAAAAGGATGTTAAAATAATTAATAAAATTAGGATGGAGATATAAGCATTGTAATAACTGATATGAAAAATAAGTGATAACTTTTGAAGAAACTTATAGAAATTTGTGATAAATCGATACGTTCTTAAAAATTGATAAGCTGTAATGAAAGATGGCTTTTTGATGTTTTTTTTTCCTCTGTGAAGTTTGTATTATTTGTGCTTAGGTTAAAAAATAAAAAAATTATTAATAAAAAAAAGGAGAGAAGGGAAGATGATAACGAGAGAGAGGGAGGGGCTGAGGGAAGCACTTGGCCACCAGAGGCCCCCTCCCCCAATACAAGTGGCCACGCCCACACTGACCCCCCCTCTCCAGCCCCCCTCCCCTGAGGTCAAACACAACTTTGACACGGCCCCCTGACCAAGACTCTTCTTACAAACATCCAGTATATGGAGCGCCCACAATTTCTTGAGGCAAACTGAATGGTCCTCACTGCTACGTCCATGGTTCACGTGACCCCCTTTTGCGACCGCCAGACCGGCAAACATCCATGGGGGAAACCAAGATTCCCTTAACAACTCTGGGACTCACTTAACAACTGCTGCGATTCCCTGAACAACCGTTGGAAGAAAATTTATAAAAAGGGGCACCACTGCCCTTAACAATGGTCTTGCTTAGCAACGTAAATCTGGGGATTCAATTGTGGTCGTAAGCCGAGGACTCCCTGTACTTAAATTTCTTTCTCGTTTTCAGGGACGAGGGGGGGGGGGGGGGCTTTCCTTCCGTGGGTGCAGTCGGACCGATTTAAACACCGCTGGTGAAACGAGCGTGCTCTGGAAGTGGGCACCGACATCTCAGGCGCAGTTCCATGTGGCTCTCTAAGACAGCCGAAGCGTCACAATCTCAGACTTCTCCGCCCAAAAGACTTCTCCTCCAACATTGCTCTCCAACTCTTAACCATTTATTAGCTTTGGAAAGGGTAAAGGTTTGCCGTTAGATCTTGTTGAAAGCAGCTATGTCAACACTCTGCACCTGCAAGAGAAAAGACGGGCGTGAGAAAGTTTGCACGGGGAGAGCTGGAGATCCCAGGCGCCCAGATGTCTGTGTAGAAGAGACTTCGGTAAATGGAGGCCTAAAAGGGACTTTGGCCAGGACGTGCATGGTCAAACGTAATGAACAGGGGCACATTTGAGACTTTTCTTTCCCGAGTTCAATCAGAATGGAGATGGAAGGGACCCTGGAGGTCTTCTAGTACAGCCCCCTGCTCAAGCAGGAGACCCTCTGCCATTTCAATCAGAATGGAGATGGAAGGGACCTTGGAGGTCTTCTAGTCCAACCCCCTGCTCAAGCAGGAGACCCTGCGCCATTTCCATCAGAATGGAGATGGAAGGGACCTTGGAGGTCTTCTAGTCCAACCCCCTCCTCAAGCAGGAGACCCTCTGCCATTTCAATCAGAATGGAGATGGAAGGGACCTTGGAGGTCTTCTAGTCCAACTCCCTCCTCAAGCAGGAGACCCTCTGCCATTTCAATCAGAATGCAGATGGAAGGGACCTCAGAGGTTTTCTAGTCCATCCCCCTGCTCAATCAGGAGACCCTGTGCCATTTCCATCAGAATGGAGATGGAAGGGACCTTGGAGGTCTTCTAGTCCAACCCCCTGCTCAAGCAGGAGACCCTGTGCCATTTCAATCAGAATGCAGATGGAAGGGACCTCAGAGGTTTTCTAGTCCAGCCCTCTGCTCAATCAGGAGACCCTGTGCCATTTCCATCAGAATGGAGATGGAAGGGATCTTGGAGGTCTTCTAGTCCAACCCCCTGCTCAAGCACGTGGCCCTATGCCATTTCCATCAGAATGGAGATGGAAGGGACCCTGGAGGTCTTCTAGTCCACCCACCTGTTCAAGCAGGAGACCCTGTGCCATTTCAATCAGAATAGACCTGGAAGGGACCTCAGAGGTCTTCTAGTCCAACCCCCTGCTCAAGCAGGAGACCCTGTGCCATTTCAATCAGAATGCAGATGGAAGGGACCTCAGAGGTTTTCTAGTCCAGCCCTCTGCTCAATCAGGAGACCCTGTGCCATTTCCATCAGAATGGAGATGGAAGGGATCTTGGAGGTCTTCTAGTCCAACCCCCTGCTCAAGCACGTGGCCCTATGCCATTTCCATCAGAATGGAGATGGAAGGGACCCTGGAGGTCTTCTAGTCCACCCACCTGTTCAAGCAGGAGACCCTGTGCCATTTCAATCAGAAAAGACCTGGAAGGGACCTCAGAGGTCTTCTAGTCCAACCCCCTGCTCAAGCAGGAGACCCTGTGCCATTTCAGACAGGTGGCTGTTCAGTTTCTTCTTAAAAACCTCCAGTCATGAAGCACCTATAACGTCTCGTGGCAAGCTCCTCCACTGGTTAATTGTCCTCCCTGTTAGGAAGTTTCTCCTTAATTCCTGGTTGCTCCTCTCCTTGATTAGTTTCCATCTCTTGCTTCTTGTCCTGCCTTCAGGGAAAATAAGTTGACCCCCTCCTCTTTGTGGCAGCCCCTCAAATACTGGAAGACTGCTATCCTGTCTCCCCCGGTCCTTCTTTTCTCTAGGTTGGCCAAAACCCAAATTCTGCCATTGTTCTTCCTATGTTCTGGTCTCTCGTGCCCTCCACAGCTACCTCCATGTCTTTGGTTCTTTGGAGAACCCTTTGTCTGGAAAGGTGCCGGTTCTCCTGCTTGAGCAAGGGGGTTGGGCTAGAAGACCTCCAAGGTCCCTTCCAACTCTGTGATTTTGCTTTCCCCATCTTGGCTGAGCAGGTTCAGCAGCATAGCAATGGCTTCTGGTTGCACGTTCCATTCCTGAAATATCACTGTGCCGAAAATAAAACATTAACTGCGGTTTAAAGCTGCTGAAACCCCGTGAGGCGCGACTGCGAGACTTCAACCCCGAGGGCCCCAGGGGGAAGGGGGATTATTTGGGGCACAACTCAGCAATAAGGGCTACTATGAAGGGCCCCTGTTGGGACTCGGGAGTTTTTATTTTTATTTTATTAAATTTATATCCCGCCCTCCTCCAAGCGGACCCAGGGCGGCGCACAGGAATGTTAAAATACATACAAAACATATAAAATTTAAAAAACTTATTCTAGTAAAACCCTGTGCTAAAAACCGAATTAAAAATCCCAAATTTAAAACTGTCTAAAAGTCATTATGGAGGTTACGCTAGGCCGGCTAGATGGAATAAATGTGTCTTCAGACACTTGAGGAAGAGGCGGAGGTCGGAGATGGTGCGGAGTTCAGGGGGTAGGTCGTTCCAAAGGGCTGGGCCTGCCACAGAGAAGGCTCTTCCCCTGGGTGTCGCCAGCCGGCATTGTCCGGCCGACGGCACCCTGAGAAGGCCCTCTCTGTGGGAGTGTATCGGTCTGAGGGATGTATGGGGCAGGAGGCGGTCTCGCATATAACTAGGCCCCGAGCCATGGAGCGCTTTAAAGATGGTCGTCAAAACCTTGAAGCGCACTCGAAAGACCACAGGAAGCCAGTGCAGCTCGCGCAGGATAGGTGTTATGTGGGAGTGTCTAGGCGCTCCCATAATCACCCGCGTGGCTGCGTTCTGGACTAGCTGCAGCTTTCGGGTGCACCTCAAGGGGAGCCCCATGTAGAGAGCATTACAGTAGTCGAGTCGAGAGGTGACGAGTGCTTGAGTGACTGTGCGTAAGGCACCCCGATCCAGTAAGGGGCGCAATTGGCGCATCAGGCGTACCTGATGGAACGCCCCCTGGCCACGGCTGCCACGTGATCTTCCACAGACAGCCGGGAATCCAGGAGGACACCCAAATTGCACCCCCTCTCCACGGGGGCCGGTGTTTCACCCCCAATGGCCAGTGTTGGAATAATCTGGCTGAACCGGGACGCCGGAAGCAACAGCCACTCAGTCTTGGACGGGTTGAGCTTGAGTTTGTTACCACCCATCCAGATCCGTACGGCCTCCAAACACCGGGACATAACCTCGACGGCATCGTTGGGGTGGTCTGGGGTGGATATGTACAACTGAGTATCATCAGCGTACAGATGCTATCCCACCCCAAAACCACAGATGATCTCACCCAGCGGCTTCATATATGTGTTGAACAGTAGGGGCAAGGACCGACCCCTGAGGTACCCCACATACGAGGGGCCTCGAGGCCGACCTCTGCCCCCCTGCCAACACATATTGCGACCGACCAGAGAGGTAGGACGAGAACCACCGCAGAACGGTGCCTCCCAGCCCCAACCCCCCCAGTCGGCGCAATAGGATACCATGGTCGATGGTATCAAAAGCCGCTGAGAGGTCTAATAGGACTAGGATAGAGGAATATTCTCTATCCCGCGCCCTCCAGTGATCATCAACCAATGCGACCAATGCCGTCTCGGTGCTGTGCCCGGGTCGGAAGCCGGACTGGCGCGGGTCTAGATAATCAACTTCCTCCAAGTGTCGCGGAAACTGTTGAGCCACCACACTCTCAACAACCTTCACTAAAAAGTGGAGGTTGGAGACGGGACGATAGTTCTCTAATAATGCTGGGTCCAGGGACAGCTTCTTGAGGAGGGGCCTTACTACCGCCTCTTTCAAGACGGCAGGCAAGGACCCCTCACTCAAAGATGCGTTGACAATGCCCTGGAGCCAGCCTCGTGTCGTCTCCCAGGATGCCAGTACAAGCCAGGAGGGACCTGGGTCCAATAAATATGTGGTAGCCCTAAGTCTCTTTGACAACTTGTCCATATCCTCGGTGGTAACAAAATCAAACTCCTCCCAAGATGGTGTCACAAGAACAGCCTCGGCCCGCTCGACTGGACCATTGTCGATGGAAGGTAACTCGCTCCGAATCCGAGTGATTTTCTCCTGCAGATAAATCCCAAATTCCTCTGCTCGACCCTGTAAAGGGGCTTCCGGCGGCCTCTGTTGAAGGAGGGAGCGGGTCACCCCAAACAGGGCGGCAGGGCGGTTATCTGCGGATGCAATAAGAGTGGCACAATACTCACGTTTGGCCACTCTTATCGCCACTAAGTAAGTCCTAATATGGTCAACTGGGCTAAGCCAAACCCGGGTCTTGATTTGGCCTCGGCGTGTCGAAGGCCTTAATAAAACGGCACCATAATAAACAAGGTTTTAGTGAGTCGTGTGAACGCTGCAACCAGAATTCTACGCATCAAGCATTTTCTGAGGAAACGCCAAGGAAAGGGACTCTTGTGGAAGGACGAACCAATAAGGCTGTGAAGGTGCCATGAACGGTTGTGAACGGTTGCAGGAACTGGGGATATCTAGTTTAATGAAAAGAAGGACTAGGGGAGACAGGATAGCAGCCTTCCAATATCTCAGGGGCTGCCACAAAGAAGAGGGAGTCAAGCTATTCTCCAAAGCCCCTGAGGGCAGGACAAGAAGCAATGGGTGGAAACTAATCAAGGAGAGAAGCAACTTAGCACTAAGGAGGAATTTCCTGACAGTTAGGACAATTAATCAGTGGAACAGAAGTTGCCTCCAGAAGTTGTGAATGCCCCAACACTGCAAGTCTTTAAGAAGAGGTTGGATAAACCATTTGCCTGCAACGGTATAGGGCTTCCTGCCTAGGCAAGGGGTTGGACTAGAAGACTTCCAAGGTCCCATCCAACTCTATTTTATTGTATTGTATTGTGCATAGGCCTCCACACATGCATTAATCAATGTAAACTGACAATAATAATAATAACAACAACAACAGCAGCAGCAGTTGCCTTCAAAATAAAATACCTGAACAGGTTAGATCAGGGTGACTGGACCAAAGTTTATTAAAACTGTTTTTGTTTCACCTTTTGAGATACTTTTGGCCTGGATGACTGAATCTTCATTTTTCATATTGCATTTCATTTTGGGAAGAAACCCCCTGCAATCTGTATGGCAAGAACTGGTTTAACAGATTAACAGAGTTTGGAGGGATCTTGTAGGTCATCTAGTCCAACCCCCCTCCCAAGCAGGAGACCCTACACTTTTTCTGACCGATGGCAGTCCAGTCTCTTCTTGAAAGCCTCCAGGGATGAAGCTCCCACAACTTCCGAAGGCAACTTCTGTTCCAAGGGGGGATTGCTCTCACTGTCAGGAAATCCCTCCTTATTTCCAGATTGAACCTCTCCTTGGTCAGTTCCCATCCATGCTTCCTTGTCTGGCCTTTGTGTCTTGCAAAATAGCTTGATCCCCTCTTCCTCTCTGGGGCAGCCCCTCAAATATTGGAAGATGCTCTCCTGTCTCCCCTGGTCCTTCTCTTCACAAGACTAGCCAGGCCCGGTTCCTGCAACTGTTCTTTCCAACCACTTTCTCTGCCTGCTCCAAATTTTCATTTGGACTGAAGAAGCTACTTGAGTGAGGAACAAAACGTCTCCGTTTGTATAAACTTTGTTCCAGTTGCCATGATTTTAACCTTTTTAAGATACTTTGGGGGCTAGATTTTATTTATTTAAATTTATATCCAGCCCTTCTCCACAGAGGACCCAGGGCGGCGTACAGGAAATTTAAAAACATACAAATACAAAGATAAATATATAATTTAAAATAAATATTAAACAATCCTATCCTGTACTAAAACCAAATTTAAAATACCCCATTTAAAAAACTTCCTAAAAGTCCCCATGGGAGGTTAGGCTAGATCAGGGGTCTGCAAAGTCGGCTCTTTTAAGACTGGTGGACTTCAACTCCCAGAGTTCCCCAGCCAGCATAGCTGGCTGGGGAACTCTGGGAGTTGAAGTCCACCAGTCTTAAAAGAGCCGACTTTGCAGACCCCTGGGCTAGATGATTGAACCTACATTTACACCCTCAAAATAAAAGCAATCCACACGAGCCAGAAGTCACCCGGGGACTGTAAAATGCCCAGTTCTTTGATAGTGGCAGCCTGGCAGCTGGTCCTAGTTGGGGAAAAAGATTACTGATCCCTGTTCTACAGATTATCAACAGTAATTTGAGAGAATCTGCGATCTCTGCAAGGGAACCTTTGGCATGAGCCCTCCACTCCAGATATTCCCTGGTTTATAAGTTGATTTCAAGGCTTTTTGCAAGCGTTGGCAGAAATGCGGGGGTGGCCCATCCAACAGGAAGACAACACCTTTGGGGGGGAAAAAACTTACATAATCTTCAAATTTGGTAATCTCCTCTTCCAGGATATCCGTCCCGACTTTGTCGTCCTCCACCACGCACTGGATCTGGAGTTTCTTGATGCCGTAGCCCACTGGGACCAGCTTGGAGGCTCCCCAAACGAGGCCATCCATCTGAACGGTTCGTACAAACTCCTCCATCTTGGCCATGTCCGTTTCGTCATCCCACTGGAAACGAGGAAGGGGTGGGGGAAGAGAGTGAGAAAGCTGGACTTCAAACTCACAACTGGCAAAAAGGGGAGGGGGGGATAAAATCAAGGCAGCTTTGTATGCAGAAATAAAGGGTCTCGTGTCAATGAGCCGAAAACCAGCTGCAAAAATTGAGAAAACAATTCCTTCCTTAAACGAGGCCAATTTAATAATTGCATGCAAATTAAAGAGTCCTCTTTCCAAGAGAATGGATAGGGATCGAAAGCACTGTGAATTTATTTAACAGGTTTCACAGGTTAACGGAGTTGGAAGGTCATCTAGTCCAACCCCCTGGCCAAGCAGGACACCCTACACCCCTTACATTCTGACAAATGGCAGTCCAGTCTCTTCTTGAAAGCCTCCAGGGATGAAGCTCCCACAACATCCGAAGGCAACTTCTGTTCCATGGGTTGATGGTTCTACCTGTCAGGAAATTCCTCCTTATTTCTAGGTTGAATTTCTCCTTGGTCAGTCTCCATTCCATGCAGCCTATTCCAGAATCAGATCTATTTGTGGTCAAGGGAAATTGACCGCAGATAACAGTGAATGGACTTCAAGGGAGGGAGGTGGGACCTTGGTCTCTTTCGGGCGTATAGGGACTCCAGACTAGTGATGCGTTTGACCCCCACCTTCCGGCTCAGCCTGGTCTTCTCCAATATTGGAAGTTTCAAAACTTGGCAACTTTAAGACTTGAGGACTTCAACTCCCAGAATTCCCCGGCCAGTCACGCATGGTAGGATGCAGGGAGAGGGAGGTTGATAACCATGGTGATGGTCAGGGCATGAGTGAGCTGCCTCCCCCACCTTCCCACAGCCGCCCACCCCCCCCGATCCGATGTATTTGCCTGCCACTTTGAAATCACAGTCAGAGAAAGCAGAGTGCCCCCCACCCACCTTGCTGGCTAGAGCAGGGGTCTCCAAACATGGCTGCTTTAAGACTGGTGGACTTCAACTCCCAGAATTCCCCAACCACCAATTCTGGGAATTGGAAGTCCGCCCGTCTTAAAAGCAGTGATGTTTGGAGACCCCTGGTCCTACATCCTCCAGCCATCTTGGGTCCTTTTGGAGAAGGGCGGGATACAAATCGAATAAAATCTAAATCTAAATCTAAATCTTGAAGCTCCCCTGTGCTGAATGAAACATTCCACTTTTCGCCTTCCCTCGGATACGAGTCCTACACGAAGCATCGGCTGGGCATAGTCAACTCAAGCCTCTTGCAAGTTGTCTACCACCTTATCGGTGGCATCCCAATTCTGCGCAACGCATTAAGTTGCGGTTTCGCTGTACAGATGCATCTCCTGTTTCTGCAGGCACCCAAAGCCGAAAGGGAACGGAAAGCCACTTCGAGAGAAAGAGAGAGCATTAAGAAACAGGCGTGCACAGTTCCTGAACCACTTCCTGTTCCAGAAGATTGCCTAAAGTTAGTGTTTCTCAACCTTGTCAACTTGAGAGATGTCTGGACTTCAACTCCCAGAATTCCCCAGCCAGCATTCGCTTGTAGACCCTTTGTTTTCAGCGCTGACCTAATTTTGAATGGTCGCTTGAACCAACGGTCATTAGGTCGAGGACCGCTTACTAAACATGGCAGCTGTTGTGGCCCAGCAGCATCCGGCTGAGCTGCTGATGGGCTCGGATAGCGAGGAACCCTATGAGTCTGCCCTGGAAGATGAGGGAGACCTTGGGGAGGGTTCAGAGTCAGAGCAGGAACCAGAGAGGCTGGTTGGCCACCAGGAGGCGCCTGAGGCATGGAGCAGTGGGGAGGACAGAGGCAGTTTGTCCCTGATGCTAAATTGAGAAGGGCCGAGAAACGGAAGCAGCAACTCCGTAGGCAGGCTCACAGGAGATGATTAGGCACCAAGTGGTTGTTGATTGGCCCCTCCCAAGAGAGCTTATAGGTGAGGCGATGGGAGGGGACATTTGCAGGAAACAACCGTTCAGAATTAGTAGTCAAGAAAGTCTGTCTGTGTATTCCAGCCGTGCTCGTTTGGACTATCTGTGTATTCTAGTCGTGCCTGTTCGTGTGGACTCTCTGTGTGACAGGTTGCTGCAGAAGCTACTCTATTGAACGTGAGTTGTCTGGGCTCTCAGCCAAAGAATTCGTTATCTCAGTAATTGAACAGTGGCAAACAGCCAAGCCTGTGTTCTGGTCTATTCAGGGGGGTGGGTGGGGGTGGGGTGTCAGAACAGCAGCTGATATGCTTTTTGTTAATTAATTAAATCCACCAGGAAAGGTGCTCCCAGGCTCCTCCCTCCTGATCTTAGGAAGCCATTCTTGACTAACATGGCTCCCTTCCTACAGTGTCCAAGGCACTGAAGGAGCAAAGACGGATCTTGGTTAAGCTGCAAGAACAAGCGAAACATTAAACCTCGTGCAGGAATTGTTGCTAGAAGACAGCTGCCAAGGGGGGGGGGGGAGCCTGACTCATTTCTGCTGCTTTGCCAACCCCGAAGAAAATCAGTGAATCTTTTATTATTAATTTATTATTAATTTAATTTGTATACCGCCCTCTCTCCCGTTCGGGACTCAGGGCGGTGCACAGGGATAATAAAAAGATAAAATACATATAAATACAATCAATTGGATAAATTTAAAATTAAATTAACCCGTGCTAAAATATTTAAAAACCCTATTAAAACGGTGGTAAAACAAACTATGCCAGGCTGGCCGCATGAAAAAAGTAGGTCTTTAATGCTCGATGGAAGAGGCGAAGGTTCGTGATAGTACGAAGGTACCTTAACCTCAGCCCTGAAGTGAGATCCAGGAACTTCCTTTAGCAATGCTACCCAGCACTTCAAACCACCTACATCAACTCTTTAACGCAGTGGTGTCAAACTGGATTTCTTTGAGGGCCAGATCAACATTGTAGCTCTCCTCCGCGGGCCGGAAGGGGGTGGAGAGATGGGATGGAGACCTCCTACAGCACCCTGCTGGTTAAAACAGGCCTCGTAGGGCATCAGTTCTGTCTGTTTTTGGTGGCAGAGTGCTGCAAGAGGCAGTGAAGGCCAAAAATGGCCCACGATGCCTCTGCCAGCCAAAATGGGCTATGGGCAGCCCCCCCCCCCCACAGCTCAGTCCTTTGATATTCCACACAGGCCTCGTGGGCCAGATTTGAGCCTTGAGTTTGACACCCTGTTCTGACAGAGGCTTCCCCAAAAAGGCACGAAGCGGATTCCTGGTCCTGACGAAACTCCTTTTTACTCAGTGAATGTGAATTCGTCTCATTCACATTCAGCCAAGGCCTGGCAAACAGGCTTTCAAAGTTGAAGCTATGAGCACAGACCTTATCTGTCTTGGAAAGCTGCCATGTCAATATTCTCTCAAAGGAGGCGCTGTGGAGGAGGAAAGGCTGGGCACAGAGTCTCTGAGATTCAGGGACAGATCTTCACACTCCTGAAACGAACCTAATTGTTTCCTGCAAAAGCCCACTCCCCTTTCGCTCTTCTTTTATGTCCTATGGGAGGGGCCAATCACTGTACCCCTGTGGCTTTACTCCCAAGTCCACCCTGATTTCTGAATTGTTCTTTTCTTTTGGCAGCTCTGCGCATGTGCACACTGGGAACGGGATCCAGCTGTTCCTCTGCCTCACTGCTGTGTAGCTCCGTAGGCACCTGATCACTGCCAGATGTGCTTAGCCCCGTCTCTGATGCAGAGCCCTCGTCCGAGCCTTCCCCAGCCTCCAGGACTGGCCCATGCGCCTCCCCAGCCTCCTCATTGTCTGACTCCGCTGCCAGCTCTGCTCGTGGCCCACAACACACCCCGGCTTTAGGGGCAGTAAAGCAGATGAAAAACTCAGAAGAATGAAATTTTGTCTCTTGCCTCGAGGGGATCGGTCCAGGGTCCACGTGGCTTTTGTGGGCTCAAGGAGGAATGTTAGGATATTCAGCCTTATATTGGGTTGACAATATATATGAGCCTATGTTCTTAAAGGGTCCATGTAGCTTTAAGAACTCTGTTAAATTCTAATTGGCTGTGCTTCTCAGCTCTACCATAAAGGAAGCTCAGGAACACAGTCCTTTTCAATTCCATTTGATTCCTGTCGTTTTTCCTGTGCTTACTTTTTGCCACTGAGGAAGAAGCTGAAGTCTGAAGAAGTATTTGTTTTGCATCACTGTAAGATAACTCTGTCTTTGGTGAAGGACTATTATTGTTTTGAGAAGTTAGAATCACTGGTCGGAAGAAGTATTTTAGTTGCTACAAAGTAAAGACTATTTATTTTCTTACTATCAGAGTTTGTAGAGTTTGTGTGTGGTTAAGGCAACGTATCTCTTTACTGTCCGGTGTATTAAACTATTCCGCATCTATTTTCAAACGGGGGTGTTTGTTACCCCTAACACTGGTTACGGGACCAGAGTTGTAACACTGGTTCTGAACCCAGAGTCGCTAACAAGGAACACGGAAGGGGGGAGCGTGGGATGGGCACGTGGGAACGCCAACCAGGCCTCCAGCCCCACAACCTCCCACTTACCGGCTTGACATCCAGAAGGATGGAGGACTTGGCAATCAGGCCCGGCTTCTTGGACTTCTTCTCGGCGTACTGCTTGAGCCGCTCTTCCCGAAGGCGGGCAGCTTCTTGGTCCTCCTCTTCCTCGTCGCTGCCAAAGAGGTCGATCTCATCGTCTTCCTCGGAGGAAGCGGCGGCGGCAGCACCTCCCGCGCATTCTTCTTTGATGGCAGCTGAAGGGAGCACCACCTTCTTGCAGGGCACGGCCAGAGGCTCCACTTTCTTCATGGGGGTGACGTGCTTTGTGTGGAGAAAAGGAGAAGGTGAGCCTCACCCCCGAAAGCCCCTTCCCAAGGGGAAGCCTCAAGAGCATCCAACCTTCCCCCTGCCCTTCTCCCACGGAGAACTAACTGGGATAGCTCAACATTGCTCATCAGGCCTCTGGCTGTGGGAGTCAAGGCCAAGAATCAGGAGGTTGGACTAGAAGACCTCCAAAGTCCCTTCCGACTCTTCTATCCTCTCCTATTCCATTTTGTTCCAATTCCAATTCTATTCATTCCTATTCCATTCTTTCATTCTATTCCTATTCTATTTTTCCTACTTTAATCTATTCCTATTCTATTCCTATTCTATCCTCTCCTCTCCTATTTCATTCTATTTCTATTCCATTATATTCCAATTCCAATTCTATTCTAATTCCTATTCCATTATATTCCATTCCTATTCTATTCTTTACTTATTCTATTTTATTCCTATTCTATGATATTTTATTCCCACCCTATCCTATTTATATTCTATTCCTATTCTATCCTCTCCTCTTTCATTCTATTTCTATTCCATTATATTCCAATAGGAATATAATTAGAATTCTATTCTAATTCCTATTCCATTATATTCCATTCTTATTCTATTCTTTCCTTATTCTTATTCCTATTCTATTTTATTCCTACCCTATCCTATTCTTATCCTATTCCTATTCTATCCTTTCCTCTCCAATTTCATTCTATTTCTATTCCATTCCATTCCATCCTATCCTATTCCATTATATTCCATTCCTATTCTATTTTATTCCTACCCTATCCTATTCTTATTCTATTCCTATTCTATCCTCTCCTCTCCAATTTCATTCTATTTCTATTTCATTCCATTCCATCCTATCCTATTCCATTATATTCCATTCCTATTCTATTTTATTCCTACCCTATCCTATCCTATTCCTATCCTATTCTATCCTCTCCTCTCCAATTTCATTCTCCTCTCCAATTTCATAAATAAATTTTAAATTCTTAGGGTTTTATAATGGGTTTTAGCACGGGATACAATTTAATAGTTTTTTAATAATATATTTTTGTATTTTGTATGGTTTTTAATATTGCCTGTGCGCCGCCCTGGGTCCTTGCAAGGAGAAAGGCGGGATATAAATTTAATAAAATAAAAATTCTATTTCTATTCCATTCCATTCCATCCTATCCTATGTTATCCTATTCTATCCTCTCCTATTCCATTCTATTTCTATTCCATTATATTCCACTTCCAACTCTATTCTATTTCATCCTACCCTATCCTTATCCTTATCCTAAATATTCTGCACTCTATTCTATTCTAAATATTCTGCAGTCTCTTTCTATTCGTTGCTGAGGCCTCCTTGGAAGGAATGGGCCTTGGGTTTTAAAAAGCATGTGCAGTCTGCAAATGAGCGAAGCAATTGGGACATGTATCAGACTTAAGTTTTAAGCACCTTTTACCTGTGTTGGTGGAGGTGGGGAAGGATGATGGGAAGCCGACGCCCTTTCCAGCACGCTCAGGCGGCACTCCAGTTTGGAGATAGCCACTTGGAGGTTGGTGACCACTGAAAACAGGAAGGGAAAAAAGAAAAAAGATTATGAAAAGGCGAGGACGCTACCCTGCGACCCCTCAACTTACAGCTACCACCGAGTCTTAGGGCGTGGCTACTCACCACTACGAAGGTGTTGGTTCTCGGCCTCCAGGTTAGCAATCCTGGTGACCACCTCATTTTGGTCTCCGGCTGGTCCTGCGGGGGAGGGGCCGCTGGCGGTCTGCAAGAGACGGCGAGGACAAAGAAGAGGGTGGGGGGGAGGTGAGCCCAGGCCAACCGCTGACCTCGGCCAGACTCACAAGACGACAAAGCCAAGCAGCCGCCACAAGAGGGAGATGGACAGGGAGAGACGTCCAGAAAGCAACTGGGAACCAGTAAGAGCACAAGACAGCTTCTATGGTTTGCAAAGGAAAAGGGGAGACGAGATTCTTGGGTACATGGAATTATTCTTGAGGAAGGGCTGCCTTTTTTTCCTTAAAAGGTGTTTATAGAGAGGCATAAGGCATCTCGGAATAATCACAAGTTGCAACACTGGATGATCTTGTCATGAGGCTCTCTGAGCTTTCCTTCTTTCCTTCCTTCCTTCCTTCCTTCCTTCCTTCCTTCCTTCCTTCCTTCCTTCCTTCCTTCCTTCCTTCTCTTTGGTGCCCTCTTGAACTTATTCCTTCCTTCCTTCCTTCCTTCCTTCCTTCCTTCCTTCCTTCCTTCTCTTTGGTGCCCTCTTGAGCTTATTCTCTTGCAGATGTTTCATGACCCAAGTAGGTAACATCATCAGTGACCTTCCTTCCTTCCCTCCCTCCTCCTTGGTGCTCTCTTAAGCCAGGGGTCTCCAACCTTTGCAACTTTAAGTCTGGGAGCTGAAGTCCTTCAGACTTAAAGTTGCAAAAGGTTGGAGACCCCTGCTCTAAGCTCAATTGGTTTTTCTGCAGACATTTCATGATCCATCTGGGTAACATCATCAGTGCTGGGAGGGAGTGGGGATTGCAGAGAGGAGGAGGGTGACCTTGAGCCCCTCTGAGCTTGGTTGTGTCCGTGCAAGCATTCCATGACACAAACTAGGCAACCTCAGTCCTGATGCTGAGAGAGCTCCCGAGGGCCCCTCATTTCAACCCTGAGCTGCAACCGGTCTCCCTTATTGCTACTTCACGAGGACCACGGTAGCCCAGCATCTTCAGCTGGAAAGTAGGAAGCGCAATCTCACCCTCCCACAAGGCTGAGGGCAGAAATACCATATTTTTCTGTATAAGACGCACCTTCCCTCTACCCCTAAAACAGGGTGGAAATTTGGGTGGTCTTATACTCTGAATGTAGCTTTTGGGAAGCTTTTCCCCCCCAGCCCTAATGAGGTGCTTAAGACCGAAGCTTCTTTTGTCCAGTTTCTATTTTGGTGAGATAATCCTCTCAAAGGCAAGGCAGGGATTTTTCCTATGAGCTATCTGAGTTTTCTCAATGGTTTCCTTCAGGCAAGCACTGGGCTGGTTTGTTGATTCGGCTTTGTTACATTTTACCAGCTCTTAAGTGCTTTTGGCTGATTGCCCAGACATCTAGTTAAATGCCTGGGGAAAGGGGAAAAAAAATAGCCAAAAGTGTCATTTTATTATACTATTGTGTTTGCTTGCTTTTCTGGTACTATGGGAATGAAAGTGAATACCTGGTAGGCAGAATCCCCCCCTCCCATTTTCCTTCCCAAATACTAAGGTGCGTCTTATACACTGAAAAATACGGTACTTTTCCTTATTCAGCTTGTACAGAATGAGGATCAACAGAAGCTCTAAAGAGCTTGGCTGGAAATCTTATCAGCTATCGCATTCAAGGCAATTTGAGCTTGATTTTATTATTTTTATGTAAGCAGAAGGATTTATTTATGTCTCCAGCCCTTCACAATGTAGATACTCTGGCCAAGCAGACTTGTGAAGGCCACAAAAGATTCAAATGGTGTGTGTGTGTGTTGGGGCAAGATATTAGCAGCACAAAACTCTTCGCGTGAGCTGAAGTCACTTTTCCATCATCCTGTCTGGGAACGGATTTCTGCCAGGTTTTTTTCGTTGGGGGAATCTACCTGGTTGTTAAGCATCCACCGTTGGGCACGGGTTATCCTTGACTTACAACCAATTCGTTTTGTGACCGTTCAAAGTTACGACGGCACCGGAAAAGGTAACCTATCACAATCTGGACATTTGGCAACCGGTTCATATTTATGACGATCCCCTCCTGACAAGCGAAGTCAATGGGGGAAGCCAGATTTATTTAACAACCGTGTCACTGACTTAACAGCTGCAAGGGTTCACTTAACAACAGCAGCGAGAAAGGTCGTGAAAGGGGCAAAACCCATTTAACAAGTGTCTCGCTTAGCAACAGAAATGTTGGCCTCCATGGTGGTCGTAGGTTGAGGGCTACCTGTACAACTTTGGGTCTGATTTTTGAGATAGAATGATGTCGCTGTATTTTGTGCATTTTGACACACAAAAGCACCTGGATGTTCAAATAAAACTTCTCCCGAGTTAAAAAGGTAAAGGTTCCCCTCGCGTATATGTGCTAGCCGTTCCAGACTCTAGGGGACAGTGCTCATCTCCGTTCCAAAGCCGAAGAGCCAGCGCTGTCCGAAGATGTCTCCGTGGTCATGTGGCCGGCATGACTCAACGCCGAAGGCGCACGGAACGCTGTTCCCTTCCCACCAAAGGTGGCTCCTATTTTTCTACTTGCATTTTTTACGTGCTTTCGAACTGCTATGTTGGCAGAAGCTGGGACGAGTCATGGGAGCTCACGCCGTTAGGCGGCGCTAGGGATTCGAACTGCCGAACTGCCGACCTTTCTGATTGACAAGCTCAGCGTCTGAGCCCCTGAGCCATGAGGGTCTGACTAATATAATGTCTCTTAAAAAAAAGAGAGGAATCTCATTACAGCTTGAAAAGTCAAACGCTCATCGCTTCCTAAAATCGAGAGGCCAAAAATGCATCGAAATGGACAACGGACAGGACAAGAGTTTTACAAGCAACACAACTTCCATGCCTGCTGGGACAGAGAGACAGACAGACGGAAGGAAGGGGATCGCGTCCCTTCCCACAAGCGACTTACAGCCGCGCGACCCGGGCGCTTCTTGGACCGAACACCAGCGGGTTCCTGAGAGTTTTGCAAAACTGTCTTGAGCTGGAAAGGGCAAGATATATAGATATATATATATATTTTTCTTGGTAAAGTAGTTCCATCACAACTGAGATTCATTCATGCAGTGCAGTGGAAGATGAGTGCAACAGAAGCCTCAGGGGCAGGAATTAAAAGGATTTAAAAAATACATATACTTTCCAAAGTACCAATATGCAGAGAGCAAGGAGGTGTGGGATATAGGGAATAGCTTAACCTCAAAGCAATGTCCTCTTTAAATCAAAAAAATGCTCATTATTTCGGCTGGAACAGGCTACCCTGTGACTCTGAAATGCTGCATCTGCCTGTGGTTATGCTATTTAAGTCAGGGGTCTCCAACCTTGGCCACTTTAAGACTTGTGGACTTCAACTCACAGAATTCTGGGAGTTGAAGTCCACAAGTCTTAAAGTGGTCAAAGTTGGAGACCCCTGATTTAACGAGATTCCTTTGCACAATATAGAGAATTATAATTAGGATAATGAATGAACTTTTGCTTGACTGGCTGCAAGAAACACTAGGATGACATTCTTATGCCACATCCTTGGATGCACCAAGTAACAGAATTAACAAGAGTTGGAAGGGAACTTGGAGGTCTTCTAGTCCAGCCCCCTGCTCCAGCAAAAGACCCTATAACATTTCAGACAAATGGCCGTCCGGTCTCCCCTTAAAACCCTCCCGTGGTGGAGCACCGTGGTGGCGAGCTGTTCCACTGGCTCATTGTCCTCACTGTCAGGAAATTAATTTCTCCTTCGCTCTGGGGTTGCTTCTCTCCTTGATGAGTTTCCCACCCGTTGCTTCTTGGCTGGGCGGGAGGTGTGACTTCTCTGCCAAGGTCCTTGACCTCTGGAACAGAATGTCCCCGTAATGCCTTTGGCATTTTTCCCAGGCCTGGCACAGGGCATCTGCGAACCCCTCTGGAACATTTCTCAGTGGTGCCTCAGGTTGCTTTGAGTGGGCCTTTTAAGTTTACAAAGCACATATTGTAAGCCACTCAACGTCTTTAGGGCAACCTTAAAAAATTATTATTATTATTTACTTTATTCATGAAACATGAAACTCAGCCAACTGAACATTTAAAAATGTATTGCAAATACTATTGACTGGTGCTAATGGTTGATACGGTTTGCTGCCAGCATCCTAGGTATCAACCAAGTATCTTCGTAGAATGTAAGAAGTTCCAAGTAGCGCCGTTTTTTGCAGTTCCGTTGGTGTTATTGCAGGAAGCGGCAATTTGCTGATGTATTTAGTAAAATTTTGGGACATGGTGCCAAGTGCCCCGATGACAATGGGTGTCACTGTGACATGCTTCATCCATAGCTGTGTAGTTTCGATGGCCAGGTCACGATATTTCATGATTTTTTGTAGTTCTTTTTCTTCGACTCTGGCATCTCCAGGAACAGCGATATCAATGAACTGTACACTTCGGCCCTCTACAACTATGATATCTGGTGTGTTGTGCTCCAAATGACGATCTGTTTGTATTTGAAAGTCCCACATTAATACAATACAATACAATAGCAGAGTTGGAAGGGACCTTGGAGGTCATCTAGGCAGGAAACCCTATACCATTTCAGACAAATGGCTATCCAACATCTTCTTGAAGACTTGCAGTGTTGGGGCATTCACAACTTCTGGAGATAAGCTGTTCCACTGATTAATTGTCCTAACTGTCCAGAAATTTCTTCTTCTTCTTCTTCTTATTATTATTATCATTATTATTATTACGTATTATGGGAGATGGATTTGGCTTGAAATGTTTCCAGGCGCTGAATCCAACAAAGGAATCAGTTCAAAGGTTTTAAAAGCAGCTGCTTTACATATACCATATTTTTCGGACTATAAGACACACCAAGGTTTCGAAGAGGTAAGTAAGAAAAATACATTTTTGTCCTCCCCAGCCCCCAGGAACACTCTGCAGGCTTCGTTTTTCAACAAAACAGGGGCATTTTTTCCTTCCCTCATCCCTGCTGAAGCCTGCAGAGTGCTTCTTTGGGGTGGGGGAAGGCAAAAACAGCCCCGTTTTTTGCCCATTTTTCACAAAAATGGGATGCAAGGATGGGGCTTCGGATACACGCCATCATTTCCACGCTCTTTAGGGGGGGGGGCGAAGGTGCATCTTATACGCCAAAAAATACGGTAAAAAGGAAAATTACGAGAATTACTCTTCTGTACAGGTAGTGCAGTTGGACTGCAAGGCCACCCAACCGGTCAGTCCTAGAGGAGATCCACCCTGGCTGCTCTTTAGAAGGCCAGATCCTGAAGAGGAAACTCAAAGACTTTGGCCACCTCAGGAGAAGGAAGAAGGACTCCCTGGAGAAGAGCCTCATGCTGGGAACGATGGAGGGCAGAAGAAGAAGGGGACGGCAGAGAAGGAGGGGGCTGGATGGAGTCACCGAAGCAGCCGGCGTGAGCTTCAATCGACTCCAGAGGATGGGAGAGGACAGGAAGGCCTGGAGGAACGTTGTCGCAATGATTCAGACACAACTTTGCAACGACAACAGGTAGTCCTCAATCTGACCACCACCGAGCCCAAATTTCCACTGCTTAAGCAAGGCAGTCGTTAAGTCAGCTTTGCCCAATTTTTATGGCCTTTCTTGCTGCAGACGCTGAGTGAATCACTGCAGTTGTTAAGTTAGGAACACTGTTGTTAAGTGAATCTACTTTCCTTGTTGAATTGGCTTGTTAGAAAGTCGCAAAAGGGGACCCCGGGACGCTGCAGCCGTCATAAGTCCAAGGCAGTTGCCAAGTGTCTGATTTTTGATCAGGTGACCATGGGGCTGCGACAACGATCATGAGTGGGGGAAAAACAGTCTCAAATCATTTCCCACCCCAGTGTCGTTGTGCTTCCAAGTGATCCCTAAACCAACGGTTGTTAAGTACAGGTAGGTAAGTACCACTTACGATCACAACTGAGCCCAACATTTATGTCGCTAAGTGAGAAACCTGCTGGCAATGGCAGTTTACGACTTTTCTTGCCGTATTTGTTAAGTGAATCGCTGCAGTTCCTGAATGAGTCACACACGGTCGTTAAGTGAATCTGGCTTCCCCATTGACTCTGCTCGTCCGAACGTCGCAAAAGGGGATCACTTAACCCCGAGGCTCTGCAACCGTCATAAATGTGAGGCGGTTGTCCAACATCCGCATGTAAATCACGTGACCGCCTGGATGCTGCAACGGTCGTAAGTGTGAAGAACAGTCGTAAGTCCCTTTTTTGCTGTGCCATCGTAACTTTGAACGGTTGCTTAAGCGGACTGTTTGTAAGTAGAGAACATCTGATAATTACCGTAATTTTCAGACTATAAGACGCACCAAGATTTCAAAGAGGTAAGTACGAAAAAAGGTTTTGCCATCTTCCCCCATCCCCCAGGAGCACCTCTGGAGGCTTCAGCAGGGCTGGGGGAAGACTAAAATCCCCCGTTTTTGTGAAAACTGGGCATAAAACAGGTAATTTTTTGCAAAAACAGGGGCATTTTTGCCTTCCCCCAGCCCTGCTGAAGCCTGCGGATGCAAAAAAAGGGCCCGTTTTTCATAAAAATGGGATGGGGGGAGGGGCTTCGGGAGACCAAAAAATGGCTGTATTCGGTGTATAAGACGCAGCAACATTTCCACACTCTTTTAAGGATGAAAAAGATGCGTCTTATACTCTGAAAAATACGGTATAGGAGACTGGTTGAGACTGGAAATATTTCCTGGGCTGAATCCAGCAAGGGCCTAATTCCAAAAGCAACTCCTGGCATTAAAAAAAAGCTTCAAGCTTTCACATTTTTAAGATAGCTCGTATCTACCATGAAATAGAATAACCAGCTTAGCTGACACTTCTCCAAGCGTCACTTAAAAATAGAATATGGAGATTTAATACAGAACATCTGCTATATCTATCTATCTATCTATCTATCTATCTATCTATCTATCTATCTATCTATCTATCTATCTATCTATCTATCTATCTATCTATCATCTATCTATCCTGTGTCTGTCTGTCTGTCTGTCTGTCTGTCTGTCTGTCTGTCTGTCTGTCTACCTTCCTTCCTTCCTACCTACCTACCTACCATGTTTCCCCAAAAATAAGAGAGGGTCTTATTTTCTCCCCCCCCCCCCAAAATAAGCCTTTGGCCTTATTTTCAGGAAGGTCTTATTATTTTTGAGGTGCACGAGGTGGTGAGTGTGGTCACCTCATGGCTGCTGCTAGGTGGCAATATTTTCAGGGAGGGCTTATTTTCGGAGGAGGGCTTATTTTAGCGGATGTGCTCAAAAGCCCAATTGGGCTTATTATCCGGGGAGGTCTTATTTTGAGGAGGGGGGAAACAGGGTACCTACCAACCATCTGCCTACCTACCTCTCATTCTATTATCTATCACCTTTCTATCGATCACCTGCCAGCTACGGCCTGCCATCTAACAGATTAACAGAGTTGCAAGGGGTCTTGCAGGTCATCTAGTCCAACCCCCTTGCCCAAGCAGGAGACCCTATATCTGCCTCTACCAAGGAAGGAAGGAAGCAGTAACAGATGAACAGAGTTGGAAGGGACCTTGCAGGTCATCTAGTCCAACCCCCTGCCCAAGTAGGAGAAACTACATCTGCCTCTACCTAGGATCGAACTCACAACCTTTAACAGATGAACAGAGTTGGAAGGGACCTTGCAGGTCATCTAGTCCAACCCCCTGCCCAAGTAGGAGAACCTACATCTGCCTCTACCTAGGATCGAACTCACAATCTTTAACAGATGAACAGAGTTGGAAGGGGCCTTGCAGGTCATCTAGTCCAACCCCCTGCCCATGCAGGAGAACCTACATCTGCTTCTACCTAGGATCGAACTTACAACCTCCTGCTTGTGAGGCAAGAGCTCCACCTCTAGGCCACAGCAGCAGATGCATATCTACCTACCTACCTATCCACCCATCATCTTTAATTGTAATTTTAGTACAATGACAAGAAAGATTATTATTATTAACTATCTACCTATCTACCTATCTACCTATCTATCTATCTATCTACAGAGCAGGCCTCCTCAGGGTACCGTCGGCCAAACAATGTCGGCTGGCGACCCCCAGGGGGAGAGCCTTTTCTGTGGCAGCCCCCGCCCTCCGGAACGATCTGCCCCCCCGACCTTGGTACGATCACCGACCTGCGCCTCTTCCGTCGGGCCCTGAAAACGCACCTATTCCGTGCAGCCGGCCTGGTGTAGTTTTCTTTTAATCGATTGTAATCTTTTAATTGATTTTTGTTGATTTTATTAACTGTTTTTTATATGGTTATCTGGTTTTTAGAACGGGCCCTTAAATTTAATCAGTTTTAATGTATTTTAATGTATTTTTGTATTGGATATTTTACTGTTTTGTTATGCCTGTTTACCGCCCTGAGTCCCGCAAGGGAGAAGGGCAGTATACAAATTTAATAAAAGTAAAGTAAGTAAAGAAAGTGTTGGCACCCCAGAAATTTTTCCAGGAAATCAAGCATTTCCCACAGAAAAGTATTGCATGAACACATGTTTTATTATTTATTTATTTTATTTATTATTTAAATTTATAGACCGCCCCCTCTCCCCCATTGGGACTCGGGGCGGTGCACAGGAAATTAAAATCTAATAAATAACAATATACAACATACAAAATATTAAAACTGAATTAAATTATCTCTGTGCTAAAACAATATTTAAAATCCCTAAAAACCTTAACAATACCCTTAAAATTCAAATTAAAACAAATTTATTTTTTTACGGCTAGGTATAAGAGTTAAGCCAGGCCGGCCTGCTGAAATAAGTGAGTTTTTAACTTCTGGCGGAAGGAGCGGAGGTCCGTCGTTGTTCTAATTTCGGGGGGTAGGTCGTTCCAGAGGGTTTTGCAAGGCACATGCTGATTCCCTTTGTGTGCATTGGAACAAGACCCCCCCAAAAAGGGAGGACAAAAAGCAAATTTGACGTTATGACCACTTCTCACCTTACGACCGTTGCAGCATCCATTCATGGTCGCATGGTTTGCATTCAGCCGCTTGCCAATGGATTCACATTTATGACGGTTGCAAGGTCCCGGGGTGACGTGATCCCCTTTTGTGACCTTCTGACAAGCAAAGTCAATGGGGAAGCCGGGTTCGCTTAACCACCGTGTTACGAATTGAACAACTGCAGTGATTCGCTTAACAACGGTGGCAAGAAAGGTTGTGAGCTGGGGGGGAAACTCACTTAACAACTTAGGAATGGGAATTTTGGCCTCAATTTTCATTGTAAGTCAAAGACTATCTCTCATCTTCCCCAGGACACACAGAGGGCGGGACAGAAAGCCCTCGACTTGCAAATGTTCACTTAGTGACCGTTCAAAGTTACGACGCCACTGAAAAAAAAGGTGACATGACCGTTTTTCATACCTATGACCATTGTAGCCTCCGCATGGTCACGGGACCAAAACTGAGATACATGGGAATTGACTCACATTTATGACCGTTGCCGTGTCGGGTGATTCCTCTTTTGCGACCTTCTGATGAGCAAAATGCCTGGGGAAGCCAGATTCACTTAACAAACTGTTTCTAACAACAGCAGTGATTCACTTAACAACCGTGGCGAGGAAGGTCGTAAAATGGGGCAAAGTTCACATAGCAAATGTTTCCTTTAGCGACAGACAGTTGGGGCCGCAAGTTGAGAAACTACCAGCCTCGCCTCAACATCCTTCCTTCCCAGCTCAGTTAAGGAAGTCCTCGACTTACGACCCATGAGTGGGAGCGGAACTTCCATTGCGCAGGAAATGCTGTTATGAAGGGGCTCGTGCCCAGTTTTATGTAGTTTGTTGGCCATGGCTGTTAAGTGAATCACGGTCGTTAAGTGACTCAGACTCCCTCCGCTGACTTTTGCTTGTTGGAAGCCAGCTGGGAAGGCCGCAAGCGATGATCACATGACCCCCCCCGACACGGGTGACAAGCACCCACATTTCGCTCCGGTTACTGTGGGGATGCTGTGACGGTCGTAAATGTGAGGACCGGCCATAAGGGACTTTTTCCCCCCAGAACCATGGTAGCTTTGGATAGACACTAAGTAAAATGGCTGTAATTTGAGGACCACCTATACCCATGATGGCGAACCTATGGCACGCGTGCCAGAGGTGGCACTCAGAGCTGTCTCTGTGGGGGCGTGTGCCATCACCCCAGCCAAGGTCCATTGTGTTTCACCCACAGGGGGGAGAGAGAAAGGAAGGGAGAGAGAGAGAGAGAGAGAGAAAGAGGGAGGGAAAGAGAGAGAGGGACAAGAGGGGGGGGGAGAAAGAGAGAGAGGGGGAGAAAGAGGAAGGGAAAGAGAAAGAGAGAGAGGGAGGGAGGGAAAGAGAGATGGGGAAGAGAGAGAGGGAGGAGAGAAAGAGAGAGGAGGGAGAGAGAGGAAGAGAGAGTGAGACAGGGAGGGAAAGAGAGAGGGGAAAGAGGGAGAGAGGGAGGGAGCAAAAGAGAGGGGAGAAGAGAGAGGGAGGGAACAAGAAATAATATTTCAAAAGCAGAAAAGTGCATTCATCATGTTTTTCTCAGAACAATTAGCTGGGCTCTGCCTTGTTTATCATTATTTTAGGTAGTAAAACTTCAGGTTAAATTGCCGTGTTGGCACTTTGCAATAAATAAGTGGGTTTTGGGTTGCAGTTTGGGCACTCGGTCTCCAAAAGGTTCCCCATCACTGACCTATACCAGTGTTCCTGGGTGGGGGATTCTGGGAGTTGAAGTCCACAGGACTTAAAGTCGCCAAGGTTGAGGAACACTGCCCTACAGAGTGAAAAAGGACGCAGAGTGAGGCTATTCTCGTTCTCGCTCCTTCCGAGGAAGAATTAAGGAGAATTCTGCAGTCAGAGAAGCCCAAGGAGAAGCCCAAGTCTGGCTCCAAACGGCTCACGTTAAAAGTCTGGCCGCAATACGGCCCCAAACATTTCTCTTGCCAAAATTCAGAGACCGTCGTTAAGTGAGTTTCGCCCCTGTGTACGACCTATTCCGGCCACAGTTGTTAAAGGGAATCGCGGCGAATCTGCCTTCCCGGTCGATTCTGCTCGTCAGGATCTGTCTGACCCCAGGGACACTGAAACCGTCGTAAATGCGAGTCACTTGTCAAGCATCCCACGTGGAAAACACGTGACCATGGGGACGGCTGCCATGGTTCTAAGTGGGGAAAACGGTCGTTGAGTCACTTTTTGTAACTTCAAACGGTCACTAAACGAACCGTTGTAAATCGAGGACTACCGGTAGTTAATCTGCAAAAGCGTTACTCCCTGGAGGAAGCTGAGCCTTTCAACTCACACGATCCGGGCCCTGTAACTTAAGGCAGGAGAAGCCACCCAGGCAGTCCCAAAGGTGTTTTTATTTTCATTCCCCCCCCCCCCCCGCCTCAAAGGCGACTGGGCTTCGTTTTCCCTTGAAGAGGTTTCGCTTCTCATCTGAGGAGCTTCTTCCTTTCTGGTGAAGCTTCCGATCTAGAACGGAAGAAGCTTCCTGGATGTGAGGCGAAACATCTTCAAGGGAAAACAAAGTCCGGTGTTTTTTTAGGAAGAAAACAAATTGACCTGGATGACTGAGAATCTCCGTAGACAACCACACAGGTAGAAGTTTATCAGAGGAAGAGGAGGGTTATGGGTCCTTGGTGCTCTCTGAGCTTGGTGGTTTCCTTGCAGATGTTTCATGACCCAACAAGGGAACATCATCAGTGCTGGAAGGGAGGGGCGTTTGCAGAGAGGAAGAGGAGGGGGGGGAGAGGAGGGAGGAGGACTGTGGGTTGCTTGGTGTTCTCTGACCTTGATAGTTTTCTTGCAAACATTTCATTACCCAACTATGGAACACCATCACTCTAGCAGAGAGGAGGAGGAGGAGGAAATGGAGGCGTGTGGGGTCCTTGGTGTTCTCTGAGCTTGATAGCTTTCTTGCAAATGTTTTATTACCCAACTATGGAACATCATCAAGGAAGGAAGGAACAAAGGAAGGAAGGAAGGAAGGAAGGAGAGAAGGAAGGAAGGAACAAAGGAAGGAAGGAGAGAAGGAAGGAAGGAAGGAACAAAGGAAGGAAGGAGAGAAGGAAGGAAGGAAGGAACAAAGGAAGGAAGGAGAGAAGGAAGGAAGGAAGGAAGGCAAGAAGGAGGGAGGAAGGAAAGGAACAAAGGGAAGGGAGGAAGGAAGGGAAGGAGGGAAGGAAAGGGGGAAAGAGGGAAGGAAGTAATGAGGGAAGAAGAAAAGGAACAAAGGGAGGGAAGGAAGGGAGGGAGGGAAGAAAGGAAAGAAGGAAGGAGGGAGGGAAGGCAGGCAGGGGGGAAGGAAGGAAGGGAGGGAGGGAAGGAAGGAGGGAGGGAGGGAAGGAACAAAGGAAGGGAAGAAAGGATAAGAATGAAGGAGGGAGGGAAGAAAGAAATGAAGGAGGGAAGGAAGGAAGGGAAGATGGAAGGAAGGGAAGAAAGGTCGGGGATGAAGGAGGGAGGGAAGGAACAAAGGAAAGAAGGAAGGAAGGAAGGAAGGAAGGGAAGAAAGGTCGGGAATGAAGGAGGGAGGGAAGGAACGAAGGAAGGAAGGAAAGAAAGGGAGGGAAGGTCTGAGAGATGCCACAGCCAGGGGGAAAAAAAGAAAGAAAAAAGCAGAAAGGGCCAGCTGGTGAGAGAGCGTGTGGGTACTCACTCCGGCCAGTGACTTCTGGATATTCTCCCTTGCTCTGGCAATGTCGCGCAGGATGGTGCTGGCGCCGTTCTCCTGCAAACATGCAGAAAGAACCAAGTGGTGTGTTTTCCTTTTCTCTCTTCCTTGGGTTCCCAAAGAGGTGCATTTTAGAACACAGGAGGGGCTCCCCCAAAGGTGGCTCCAAATGAAAAGGGGGACCCGACTTTTTTAAGTGCCCCCACGGGTGGCCGTGGGGGGGGGGGGGGGAAGCGGCCCGCGTGAAAATCCGCGCAAGGGTTGAAGCGGACTCTTCCTGCGCTGCGCGGAAGGCGGGCGGCTGCCAGTCCGCAACGGTTCCAGAGGTGGTTTTTTTAATGCGTTTTAATGTTTCCCATTTAGCGCATGGCACATTCACATCACATTTCAACAAGTACAAGAGGGGAAAACACAAAATACGACACAGGAAATCTAAAAATACTGGGTATATTATGTCTACCGCAGGGGTCTCCGACCTTGGCAGCTTTAAGCCCGGAGGACTTCAACTCCCAGAATTCCCCAGCCAGCACAGCTGGCTGGGGAATTCTGGGAGTTGATGTCCTCCGGGCTTAAAGTTGCCAAGGTTGACTCCTGATGTAGATCAGCAGTCCCAATCTTTACTACTTGGCGACCCAGCAAGGAGTGCGTAAGATGGGGGAACTGCCCCGCGCAAGCTGTGCACACTGGCCATCCTCTTGCGCAGCCCGGTTCCGAATGGGCCAGGGCGCGGTAGTGGGCAACAGACTGGGGTCTACATTACAGACATTATATTTTGCTTCTTTGGTCACAGTCAGGAAATGAATGAAGTCTCCATTAGGGACCCCTATATTTTTTTGCACCGTGTCGCTATGGGTGCGATAGCTTGCTTCACAACTCGGTGTGGCGATTTGTCGTCCGTCCCCCCCACCTCCCCCGTAGAAGGCATCTGCACACCTTATCGGTGGCCAGTTGTGCATTTGCTTTGTTGTTGTTCGGGTTGCACAGGGCTGATCAAACCCCAGGTGGCTTTCCCATGATGCAAGGTGAATTTTGACATTGTGAGTGAGAGAGAGAGAGAGAGAGAGGAGAGAGAGAGAGAGAGAGGGAGGAGAGAGAAAGAGAGGGGAGAGAGAGAGAGGAGAGAGAGAAAGAGAGAGAGAGAAAGGGAGAGAGGAGAGAGAGAAAGAGAGAGGAGAGAAAGAGGAGAGAGAAAGAAAGAGAGGAGAGAGAGAGAAAG
Source organism: Rhabdophis nuchalis (assembly GCA_039707465.1). NCBI lineage: Eukaryota > Metazoa > Chordata > Lepidosauria > Squamata > Natricidae > Rhabdophis > Rhabdophis nuchalis. Next base: position 224,076,404 of record CM077645.1, on the reverse strand, counting down.
AGGAGAGAAAGAGAGGAGAGAGAGAGAAAGAGAGGAGAGAGAGAGAAAGACAGAGAAAGAGAGGAGAGAGAGAGAGAGAGAAAAAGAGAGAAAGAGGAGAGAAAGAGAGAGAGAAAGAGAGAGAGAGAGGAGAGAGAGAAAGAGAGAGAGAAAGAGAGAGAAAAAGAGAGAGAGAGAAAGAGAGAGAGAGAAAGAGAGGAGAGAGAGAAAGAGAGAGAGAGAGAGAGAGAGAGAGAGAGAGAGAGAGAGTTTGTGTGTGGGGTTTTTGTCTGATGTCGTTTTCACATTTTGTGAACGTTAACATCACCTTCAACAAGTACTTTAGCAGCAGAAATGCAGGTAGCTCTCAACTTGCGACCACAACGTATGTTGCTAAGTGAGAGAAGTTTGTTAAGCGGGTTTTGCTCCATCTCACGACATTTCTCACCTCTGTTGTTAAGTGAATCTCTGCAGTTGTTAAGGGAGTAGGGGGGTCGATAAGTGAATCGGCTTGTGAGGTGGTGGCAAAAAGGGGGAATCACGTGACACCACCCCCACCCCCACCCCGCTGGGACACTGCAACGGTCGTTAAATACGAGACAAAATTCAGCGTCTGAATTTTGACGACGATGCAACAGTCGTAAGTATGAAATACGGTCATCAGAAGGTTGCAAAAGGGGATCACGTGACGGGGGGAGGCAGCAACAGTCATAAGTATGAGTCAGCTGCCAAGCCTCCAAATTTTGATCCCATGATCATGGGCATGGTACAACCGTCGTTAAGTATGAAAAATGGTCATAAGTCCATTTTTTCGGTGCCGTAGTAACTTCCAGGGGTCACTAAATTAATTGGGGACTACCTGTAGCCCAGGGGTGTCCAAACTTGGGAACTTTAAGACTTGTGGACTTCAACTCCCAGAATTCCTCAGCCTGCAAAGCCGCCTGGGGAATTCCACAAGTCTTAAAGTTCCCAAGTTTGGACACCCCTGCTGTAGCCGTATGGGGAAGTTAGTTTCCATAGGTTTCTAGTAGGAATTTAACCAATCAGCATGAAGCCTGCGCACCTATGCACAATGCACAGCTGGGATTCGGGGGTGGGAGGGGGTGTTTGCATCAGCCCATGCGCGGCCCTCTGAGACCTCCGCTTACCCATCAAACCCCACCGTTCAACTATGATCTGCAAAGATTCTCGTCTGTTCTAGCAACTTTTGAGTCGGGAGTATACAAGCCACTCAACACACACTTTTGCAATTTTCCGCACAACCAGGAGAACCACTGAAAACCAGTAGCAGCTGCATGGAGATGGGGCTGGGCTGGGTTGGGGGGAAGCCTAACAAGAGGATAAGATTGCTCCAAAGCACTTCTCAGGAGCTAAGAAACATTGAGAGACAGAAACAAGGATAATTGTCCCAAACTTCTTCCTTCTGCTGGGACCCCACAGTGAGGGGTTTGGGGGGCTTATTTTAATAAGCCAGTTTCATTTAAATCTCAAACCAAGAATCCTGGTTTGTCCCAGAACAAGGGGGGGGGGGAAGGGGGACAATGGCCACAGTGATCATGCACAAATGGAGGGATTTCTCCTATATAGGTGGAGCATGAAGGAGAGAAGGCCTTCAAACTTGGCAACTTTAAGACTTGTGGACTTCAACTCCCAGAATTCTCCAGCCAGCAGGAATTCTGGGAGTTGAAGTCCCCAAGTCTTAAAAGTTGCCGAGTTTGGGAACCCCCGCGTTAAACTATTTCAGGGATTAAAAGCTTTCTGTTAACTACAGTACTCCGAAAACCTATGAGCCAGGATCTCAGACTACGACAAATACAGGTAAATCCTCGACTTACAAGAGTTCATTTAGCCACCGTTCAAAGGTAGAACGGCACTGAAAAAAAATGATTTCACATTGACAACCGTTGCCGCAATTCCCAGGGTCATGTGATCAAAATACAGACACTTGGCAACCGGCCTGTACTTATGACGGTCGCAGTGTCCGGAGGTTCCCTGATCCTGTTTTGCAACCTTCTGGCGAACAGAGGCGATGGAGAAGCCAGTGTCAGGTTTCCTAAAGATGCCCTAATTCAGGGGTCCCCAACCTTTTTTGCACCAGGGACCGGTTTCATTTTAAAGAAAGTTTTGCGGACCGGCTGAGTGACTCAGCAGTCATGTGACTGGGTGGGCGTGGCCAACTTGGAAAATGTGAAACTCACTTAACAATGGTCTTGGTTAACAACCAAACTTTTGGACTCAATTATGGTCATAAGTTCTTTCTTTCTTTCTTTCTTTCTTTCTTTCTTTCTTTCTTTCTTTCTTTCTTTCTTTCTTTCTTTCTTTTTCTTTCTCTTTCTTACCCTCTTTCTCTCTCTCCTTCTTTCTCTTTCCCTCTCTTTCTTTCTCTTTCTTTCCCCCTTTCTTTCTTTCTCTTTCTCTTTCTTTCCCCCTTTCTCTCTTTCTTTCGCTTTCTCTCTCTCTTTCTTTCCCTCTTTCTTTCTTTATCTTTTTCTTTCTGTTTCTCTCTTTCTTTTTCTATTTTCTTTCTCTCTCTTTTTTCTCTTTCCTTTCTGTCTCTCTTTCTTTCTCTTTCTCTCTCTCTGTCTGTCTTTCTTTCTCTCTTTCTTTCTCTCTCTCCCACTTTTTTTTCTTTCTTTCTCTTTCTCTCTCTCTGTCTCTCTCTCCTTTGTTTGCCCATCTGTCACTCTGTGTGTGTGTGTGTGTGTGTGTGTCGCATTCAGGCACTTAAATCACTCATTCTGTGTCTCTGTCTATCTTTCTCTCCCTCCCTCCCACTCTCTGTCTCTCTGTGTGTGTCTGTCACTCTGATTCCCCCTTCCCTCCCTGTCTCTCTCTGTCTGTGCCTCTCTCTGTCTGTCTGTTGTCGTCCCCGCCCCGCCCCCACCCCCCGCGGAGCGTCCTCAGCCCGGCTCACTCGCCTTAGCCTGCCCCGGCCGCCCGGCCACCCGCTGTGCTTGATCGCTCGTTCGCTCGCTCAGGCTCCTTCCAGGAGCTGAGAAGCCTCCGTGTGTGTGTGTGTGCGCGTGTGCGTGTGAGGAACGACGACGAGTGGCCAGCATGCCGGCTGTGGAGGGAGGGAGGGGGAGGGAGGAAGGGAATCGGCAGCACTCAGGAATCCAACCATCGAGGAGGGTGGAAGAGCCACACTCCAACGGCGCGAACAGCTCTCCCGCGCGCTCCTCCCTCCTCCTCCTCTCCGGCCCTGCGGCCCGGTGCCTACCAAGCCACGGACCGGCCCCGGTCCGCGGACCGGGGGTTGGGGACCCCTGCCCTAATTGATTCATATCGAGCCAAGCTTCAAATACAAAACTAGTCATTTATTAGGAGCACCATTATGCAAGGCCTTTTCGCAGTCAGATCTGAGCCTCATTTAAATTATAGCTGAACTTTACCTGTTCCTTCCCTCCCCTCAGTCTGTGTCATAAATCACATTCCCCAATGAGGTGCATCCCTCCCAAGACTCCTGCAGTAATCAGAGATCTGCCCTTAGCCCAAAGTATGCGTGGAATGCGCTCTCCCCATCTCTCAGTAGGGCTACTTGAGAGGAGTTGACAGCCGGATTCACTTAAGAACAACAGGCCCCTAACTTATCAACTGCAGTGATTCACTTAACAACGGTGGCAAGAAAGGCCATAAAACGGGGCAAAGCCAATGTCTCACTTAACAACAGAAATTCGGGGCTCAATGATGGCCGTAGGTCGAGGACTACCTGTACTAAGTGTTCTGACTGAATGTGACGTGTTTCAGGTAATCTTTGACTTACCAATTTCATTGTAATTTTATTATTACAATGACAATAAAGATTATTATTATTAAATACACCTTTAGCAACCAACGTTACAATGGCAATAAAAAGAAAAAGTGACAGGACCATTTTTTCACACTTAACAACCGTTGCAGCACCCCCAGGGTCATGGGGGGATGTGATCAAAATTCAGACGCTTGGCAACTGGCTTGTACTTATGACAGCTGCCGTGTACCAGGGTTACGTGATCCCCTTTTTGCGACCTTCTGGCAAGCAGATTCACGTCACAATCTTGCGACTAATTTAACTTCAGTGATTCACTTAACAACTGTGATGAGAAAGGTCGGGGCAACACTCACTTAAGAACCGTCTTGCTTGGCAAAGGAAATTTGGGACTCGATTTGTGGTTGTAAGTCAAGGACTACCAGCATGTTACTCGGAGGGTTACTCGGGAATCGGGCCACCCGCCACTTCCCCCACAAAGGAGCAGAACTCGCAATCGTTTCCTTGACTCTCCCCACTCCCCCTCTCTGGCCAAAGACCCAAAATTATTGGGAAGTTCAAACTTAACCCGATTCCAAGGGTGATTGACAATGGAACAGATTTAAAAATAACCAGAGAAATCCTCTCTATGAGTCAAGTTAGGATGCCGAGAACCGAGCAGAGATGGCACAGAATTTGTACTCGCTGGTTGCGTTGGGGGGACGAAGGACCATTCTTGCCATCAGCTCTTTTGGGATTTCTCAATGAGTAACCCTCAAAAGGGGAGCCGAAACTGTCAGGAGAGGCGGGCAGAAATATTTTGCCAAGGTGTTGTGGCCTGGGCCCTCCAGCAGCCAAATCGGAGGAGGAGGGGTGGGAGTCAGAGTCAACATCAAGGCAACCTAAGAGCTCCGAGGGGGATGAGGAAATGGCCGAGAGACAGACAGAGGTGGAGCCTGGGCTCTCGGTCAGTCCTCAAATGAAGAGTCAACAGCCCCCAGGTCTGGAGGTGGCTGATGAGGAAGAGGAGGAACAGCTGGGTCCAGTGCCTAATGCGTGGATGAGCAGAAGACAAAGGAGAGGAGAACAGTGGAAATCTATGGGGCGGTCCTTGGGATGGAAGAGCCACCGCTGCTAGCAAAGCCCCACCGTAGCTCTGGGGATAAAAGGCAGAGGGAAGAGATGAATAGATGTGGTAGACCACTATTCATCTCCCCTGCTGGATAGACTCGTTAGCTTGCAGTGGGAGAGAGACATTTTGCCGGGGCTGCTAGCACTCCTAATAAAGGAATTATTGCTTCAACTACAGAGGGTTTCATGTTTGGGGAGCTGGGTCAGAACATCCCAGATCTAGAGTGATGGGTTAGTGCAGGGGTCAGCAACCTGCAGCTGCAAATGAAGTCCTGTACGAACGCCTTTATAAAGGGGTCCTTGTTTACCTAGATGATATGCTGATATACACTTGGATGGATCAGAGTGAACTAGGAGGGAATTCACAACTACAGGTAGAAGCACCGTTTGGGTGGGACCAGATAAAAGGAGAGGCCGCCTGTGGCTTGGACACGGGAGATGTTGGCATCTTACCTGCTGGCAGGAAGGGCTGCGGGCTGGACCGTTCATCTGTTCATAGTACCGTTTCTCAGCATCGTCGTATTTGAACTTGTCGAACCAGATCTTCTCGTGCATGAGGAAGTGGGTTGCCATTTTTCTGCAAAGGAGAGGAGCTTAAATAAATATTTGAAAGCCCTTGTTTTTAGGATCGGGTCACCGGATGACCACGAGCCTCTCTCTATCCCTCGGGGCTGCAGTTGGTAAGAACTCACTAACCCAGGGGTCGGCAACCTTAAACACTCAATGAGCCACAAAAGTCCTAACCGGAAGCCCCCTGGTTCAATTCTGGAGCCGACCAGAAGTTCGGTTCCCCCACCATAGAGTCTCCTCCTAGGGTGGCACCCTTTTTCCTCTACCTGTCCTAACCAGAAGTCCTATCAATTGTGGAGCCGACTGGCGACAGGGAGCCGCAGTGGAGGGATGAAAGAACCACATGCGGCTCCAGAGCCACAAGTTGCTGACCAATCACTCTAGATCTGGGATGTCCAACCTTAGCACCTTTAAGACGTGTGGACTTCAACTCCCTGAATTCCCCAGCCAGCTGGGAATTGAAGTCCACACGTCTCAAAGGCACCAGGATTGGATACCCCTCATCGAATATGGAAAAGCTAATCAAAATGCAATCAGTTAATGACTCGAATCATTTGACACTTGAAAATTGATCAGAACCCAACTACCTGTTAACAAATTTTGGCTTCCAACAGGGGTACAGAAGGAGCAGCGCCCTGACCCTATTTCCCCCCCCAGAAAACATGTAGACACCAACTCTACAAGCAACACACGATCCTTCAACGGCACAGGACGATGGGCTTGGCAGCACCCCAACCTTCTCAGTACACTCTGAACAGGCCTCTACTAACAGAGCCCTCAAGGGATTGAACAAAACCACACAACGGAGCCACTGTTTGACAACGGACCGGTTTCTAAACTGTTTCAGGCGGAAACCTTTATCTAGGTAATTCAGGGATAACTAGCAATTCTCATTCCTTGAATCTGCCTCTAGAAGAGAAGCACATAGTAATAAAATGCTGGATGTGAGGATGGAATTCAGCAGCAATGGAGATAAATGCTCCCTTTGAGAGTGGGAACTGGGAAGGATAGGGCGGATGGTTTACCGCAACAAACAAGGGAAAATATAATCACAGGGCAAAAGATTTAAAACCTATCACAGCTGCCCTTAAGAGATGCTTACTAAACTACAGAAGGTACACCACAGAGTACCAGGAACGCCATCATAAAGCATCTCAAGAGACATCCAAAATCTAGTTTATGCCCTTCATGCCAGCCTAAAAAGTCAAGGATCCAGGCTTGCAATAAAATAGAATAGAACAACAGAGTTGGAGGGGACCTTGGAGGTCTTCTAGTCCAACCCCCTGCTTAGGCAGGAAACCCTACACCACTTCAGAGAAATGGTTATCCAACCTCTTCTTAAAAATATCCAGTGTTGGGGCATTCACAACTTTGGGCATTCACACAAAGGCAAACAGTTCCACTGATTAATTAACTGTCAGGAAATTTCTCCTCAGTTCTAAGTTGCTTCTCTCCTGGATTAGTTTCCACCCATTGCTTCTTGTCCTGCCCTCAGGTGCTTTGGAGAACAGCTTGACTCCCTCTTCTTTGGGGCAACCCCTGAGATATCGGAAGACTGCTATCATGTCTCCTCTAGTCCTTCTTTTCATTAAACGAGACATACCCAGTTCTTGCAACCGTTCTTCGTATGTTTTAGTCTCTAGTCCCCTCTTTGTTGCTCTTCTCTGCACTCTTTCTAGAGTCTCCACAGCTTTTCTACATCGTGGTGACCAAAACTGGATGCCGTATTTCAAGTGTGGCTCTCTTATCCTACAAAACATATCTGCCCGCTGGTGTCCCTCTTGTGAAGCACCAATTCTACAAACATCGCCCCCAAGGGGGACCACGCCACAGGACAACTCGCCGTGGCCAAATTCGCCACGGGGCAAGAGTGACACTAATCTCGAAGAAATAGTGCCATGGGATCATTAAAGGAAGGATGCCAAAGGAGGGGCAGCATGAAACGCGATGACAGAAACGACAATGATTCAATTCAGTGGAATTGTTGAATTGTCCTGCAGCCACGATTTGTGGGGTGTTGGTCAAGTTATCCCGTGGTCAGTTGGCTGCAGAAAAGTTCTCCCATCCTGGAGAATTTGACACATTTTTATCAAATGAGACCAGGCAGAGCATGCTTCCAACGCATTGCATGCAGTCAGTCATTAAGTGGGGTGGCTATTAACATCTAGATTCAGTGAATGAAGCACTCTTCCATCTCACATTAGCTCACGGGGACTCCCCCCTGGGTACTCATCTGTCAAGTCGCCCGAAACAAAGGACAACTTCCTTCCAATACCCTTTCCTTAATTTTGGAACACCAGAATGCTTTCTCAGAATACAGAATCACAGAGTTGGAAGGGACCTTGGAGGTCTTCTAGTCCAACCCCTTGCTCAAGGAGGAAACCCTACAGCATGTCAGACAAATGCGTGTCCAGTTCAGAGGTCTTCAAACTTGGCAACTTTAAGACTTGTGGACTTGTTTTAGGAGAACTTAGGGCTAAGGAGAAATCTCCTGACCGTTAGAACAATTAACCAGTGGAACATCTGGCCTCCAGAAGTTGTGGGTGAAGAGACTGGACCAGGAGTCCCCAAACTTGGCAACTTTAAGACTTGTGGACTTCAACTCCCAGAATTCAAGCTCCCAAACATGGCAACTTTAAGACTTGTGGACTTCAACTCCAGGGACTTCTGGGAGTTGAAGTCCACAAGTCTTAAAGTTGCCAAGTTTGGGGACTCCTGGTCCAGTCTCTTCACCCACAACTTCTGGAGGCCAGATGTTCCACTGGTTAATTGTTCTAACGGTCAGGAGATTTCTCCTTAGCCCTAAGTTCTCCTAAAGCAGTCAGGTTAATTCCCTTTTTTTCAATAATGCTCCTTGCCAAAATGAAACGTCATGAGCTACAGTGGCACAGGGGTTAAGAGTGCAGTACTGCAGGCTAGTTCTGCTGACTGCCAGCTGTTCGATCCTGAGCAGCTCGACTCAGCCTTCCGTCCTTCTGAGGTCGATAAAATGAGGACCGAGATTGTTGGGGGAAACCGGCTGATTGTGTAAAGTGCTCAGAGAGGGCTGTAAAAGCACTGGGAAGCGGCATATAAGTCTAAAGGCTATTGCTATCTATCACTGTTTATCCATCTCTTTGCCTGCCTGCCTGCCTGATTGATCCATCCATCTGCAGGCTGCCCATTGCCAGGAGTTCGATCCTGACCAGCTTAAGGTTGACCCAGCCTCCCATCCTTCAGAGGGACCCAGATTGTTGGGGGCAAGAGGCTGATTGTGTAACCCATTTAGAGAGGGCTGTAAAGCACTGGGCAGCGGCATATAAGTCATACGTTATCTTAGCCCTGGCCGGTTGCACACCGACAGCATATCCTACATCCTCTGCGCATTGAGGCTGATTCTTTACAGCGATGAAGCTGGGACTGGGAACATCCACCCCCTCCTCCAGCCAACCCCCCCCCCCAACACATGCATTTCCTACTTAGCATCAGGCTCTGGTTCGCTGGAGGGCTGCGCAGGGGGCTTGGCTCGCGTGGCTTCGGATAGTCGGCTGGCCTCTTCCTGGGCAAGGGAGGCGTAGAAGCAGGCTTCTGCACTGTCGTACGTGGGCTTGCTGAACCACAAAGATTCGGTGTCTGGGTGCATAAAACGCCAGGCGGGAGGTTGCGGTTGTGTTGCCGCTGCCGTTTCTTGGGGCGACGGTGTCCCAGCGGCAGCGTTGTTCCCCCGTTTCCCCGTCGGCTGCTTCCTGAGGCTGCTCCGGCCCTTCTTCTCTTTCCGGCCCTTTCTGGGGAGGTCCGCGTGGCCGCGCTCCTGCAGCCTCACCTTCCCCGGAGGGTGGCCGTCGAACATGTTGGCGTAGAACAATCGCTCGGCGTCGTCGTAGATCGGCTTCTCCAGCCAGACCTCCGACAGCAGAGCCCGCAAACTGGAGCCCGGAGGTTTGCCGTTCACTGTCTGGTTTGCGTCTCCCGCTGGGATGAGCGGCGCGCCGGGGGCCTGATGCTCGGCATCGGCAACGTGGGCCGGGGTGGAAGGCGTAGCCAGGGCCGTCACGTAGCCCTCGTCCGGCGTGACGGCCCCGCCGCTGGCCAGCTTCAGGACGGACGGGGGCTGCAGCAGGTGAGCGAGCGTCACCAGTTGGGACCTTTCCACAAAGGCCGCCTCGGCATCGTCGAAGTCGAATTTGTTCACCCACACGTCCTGAATGACGTGATGGCACGCCATGAGGCTGCTGTGGGCGCAGCGCAAGACGGCCGGGTTTCCACTGAGCTCGGCCTGGATGGCGTCTTCGGACCAAGGCACCACGGCAGCTGGCTCAACGACGGGAAGCGCCACGGGGGGCAAAGAGTCGGAGAGCTTCACGTGGTAGGCAGATTCCACGTGGTCAAACCGAGGCTTGTCAAACCAGACGTGGTCGGCCATCAGTCCCGCCAAGACGGGATCTATCTTGGGGCCCAACGGCTTGGCTTTCGGAGAATACTTCCGTTTCTTCTGCTTCTTCCCGCTGCCCACCCGCCACAGCTCGGCCTTCAAGGTTTCCTCGGCGTGTTCCCCGTGGCAGAAGCCGTTCACGGCCCCCAGCTCTTGGCAAGGCCCAGCCGCCGAGGCGGCTAACGCTGCTTCTCGTTCATAGTGAAGCCTCTCGGCCTCGTCGTACTTCGGCTTGTCCACCCAGACCTTTTCGGTGGGGTACAGCAGCTTCCTGGTTCTCATCTTCCGAACGGAGCGCCAGCATGGAGAGACAAGCACAAGAGTACAGTGGCTGAGATAACATACCACAGAGCAGCAGATGGGGCCGCGGCCTTCTCCAACCTGGCCGCAGGGGCCCTGCTGGCTGGGAACTCTAGAACGGTGGCGCCTGATGCTTGGAAAGGCTGTGCAATGCCCCCCCCAAGCTCCACCATTTACAGGTAGTCCTCAACTTACGACTACAATTAAGCCCAACATTGCTGTGGCTGAGCAAGAGAGTTGTTAAAGAGGGCCTTGTCCCACTGTACTAATTTTCTCGCTAAAGCTGCTAAGTTAATCACACGGCTGTTAAGTAAATCTGGCTTCCCCAGGGACTTTGCTTGTCAGGTCACTAAAAGGGATCACACGAAAATCCCTGCGTCCTGGGACAGTGCAACCGTCATAATTATGAGTCAGTTGCCAAGAGGCCAAATTTTGATCATTTGACCACTGGGGATGCTGCAGCGGTCGTTAAGTGCGACAAATGGTCATAAGCCACATTTTTAGTGCCGTTGTAACGTTGAACGGTCACTAAATGAACCTGTTGTAAATCGAGGACTACTTTGTATACATAGCCCTCGACTTACGATGACAATTGGGGGACCAACATTTCCGTGGCTAAGCAACATGGCTTTTAAATGAGCCATGGTCCATTTTGCGACCTGTTCTGCTGGGACAGTTAAGCGAATCGCTGCAGTTGTTAAGTAAATCATGCGGTCATTAAGTGAATCTCGCTTCCTCCACTGGCTTGTCTTGTCAGAAGTTGGCTGGGAAGGTCACAACCGGTGATCGCACGACCCCACAAATGCTTCATGCGTGCGGGCTGCCATGCACCCAAAATTTGACCATGTGACTGTGGTCAGTCAAGGGCCGATCGCAAGTCATTTTTCAGTGCCACTGTGAACAACTGGTCGTAAGTCGAGGACTACCTGTATTCAAAGCCCTAATCGTTTGAATGATTGTGCCATTTTTAAGGGGGGGAAAGGGCTTTAAGCTAATTGTTTAGAGCAGGGGTCCCCAACCTTTGCAACTTTAAGTCTGAAGGACTTCAGCTCCCAGAATTCTCCAGCCAGCAAAGCTGAAGTCCTCCAGACTTAAAGTTGCAAAGGTTGGAGACCCCTGGTTTAGAGAGCTCTTCTGCCCCTTGTCATTCTCTAGTACGCCCACAATATTTTTATTTATTTTAATGCTTCATATTTCTTAAACCTCCCGTCTTCCTTCCTGGTTAGTTATCCTGCAAGCAGCTTCAGCAGAAGCAGCTGTGACTGCCAGATGTTTGGACTTTTAACATTCCCACAATCTGCCCGCATCTGCCAGGTCCCGAAAGGGGCTCAAGTCCTAAACATCCAGAAGAGACAGAGAGCAACTTCTTGGAGAAGCCCAGCACTTCCCTGGCTAAATGAAGCCACAATTGTACTTAGGATCTTACTAGGGCTTATTATTTGCAAGTCCTAAATGCAAGAATTGATTGCAACATTACTTTTATCATCCTAATTACAAAAGGGTTGTTGTACAAGGCAGTCACTAAATGAGGACTGCCTATACTGAAGGAATTCAGTCCCATTCCTCCTGGTGAAGAAGGGAAGACAACCCTCAGCAATTTATGGCCCAAAACATCCCATAGGTTGTCATTTCTGTTTATTCTTGTAGAAGGGGATATTTCACACAAATGAAGCAGGATTAAAAACTCTCAGGTGGGAAAACTTAAAGGACATTTTAAGGTTCTGGTTGGCAAACTTACTCTATACTCTCCAAAACCTCGTGTTGAGGTTTGGCTACCCAAATTAAGTGTTACTAAGGAAGAATTTCTGAACCTCTGCTGGTTTTAAATATATGCGATCGACAATTTTGGTGCCTCGCTTGGTGGTCCACATGTAGATGAAATTTTAACCTGAGCAAAAGTCAGGCCATCCCTCAAGTCGCAGCCGCTGCTGTTTAAAAGGTGCGTTTCATCTCATGTAGGTTTAATAACGTTTTCCCTACTTACTGTTGGGAGGCTTGAAACGGAGCACTCTACTACAAATTTGAAAAAGTTACTTGTCTAACCTTGAGTGCTTCCATCACAAATTTTGAAGTAAGATGTTAAAAAGCTGTAAGCTGTTATGAGCCAAGTCCCAGAATAAAGCATGAAGTGGACTTCCAAGGAATTGTGACAGGCATTAAATGCCTTTGACATCACAATGCCACCTCGGGGGAGACAAACCAAGGTCTCATAGTAATGGTAGCTTTAGCCTAGTGCAGGGATGGCTAACCTTTTTTTGGCTCGCGTGCCAAAAGCGGGGGGAGCACAGGGGGGGTCATGCGTGGGCAGGCCACACCCATAATGCTATGTGCTGCTTTTGGCGTGCTTTTTTCGCCCTCCCCAGGCTCCAGAGGCTTTCTAGGAGCCCGGGGAGGGCGAAAACAGCCTCCCCCCCCCACCTCCAGAAGCTTCAGGAGCTTCCCTGAAGCCTCCAGAGGGCGAAAAATAGCCTCAAAAGAAGACCTAAATCAGCTGGCCAGCGCACACATGCGCGCTGCAGCTGACAGGGCAACGCCTCGCGTGCTCTCAGAAATGGTTCCGTGTGCCCCGTGGCACCCGTGCCATAGGTTCGCCATCATGGGCCTAGTGCAGGGGTCTGCAAAGTTGGCTCTTTTAAGACGGGTGGACTGGGGAATTCTGGGAGTTGAAGTCCACCCGTCTTAAAAGAGCCAACTTTGCAGACCCCTGGCCTAGTGTAAATTATATGATTGTCACAATAATAGTATTTTTTTTCCCTACTGTGCCTTCCTACTTCGATTCATTTACAATCCAGTAGTGCACAGATGTTGTTTTTCACATACAAAGCCATAGAAGGAACATTTCAACTATGCTCCTGGCGTAACATTCCCTTGGGCAGTTTTGGATACCATCTCTCTTAGATCTAAAGGGGATCAAAGAACAAGATACCAGCCCAAGAATTAGGAAAAAGAGGCAGGAAGGGGTGTTATCGAAAGATTGAAGCAGGGAGACTTTAAGGCCTGAAAAGTTTTGTAACTTTAAGCACATTTGCAGGAGGGAGGCTCAATTTATACAGGAATAACTTGGGAGAAGTTTTATTTTAACAATTCAGAGGGCTTTTGTGTGTCAAAATGCACCACCCTGAGTCCCTTTCGGAAGATAGGGCGATATAAAAATCCGATTAAAGTTAAAGTTAAAAATCCCGCGACACCTTTCTAGCTCAAAAATCAAACTCTGCTCTTGTTAAATACAGCTCACTATTATTATACGGAGTTTGAAAAGTTTCTTGCTCAGGTAAAATTGGATTGCTTTATATATGTATCAATACCTTTACTATAAGAATTTTCCTTTATTCACATTTTTGCACCGCCCATCCATCTCAGACAGGGACTATCTTGGCCAATCTTTTGTCTTCTCAGAGCCATCAATCATCATCTCAATCAGCCAATCATCTCATTCCCAGATTTTCGGGAAAGAAATGGTGCGGGCTGTATCAACCTCCTCTACATCCTAAAGTGATTCTGGGACTAGACCTAACATTTCTAGCAGGGGAAAGCAAGCCAATGAAAAGAGCTCCATTTTATAAACCAATTTGTAAAGAGCAGCCTTAAAAAAAAGGAGCTTATATGGACTCTTTTTAAATATATCAAAATGTTTGCAGCACATCATCATATCAAGTTCACAGATTGTCCAAATTATTTTACATTTGTTTCTGGAAGACAGGCAATTTACGATCACAAGTTTGAGTGCATCGTTTCTGTTGTTAACCAAGATAGTCGTTAAGTTGAGTTTTACTCCATTTTTACGACTTTCCTTGCCGACTGTTAAGTGAATCACTACCGTTAAGTTAGCAGCATGGCTGTTAACTTTACTTGTCAAACGGTCACGAAAGGTGACATGGGCAACAGTCATAAATACCAGTCAGTTGCCAAACGCCTGGAGTGACCACTGGGATGCTGCAAGGGACAGAAATTAGAAAACTGGCCACGCGTCAATTTTTTTCAGCGTTGCTGTAACTTTGAGCAATCACGGTCGTAAGTCAAGAACTACTTTTTCTGGGGTAAGCCTTTCACAGCTGGCAAGAGGTTGGGCTTGAGAATTTAGTGGCTCTGGTCTAGTTGATGCATTTTCTAGCATTTTTGTGGGCAACTGTGGCTGGCACCTTTCAAGGTGGCATGTAAAGGAACAGGGAAGGTCTGACTCACTCCCTCTCTATAGCCAGGTGACCTGGCTTCTCATTGGATGTTCTTTGCATGGCTTTGCTGGCTATTTGCAATGCTTTGGGAATGGGAAGGATAAATGCTGAAGATAATGCTAAACCATCAGGTGGCTTAGTTCGTCATGTGGCTCTCTACATGGGGCTCCCCTTGAGGTGCACTCGAAAACTACAGTTAGTGCAGAATGCAGCCGCGCGGGTGATTACGGGAGCCTCTAGATGCTCCCACACAACACCGATCCTGCGCGAGCTGCACTGGCTTCCTGTGGCCTTTCGGGTGCGCTTCAAGGTCTTGACGACCATCTTCAAAGCGCTCCACGGCTCGGGACCTAGTTATATGCGAGACCGTCTTCTGCCCCATACATCCCTTAGACCGATACGCTCCCACAGAGAGGGCCTTCTCCGGGTGCCATCGGCTGGACAATGCCGGCTGGCGACACCCAGGGGAAGGGCCTTCTCTGTGGCGGGCCCTGCCCTGTGGAACGACCTACCCCCTGAACTCCGCACCATCACCGACCTCCGCCTCTTCCGCCAGTGCTTAAAAACACACTTATTTCATCAAGCCGGCCTAACATAGCCTCCGCTGTGACTAATCTTAGATAGTTTTTAAATGGGGGGTTTTAAATTGGTTTTAGCACAGGTTTCGTTATTTAATAGATTTTAAATTATATGTTTTTGGACTATTTTGTATGGTGTTTTTTAAATTCCTGTGCGCCGCCCTGGGTCTCTTTGGAGAAGGGCGGGATATAAATTGAATAAAATATAAATATAAAATATAAATGTGCAAACCCATCCTGAGAACAAAGTGGCAGGTTCTTTTAAACAATATGGGCGAGCCCACATATGATGTGCTAGCAAACCTTTATAACATGTGCTATGTCAATAATAATAATAATAATAATTATTATTATTATTTTATTGTCATTGTAATAATATTGTAATAAAATTACAATGAAATTGGTTATTGTGGCATACATTGTGGCATACAAAAACTATCAGCAGTTTTGCTAATATCGAAGAATTGGAGGATTATAGTGACAGAACTGCAGCTTCACAGAATGAAATGCTATTTTTCTCGCCCTACCACTCTGTTGCATCAAAAGGAAAGAGAGAAATATGAAAAGTAGGTAAGAGGGTCTCAAAGCGAGAGGACTCTTTTAAATACACGAGATTTGCATCTGGGGGGGAATCGACTTCTAGTGTTATCCAGTCAAGAAATGTTCGGTGTGGTTGGCAGATACTTACTTTCTGGTTCCTAGGAAGGCATTAAAAGTAGAAGAAAGAGAAAGCATTAAAATGAGAAGAAAGGGAAAGGGAAAATATTGTTTCTACAGGTAACAACGGGAGAGAGTAAAATTGCTGGAACAATACTGTAAAAACCACGACTCAGAGATTACACTAATGATTGCAAAATTTCTCAACTATGGCAACTTTAAGGCTGGAGGATTTCAATGCCCAGAATTCCCCAGCCAGCAAAGCTGGCTGGGGAATTCTGGGAGTTGAAGTCCACCCACCTTCAAGTTTCATCTTCAAGAAGCATTGGCACATGCCAGTGGTAGAAGGACTTCTGCTGAATTCATAATTCCATTTTCCTTTAAGTCCAAATTTCCAATATGTCCCTACCCACCAAAGAACTAACCCCTCCTACATATCTCCAAACCTTGAGAGTAATTAACTGCCCCCATATTTCCAAAGCCGTGTTTCTCTATCATTTTAAACTTAAAATAAGCCCAGTTATGTAAATAGTTCCCAAACCACCAGCGAACCCCGATGATGGGAGAATTTATTTCAGATTCTCCATACATTAATTTTACTTGTAAACTAGCTGTTATATCCAGTTCCTCGTTCCTCATAAACCCATCATAAATTAATCGTTTATGGGCTAAATTGTAAACACTCAAGATGAGTTCCTATTTAAAACATAGCCATCAAACACCGTGGGTGGAACTTATAAAGCTGTGAAGTCCACCATCAAAGCCACTGGAACTGACCTGCTAAGCACATGACTTGACATACATTACTCCATGTTGTTGTGCAAGCGGACAGCCGTTAAAAATCACCTACTATTCGTAAATAGACTCACAACAGTGTAATGTTTTAATTTAATCTCTTATTTGCGAATGGCAGGTTATTTGCTCTAGGATCAATGAAAGCATGTCTGAATTTGGTCATCCAAAAATGTTTATTCGAATGCTAGAAAGCTAAAGAAAAACAGAGAAAAAACAGTTAAGACAGCATGCCGGGTTGCCAACAAAAACCAATAGGTCTAGAACAGTTGCAAAAAAATGAGAGAGAGAGAAAACCAGTAGCAGATTATCTCTAATGATGTACCAACCAAGGAGAATATTTACAGCTCGGGATTGACGTAAGAAGTCCTTGGTCCTCTCTGAGCTTGCTTGTTTTCTTGCAAACACTTCATTACCCTAACTAACTAAGTAACATCCTCTGATGATATTACCTAGTTAAGGCAATGACACATTTGCAAGAAAACAAGCAAGCTCAGAGAGTACCGCATCCAATGAGGTACATTAAAATTGCTGACAATCTGCATGCAATTAAAGTACCACATCCCAGTACAGCGCAACATTAAAAATTGAACAGGGACTGCATCCAAGAGAAGGGAATGACACAGCAGGCATACGACGTGGCTCTTCGGAGATGTTCCAAGTCTTCTTTTTTCCCCCAAGTAACAGGAGTAGATGTTCTACGTAGTGACTTGTGCTGAAGAGGAACGCAAGCAGAAAGCCTGACATTCGTCACTAGAATTCCTTGAACAACTGGGAAACGTCACACTGGACAAAGATACGGAGTCCCAAACAGATTGTGCAGAACATCACACGGTACAGGTCATCTCTGACTTAAGAGAGGAACAATTGAGGGCCAGAATTTCCTTGCTATGCCAGGTGGTTCGTAGGTGAGGCCTGCCCAGTTTAAAACCCTTTGGTGCCCAGGTTGTTAAGCAAACCATGCAGCTGTTAAGGGAATCTGGCTCCCTTACCCCACCATGTCGGAAGATTGCCTGGGATAGCTGCAAATGGCGATCCCTTGATCCGCAATAGCCATAAGTTTTTTCTCTCTCAACGCTGCTCTAAGTCAACAACTGCTGTATTTTTCCCAAAATAAGACCCACCTGGAAAATAAGCCCTAGCATTATTTTTTCAGATGCTCGTAATATAAGCCCTACCCCAAAATAAGCCCCAGTCAAATGTCAGCCGGATAGACATATTTAGTACCGTATGCCCCCAAAATAAGATCTAACCAGAAAATAAGCCCTAATGCCTCTTTTGGCGCAAAAGTTAATATAAGACTGGGTCTTACTTTCGGAGGAATATGGTACCTGTATGAGGAACGCCATTACTTCTATCACAAGTGAATCCCTTGGGGACAGGAGTTATGTAGGCGATAAACGGTCACTCACAGGGTCTGCAAAGTTGGGTCTTTTAGGACTGGTGGACTTCAACTCCCAGAATTCCCCAGCCAGCCTGGCTGGCTGGGGAATTTCTGGGAGTTGAAGTCCACCAGTCTTAAAAGAGCCAACTTTGCAGACCCCTGTGACTAGGAAAATGCAGCTTCACCAAGCTTCTAAAACAAAACTTTCATTCGTGCGGTTAAGTTCTCCCAAGAGTAAAAGGAATGCAGCCCCTTTCTTGAAGAAATTTTAACTTTTTTTAAAAATGGTTTGAAAAAACAAGCAAAACTGGTTAAGGCCTTGAAGGGCAGAACTTCTAATCTAATTCTCAGCTACCTGCAGGCTCAGGTTTAGGGCTGGCCCTCTTTCAACCCTGGCTTTCAGGATTTTCCAGGAAGGGCAAAGGATGGCAGCGAGTGGACGAAGAACTGCCTTGTGGGGAATGTAGCCCATAGCATGTGACCACATCTGTGTAACCTGATTGGCCACCGGGGGTATCTTGCCGCGGGAAAGTTAGTTTTACGAGTCTTTGTGTATCAGCCGTATCAACCAGCCGCATTGAATCTCCGCTCAGAATGGGGTAGAGGAAGAATTAATGTCTTTTACCTACCCGATGGGACAGATAGAAATCATCAGGAGAACCTTAAACAATGAACTGTTAAGTCTTGATATAAAGGATACCTGATAAAAAACTTTTATCTGAAAGAAACCCAAGTGTGGAGTTGAACCTGCCAGCCCCTAAATCGCTGGGGGCCGGACAGGAGAACAGCAGATTAGAGGGAGTCCTTGACATAGCTCAACATTGCCATTCGTAAGCAAGACAGTTAATTCCCCCCTTCCCTCATTTTACAACCTTTCTTGCCAGAAAAGCGAATCACTGCCATTAAGTTGGTAACCCAGCCGTAAAACGAATCTGACTTCCCCATTGAGTTTGCTTGTTGGAGGTCACGACAAGAATGATACCCCACCACCCCTGGACCGTCAAAATGATGAACCGGCTGCTGGGTGTGTGAATTTTAATCCCGTGACCATGCAATGGTCATACATGTGAAAACTCGTCCCTTTTTCCAGTGCCATTATAATTTCGAATGGCTACGAAACAGATGGTTGTAAGTTAAGGACTAACTGTACAGAATCAACTAGTGCCCCAAGACCTAGTCCAACCCTAATAAACCTGAACCAAATACAATGTTTCTCAGCAACTTTTTAAGATGGGGGTCGCAAAGGTACTTTTCTCCCCCAAAAGGCAACTGGATTTTCTTTGTTCTTCCTTGAAGATGTTTTGCTTCTTATCCAAGAAGCTTCTTCAGCTCTGACTGAATGCTGGAGAATGGAAGGATTTATATTCCTTGCAGACAGCTGGTCATTTGCATCCTTTTAGAGAGTCATTGAGGCCACTTGGAGGTCTGGGTGTGTCTTCAGGGTCACCTGGGCGGTGCAAATGGGTGTGGAGCCTTCTTGGAGGTGTTGAAAAGACTGTTGTGGACAGGTGATAGGTAGTGTCGTGTCCTTCCTGCTCCGTTGAGAGAGGGCTGTTCAATTTTAACACACATGGCCTCTTTGGCAAACCCCCGAGTGGCCTCAACAACTTTTAGACAGAGTGCTTATGACCAGATGACTGAACGAAATTTATACCCTTCCATTCTCCACCGTTCAGTCAGAACTGAAGAAGCTTCTTGGATGAGAAGCAAAGCGTCTTCAAGGAAAACCAAAGAAAGTCCAGTTGCTTCTTGAAAAACCACTGTTGGGACAACCATGGCCTGCATGACTGAGAATCTCCATAGAATTCAATCAATCAGAATAGAGGTGGAAGGGATCTTGGAAGTCATCTAGTCCAACCCTGTTGAAACAGAAGACCGTATACCATTCCAGACAAGTCTCTTCTTAAAATCCTCCACCCACAACTTCTGGAGTCAAGCCCTTCCACTGGTTAGTTGTCCTCACTGTCAAGAAATTTCTCCTTAGTTCCAGGTTGCTTCTTTCCTTGATAAGTTTCCATCCATTGCTTCTTGTCCTGCCCTGAGGTGCTTTGGAGAATAGGTTGACTCTCTCTTCTTTGGGGCAGCCCGAGATATTGGAAGACTGCTATAATGTCTCCCCTGGTCCTTCTTTTCATTAAACTAGACATCCCCAGTTCCTGCAACCCTTCATCTTATGTATTAGTCTCCGGGCCTTTAATCAGCTTAGTTCAAACTAAGTTCACCCATCCTAAAAACCTAGGATGGGTGAGTTGAACTTTAAGGACCAGTGGACTTCAAGTCCCAGAATTCTGTTTTAAGTTGGAAGTCCAGCATTCCCCCCCCCCCATGCCATCACTCTTCTAAACAACTAACTCCCACAACACTGTCAGATTATCTACTAAGACTGTATTACTATTCTTCTTCTCATCCTTCCTAGTACCTACCTCTTCCCACTTATGACTATATGACATGTTGCTTGTATCTTTAAAATGTGTAGTTTTGTTTCCTAGTATGATTTGATTGCTTATTAGTGACCTATAACTATCACTAAGTGTTGTATCTTATTCCTGATTAATGTATTTTATTTCTCTTTATGTACACGGAGAGCATATGCACCAAAGACAAAGCGTGGTCAAGTCCAATCACACTTGGCCAATAAAGAATTCCTATTCTCTATTCTTCCTATTCCCATTCTTCCTATTCCTAATCATATTCTTTCTATTCCTATTCTTCCTATTCTATTCCTATTCTTCGTCCTTATCCTATTCTTCCTATTCCTATTCTTCCTATTCCCATTCTTCCTATTCTCATTCCTTATCCTATTCTTCCTATTCCTATTCTATTCCTATTCTTCGTCCTTATCCTATTCTTCCTATTCCTATTCTTCCTATTCTATTTCTATTCTTCCTATTCCCATTCTTCCTATTCTTATTCCTATTTCTATTCTTCCTATTCCTATTCTTCCTATTCTTATTCCTATTTCTATTCTTCCTATTCCTATTCCCATTCTTCCTATTCCCATTCTTCCTATTCTTATTCCTATTTCTATTCTTCCTATTCCTAATATTATTCCTTCTATTCTTTATCCTATTCCTCCTATTCCTATTCTATCTTAAAAACTGCCAAGCTTGAGAAAGGCTGGCTTGAGGCACAACAAGCCCCCATGGGGGGACTTGCAAGACCGATCCCCCCCCCGCACATACACAAAGACCCCCTTTGCGCAGCTGACAGGGTCGCAGCCCGGGCGGATCTCCAGCCCAACCACAACCCCGCAAGGTAGACCCGCGAAGGACGGAGGCTAAAGAACCGGAGGGGGCGGGGTGTGGCCTCTGCCCCTCCCCCAACTTCCCCAGGCCCGCGCGGAATCCTCCCCCCCCCCCCGAGAATGGGGTTGTGGCGCCCGCGGGCGCCCGGTTGGGGATGCCCCAGAGACCCTCCGGGTCAAGCCCCACCGGACGCCGCCTCGAACTTTTACGGGAGCCTCGGGAGGGGTGGCGTTCCCGGCGCGACGGACTCCCGGGCCATGGACGGGGGCTTCTACTCACGCAGTTCCGCCGGGAAGACAACGAGGCAGCCGGCCTGAGGGAGATGCTCACCCCGCCTCACGCTCCGGCGGAAAGAAGGCACGCAGGCGCCGCGCAGGGGGTTATGGGAGCGGCGCCTCTCCGGACGAGTTTACTCTCCGCAGATCCGAGAGGGGGGGGGGTTCAGGAGGAAAAAAGAGAGCGGAGGATACCCAGAAAAGCAACCGAGGAGGGAGAATCCGCGCCACGAGAAAAGCAGGTGTGTCCCTACGGCTTCGTGACTGAGATGAGACGTTCATTTTTTCGTTCTTTTTCCTTTTTGTTTCGTCTCCTTTCTTTTTTGCTCCCCCTCCCTGCAATGATGGAATAGGCCAGGTGGTTGAGAGGACGAGGCCACGATGATGGACTGGGGGTGGTGGTATTTAAAGCTGAGGGGTTTCCCCGCGCCTAGAAAAATGTTTTTTTATCTTGGTTTTACGCATTGGAGCCACACATGGTAAGAAAATGGTTTCTCACAGCGAGTAGTCCCGAGGGATTTAAAGGTGGGGAGAAGCACTTTCTCTCCTCCCCCCCCCCCCATTTGCTAGATTGAAGTAGTCCAAAGGCGCCTGGAGGAAACCAATGCAGCGCCAGTGAAGGGGAGGGAAATGAGTGGAATGGTCTACTACGGCAAAAGGAGAAAAAGAGGGGGGGAGTGTTCATCCCTTCCCAGCAATAGAGCTGAGAATAACCTGGCTTCATTCACCTTTGCAGAAAGTGTCAGCATTTGGAGACCTCCGACCTCTGCCTTAATCCCACTCCCAAACCCTGATCACAAGCATCCGAATGGGCGACTCCTGTTGCAGCTGAGGGCTAACCCTACCTTTGTTCATACCCTGCTGCAGGGAATTTGCTTGTGAATAGAGCTATCTATCTCTTTATCTCTTAAGTGCTGACACCTGCTGTGGACTATTAAGGAAGGTGGGGGCTGCTTTCTCCCTCTAAGAAAACATGTTTCTCCATTTCTCATCCAGGGAAATACAATGTTCTTCCTTTTAAATATTTCTCAAAATATTTAACTCTTCTAGAAGAGAGATGGGTGCTCGGGTTCAAGGAGAGCATTTCTATCAACAAACCTTCACTGCAGCAACCAACAACTGCAAAATAGCTTTTTGTTAACCCTGCAGTCATATTCTGGCCCGCCTGGCATAGCTGGTATAGCTATTTTATTTTTTTAGTTGGGTTTTAATTAATGTTAGCACAGGCCAAATTTTATTTAATTCTCGTTTTAACCATTGTGACTGTTTGTATTTATTTGTATTTTATATTTTATATTTTATTGTTCCTGTGCACCACCCTGAGTCCCATCTTGGGAGATTGAATAAATGAATGAAATGAAATTCCTTTTAGGATCTTTGGCCTGCCACACTTTCTAATATTCTTCTATGCCTTTTCTATGGTGGGAAAATGCAGAGTTAGATGATAGGCAGCCATAACAACGTTCTTTCTAGAAAGCCAAGGTCATCCTTTGTTCTTTGCATCTCTGCACCTGACAGGAATTGGATGGGTGGAAGCTGCCAGCGTGGCAGTGGGAGATTGGACCATGGGATGGGCTGGTGGGTGGGGGTGGGGGCAAGATCTTGAACTTTCAACCGGGTGGTGGAAAACCGGGAAGCTTCCATATTCGGGTTTTCCACAGATGTGCCAACATGGCTCTCTTCATCAATGGGAACTTTGAGGGAACTTAATCCTTGCAGTTTTGCAACACTTTGCCTTGGACTCTGATTTAATTCTGGATGCTATTTGGAACGCTGACATTCCTGCTTTCAGAAGGCCGAGGAAAGAGGACCAAGCAGAGATAGAAAAACAAAGAAACAAACTCATAACCAGCAACGGAGCCATCATGGTTTATTCTGCCAATGGGGGGGAAAAAGTTTAGAATGGATCGCAACCAGGTCCTAATAACCAGGGTACCTGGAAGTGGGCACAATGCCACCTGCGTTTGGTGACATCCTCCAGCATTTGCAGAATGACAGCATTTCGTCCACGACAACGTGCACAATGAAGGGGCACCGATGGGCAAAGCGCCCATTCAGCACCCACCGTGCCACAGAGTCCTGGCAATTTCCTTCGGGTGGAAAGCCCTGGTCCCTTGCTTGTCCAGCGGTGGAGGTGGACCCGATGCGCGAGAGCGAGGCCCACATCCGGAGGGACGAGGAACGTGGTACCCGTGATCCTCCAGGCATACCTGCTACCGGTTGCCCAGTTCACGCGCCCGGCTGGTGGCTGCTTCCACGGCGTTCATGACCGTCGCTCGCAGCGACCCCTTTTCCAGCTCGTGCAAGGCGTGGATGGTGGTGCCCCCCGGCGTGCAAACGGCGCTCCGAAGAACAGCGGGATGGTCCCCTGTCTCCAGCATCATTTTGGCTGCTCCCTGGAGGAGAGAAATCAGAGGTTTCAAATTAAGGGACAGGATGGGCAGATAGAAGAGAATATACAATATAAGAGCCCTGGTGGCGCAACCGGGCAATGCCGGTTGGCGACACCCAGGGGAAGGGCCTTCTCTGTGGCGGGCCCGGCCCTCTGGAACGACCTACCCCCCGACCTTCGCACTACCTCGGACCTCCGCCTCTTCCGCCAACGTCTTAAGACGTATCTATTCCAACAAGCCGGCCTAGCGTAGCCCCCCGTTTCTGACTCTATCTATAAATTTTAATTTTCAGGGTTTTAAATGGGTTTTTAGCACGGGTTTTAATTTAATTTAATATGTTTTTAATAGTGTATATTGCTTTTTGTTATGGTTTTAATAATGCCTGTGCGCCACCCTGAGTCCTAACAAGGAGAAGGGCGGGGTATAAATTCGAAAATAAATAAAAAATAAATAAATAAGTGGTTAGAGTGTGGTACTACAGGCTCCTTCTGCTGACTGCCAGTTCGATTCCTACCGGCTCAAAGTCAACTGAGGTCTCTAAAATGAGGAGCCAGATTGTTGGGGCGTATAGTATTGGGTTGGCAATATATATATAAGCCATGATTGAAAATGGTATCTGTACCTTTAACTGATACAGTGTAATGTAATTGGCTGCTGCTTCCTCAATCAGCCATAAGAGGGAGCCAGAAGCACTGTTAGACGCTGATCTCTTGGATGAAGATTCAGGATGTCGGTTAGATCAGCAAAAGCAAAGAGAATCGTGGATTGAACAACTGTAAGCCCACTGTTTGAGTTACAGACTGTATTTTGATTCAAGACTAACTATCACTTGTTTGTGAAGAAGTAGCTTATTTTATTTTCCACCGCAAGTAAAAGTCTGCTTGTTTTTACCATCGGTGCCTGTGACTAATGTATCTCTTGCTGCAATTCCATTGCACATCTCTCAGTCTCCTAACGGAGATATCCTCAACGGGGGCAAAACTCTGACTCTGTAAAGTGCTTAAAGGTAAAGTTCCACTCGCACATCTGTGCTAGTCGTTCCTGACTATAGGGGGCGTTCCTGACTCTAGGGGCCGTCTCCACGGTCATGTGGTCGGCATGACTCAACGCCGAAGGCGCACGGAATGCTGTTCCCTTCCCACCAAAGGTGGTCCCTGTTTTTCTACTTGCATTTTTTTACGTGCTTTCGAACTACTAGGTTGGCAGAAGCGTAACGGGAGCTCGCTCCATTACGCGGCGCTAGGGATTCGAAGGGCCGAACTTTCTGATTGACAAGCTCAGCACCTGAGCCACTGAGCCACCGTGTCCCTTTTGTAAACTTAAGAGGGGGGGCTATAAAGCACTGTGGAGCAGTATAGACCGTATTTTTTGGAGTATAAGACGCACCAAGGTTTTGAAGAGCCAAATTTAAAAAAAAAAGTTTTTGCACTCTGCAAACCTCCCAAAAACCTCTCGTTTTTCACGAAAATGGGCCAGTTTCCCCCCCCCCCCAAAAAAGGTGGGGTCTGAATAGCCTTTAGGGGGCTTCCAGAGTGCTCCTTGGGGGTGTGGCCAGTTTTTTGCTCATTTCTACCCTCCCCAACCCCCAGGAGCACTCTGGAAGCCTCCCAGGGGGAGGGCCTTCTCAGTGGCTGGGCCATCCCTCTGGAACGACCTACCCCCCGAACTTCGGACTATCACAGACCTTCCCCTCTTTCGCCGCTCACTTAAGACTTATCTGTCCCATCAAGCTGGTCTAGCTTAGCTAATGAGTAAATGTATTTTAGAATTTTAATTGGGATTTTTAGCACAGGCTTTTAGTTTAATTTATTTTTAATTACTCTGTATTTATTGTTATTTATCGATTTTAATTCCCTGTGCACCGCCCTGGGTCCATTTCGATGGAGAAGGGCGGTTCTATAAATCTAAATAAATTCAAATTCAAATTCTAAAGGCTATGCATGGCCATTTTTGTGAAAGGGGCGAGGTTCCGGGAGGCCAAAAACGCTGCATTCGGTGTATAAGACGCACCCAGATTTTCAGCCTCTTTTTTGAGGAGAAAAGGTGCGTCTTATACTCCGAAAAATACAGTAAGCCTAAGGACTATTGCTAGTTGGTTGAAACTGAGGCTCCTTGGTGCTGAGCTTGGCCCTTTTTTGGGAGACATTTCGTGACCCATCTAGATAACATCGCTGGGAGGCAGAAGTATTTGTGGAATGGAGGAGGAAGAAGAGGAGGAGGACTGCGGGGTAGATGATCCACAAGGTCCCTTCCAACGCTATTCATCTGTTAAAAGTTAAAATATACCAGCAACGTCTGAGCGGCGATCTTGTTGGCCAGTGGGCCGGGCATTCCCATCTTCACCGCGCCTTCTGCCAGGGCTTCCGCGAACATGTAGACCTGTAGCAGGGGAGGAAACAAACCACGGTCTAAGCGAAGCATCTTCATGTGCGAACCAGGTCATCTGCAGGGCAGCGTCAAGGCAGTGGCGAAATCTAAAACAAAATTCCTGAGTGCAACTCCCAGAATTCCTAATAATTCCTCAGCTTACGACCACAACGGCGCCCAACATTTTTGCTGGTCAATGAGACACTCCTTAAGTGAGCTTCGCCCCCTTTTACGACTCTCCTTACCACCGTTGTTAAATGAATCACTGCAGTAGTAACCCAGTTGTGAAACGAAGCTGGCCTCCCCGTGGATTTTGCTGGTCAGAAGGTCGCCAAAGGGGATCACGTGACTTCGAGAAACCGCGACCGTCATAAATATGAGTCAGTTGCCAAAACGGCCGAATTTTGATCATGTCACCACGGGGATGCTGCCAACGGTCATTAAGTGTGAAAAACGGCCCCAAGTCGCTTTTTCCCCAGTACCGTTGTAACTTCAGTCACTAAATGAATCTGTTGTAAATCGAGGACTCCCTATATGAGAGGCCGATGAAGGACCCAGCAGGAAAAGGACACTCACGTAAGCCACGCCACTGCCGCTCAGCGCCGTGTGGATGTCGATGTAGGACTCGGGGGCCTCTTCGCACAACCCGCATGGGGCCAGTAGCGTCTTCAGCCGGAAGACCTCCTCTTCTCCCACGGAGGACCCCCGAGAGAGCAGGACAGCCCCCGACCGCACCTCACAGGGGAGGTTGGGCATCATCCTCAGGACCCGCGTCCCCGCAGGAAGCAGCTGCCAAGGAAGGAGACGGGGGGATTATATGGAGTTATATGGAGTTGGATGATATAGCCATAACAACATTCTTTCTCAGAAAGTCACGGTCATTTGTCTCTGCACCTGGCCGAATCTGGATGGGAGGAATCTGGCTATGTGGCAGTGGGAGATTGGACCATGGGATGAACTTGCTATGGCGGAGAAATGGGAAGGGGGCATGGCATGGAGTTAGATGATAGGTAGCCATAACAATATACCTTTCTAGAAAGCCAAGGTCATCCTTTGTCTCTGCACCTGACCAGAACTGGATGGGTGGAAGCTGCCAGCGTGGCAGTGGGAGATTGAACCTGTAGGTATTGGGGGGCAAGATCTTGAACTTCCAACTGGGTGGGGGAAACCGGGAAGCTTTCAGATTTGGGTTTCCCCAGATGTGCCAACATGGCTCTCTTCATCAATGGGAACTTGGAGGGAACTTAAGCCTCAGAGTTTTACTTCCTTGGGGGTGTTTTTTGGAACCCTGACAGGCCCCCGGTGAGACACCCCCATGACAAACTCACCTTGCTGCAGGGTGGATAAAAATCAATGTTTTTTTTAAACATTTTTTTTAAAATCAGAGTTTTTTTAAAAATCAGAAAATAATTGCAGACTACAGGACCCATCTCCACCACTCAGGAGACCCTGAGGAGGACACAGGTAAAGCTCCAAGTGGCCTCAACGACCCTCTCAAAGGATGTAAAGGACCAGCTTTGTCTGCAAGGAGCATCAATCCTTCTGTTCCCCTTCTTCAGAGCTGAAGAAGCTTCTCGGACGAGAAGCGAAACCTCTTCAAAGCAAAACCAGAAAGTCCAGTTGCCTCTTGAAAAAAAAGCCCCTTTGGGACACCTGCAGGTTTGCTCTTCGGGGAACTCAACTCACCTCTTCCAGGGTCTGGAGTGGGACTCCAGCGGCCATGGAAACGAGGACGTGGCTGGTGGTGACCGCGGGGCTGATCTCTCGCAGGACGGCTGGGAGGATGTGGGGCTTGGTGGCCAGGAATATGAAGGAGCAGTTCTCCAGCACCTCCCGGTTGCAATGGGTTGTCCGGCAGGCGAAGCCCTTTGGTAGAAAAAGAAGGAAGGAGGGAGAGAGCGAGAGAAGGGAGCAAAGAAGGGAAGGAAAGAAGGAAGGAAGGAAGGAAGGAAAGAAATAAGGAAGAAGAAAGGCATAAAGAAGGAAAGAAGGGAAAAAGAAGGAAGGAAGGAAAGAAGGAAGGCATAAAGAAGGAAAGAAGGGATAAGGAAGGAAGGAAGAAGGAAGGAAGAAAGAAGGAAAGAAGGGATAAAGAAGGAAGGAAGAAAGAAAAGAAGGAAGGAAGGAATAAAAGGAATGAAGGAATAAAGAAGGAAAGAATAAAGAAGGAAGAAAGGAATAAAGAAGGAAGGAAGGAAAGAATAAAGAAGGAAGGAAGGAATAACAGGAACGAAGGAAGAAAGAAGGAACAAAGGAAGAAAGAACAAAGGAAGGAATAAAGAACCAAGGAAGGAAGGAATACAAGGAAGGAAGGAAAGAAGGAATAAAGAAGGAATTAAGGAATAAAAGGAACGAAGGAATAAAGAAGGAAGGAATAAAATGAACGAATGAATAAAGAAGGAAGGAATAAAGAAGGAAGGAAGGAAGAAGCAAGGAAGGAAGAAAGAAGGAACGAAAGAATAAAGAAGGAAGGTATAAAAGGAAGGAAGGAAAGAAAGAAAGAAGAAAGGAAGTGAGCCATAGCAATAAATCCTCAAATCCCCCCAGTGGAGACCCCTTTCCTGCCCAAGGAATGAACTCATGGCTCTCTACAACCCCAGCAGGTTTGGACGATTCCCAACCTGGATTATAGAGAGTCCTTGAGTTACGACCACAATGGAGCCCCAAAGGAAGATTCCAAGCCTGGATTGCAGGGAGTCCTTGAGTTACGACCGCAACTGAGCCCAACGAGACATCTGCCAAGCGAGTTTTGCCCCATTTTACGTCTTTTCTCGCCACGCTGTTAAGTGAATCGCTGCAGGTGTCAACTTATTCACAGGGTTGCTAAGTGAATCGGGCTTCCCTGTTGGCTTCGCTTGTCCGAACGTCGCAAAAGAGGATCACGTGACCCTGGGGCACTGCCACTGTCACAAGTATGAGTCGGCTGCCAAACACCCGAATGTAAATCACGTGACCCCGAGGACGCGGCAACGGTCGTAAGTGTGAAAAACGGCCCCAAGTTCCTTTTTTCCAGTGCCGCTGGAACTTTGAACGGTCACTAAGCGAATGGTTGTAAGTCGAGGACCGCCTATACAAGAAGTCCTCGAGTTACAACCACCACTGAAGTTCGAAGGACAATTCCCAATCTGGATTACAGGAAGCCCTTTTTCTGTGCCGCCTTTACAACCTGGTACAGTCCTGGTTCGAGACCCCAGCACCCTGCGACCCGGTGAGCTCCCCTTCCCTGCCTCAGCTCCTGCCCACCTAGCAGTTCGAAAGAATGCACGTGCGAGTAGATAAATAGGTACCACTTCGGTGGGAACAGCCTTCCTCTCCACATGACCTTGGCTGTGACAAGGGAAGAGCTAAAAAATTCTCACAATGAAATAGTGGATTTGGATGGTTATATGTTTAGGATGGATTCTGAAAGGGTGTCTTATAGAAATAACTCAGCATATGCCAGGACAAATGAAGTACCCAGAGAAATACGCATTAAATTTGTAAGAAGGCCAACAAGGGAGGGGATCCTGAGAGCACAGAGAGACGGTCCCTTAATTTACCAACAGAATGAGATTGCCATCTTGAAACAGATCCCGAAAAAGATTATAGAGATAGGGAGGAATTATTCCTTCTTATCTAAAAGATTATTTTAAAAGGGTGTGTGTTTCAGGTGGGTGATGTCCGAGGGAATGTTGGCGTCCTGGGAGGGGGGAAGAGTAAAAATTAAAACAATTGCAGAGGCGGATGCCTTTTTTAAGAAAAAACACTCCCCAATCCTGGAGGATGAAAATGGGGGAGCGGAGGGGGCCACGGCTCCGCCCTATGGAGGTCAGGGAGAGGATGATACAATTGCCAAAAGACTTAGATTTCACAAGTGACTTTTTTCTGTATAGTACAACTCTTATTTGGATGTTTATAAATGATTGATTGCATAGATTTTAAAATTGAAATATTTGTATCTCTTTCCACTTTGTAGAAAAATTTATTGTATTTTCTATTTCTTTTTATGAAGTCTCGGAGGGGGCCAACACCTCCGACATAAAGGTTCTCAATAGGTCTTTATAACTCCTTACAATCCCTTATCCTATTTTTATAAAAATTTGTAAAACCCAATAAAACTTTTTCAAAAGAAAGCATGCACGTGCGAGTAGATAAATAGGTACCACTTCTGTGGGAACAGCCTTCCTCTCCACATGACCATGGAACACGTCTTCAAACAGAGACTACTGTAATGCTCTCTACATGGGGCTCCCCTTGAGATGCACCCAAAGACTACAGCTGGTCCAGAATGCGCGGGCAGTTTTGGGAGCTCCCAGATTCTCCCGCGTAACACCACTCCTGCGCGAGCTGCACTGGCTGCCTGTGGACTTTCGGGTGCGTTTCAAGGTGTTGGTTACCATCTTTAAATCGCTCCATGGCACGGGACCTAGTTATTTGCGGGATCGTATCCTGCCCCATACATCCCTTCGGCCGATTCGCTCCCACAGAGAGGGACTTCTACGGGTGCCGTCCACTAGGCTGTGCCAGCGGGCGACGCCCAGGGGAAGGGCCTTCTCTGTGGCGGGCCCGACCCTCTGGAATGACCTTCCCCCCGATCTTAGAACTACTACAGACCTCCGCTCCTTCCGCCAAAAAGTAAAAACCTATCTGTTCCATCAGGCCGGCTTGGCCTAATTTATGCTCCTCGCCCCAGTCTGTAGCTTAAATTGTTTAATCAGGTTTTAATGGGATACAGTTTTAATGTTTTATAAATTTTAGTACAGGGTTAATTTATTTAATTTGGTTTTAATTATGTATGTATTGTTATGTTTTTAGATGTTCTTAATTTTCCTGTACACACTCCCGAGTCCCTTCGGGGAGAGGGGGCGGTTCAGAAATTTAATAAATTATTATTATTATTATTATTATTAATGAACAACGCTGGTCTCCTCGGCCAAGAAACGGAGGTGAGCATCGCCCCCTAGAGGCAGAAACCACCAGGGGGGGGGGGAGGGCTTTACCTGTATATATTTACCTGGAATTTGTCCAGATTCCTGCTGGACGGAGCACTGGCCATGATATTGACAGCTTGAACTTCTCCTGCAAGGAGAGAGGGAGAAGAGGACAATAGTAGGAGAACTCAACACTGGATTGCAGACTTTCTAACTTTCTAACTTCCCAGGGTTCCCATCAGGAGAAAAAAGCTACGAGAAGAAGACCTTCAGGTATTACAACCCCTAAAATCTCAATATTTAATAAGGCTGGGCGTCCCACCAGCTCTGGCTAAGTCTCGTGAGAAGATCCGTCAAGGTGAGAAGATCCTTCCAATTGTCTCCAAGGTGTACTTTTCTCAAAAGGCAACTGGAATGGTTATTTTGAAGGAGGAGGAGAGAGGAGGAGGGAGGAGGAGGGAGGAGGAAGAGGAAGGTTTGGGGCACAAGGGTTGGGCTCGGAGATCTGTGGTGCTCTCTGACCTTGGTGGGCTTCTTGCAGATGTTTCATGACCCAAGTTGGGAAAATCATCAGTGGCAGAAGGAGGATTTGGTGAAGGTGAGAAAGGAGAAAGGGGAGAAAGGAGTGGGAGGAGAAAAAGAGAAGGAGAAGAGGAAGAGGAGGAGGAGAGGAAGTGGAGAAGAAGAGAAGGAGGAGGAGAGGAAGAGGAAGTGAGGGGGAAGAGCGGGAGGAGGAGGGAAAAAAGGAGAAGAAGAGGGGGAGGAAGGGGAGGAGAGGATGGGGAGGAGGAAGAAGAGGAAGAGGAGAAAGAGAGAACAAGAAAAGGAGGAGGGGGGAGGAGGAGGAAGAGAAGAAGAAGAAGAGGAGTAGGAAGAGAAGAAGAAGAGGAGGAGGAACAAGAAGAAGAAGAAGAAGAGAGGGAGGGGGAGGAGAAGGAGAAGAAGAGGAGAAGGAGAGGAGGAGGAGAAGCTGGAGGAGGAGGAGGAAGAAGAAGGAGGAGCGGGAAGAGCGAGAGGAGGAGTAGAAGGAAAAGAAGATGAGGAGGAGGAGAGGGGTAGAGGGGGAGAAGAAGAGGAGGAGGAGGCGGAACAAGAAGAAGAAGAAGAAGAAGAAGAGGGAGGGGGAGGAGAAAGAGAAGAGGAAGAAGAAGAAGCGGAGTGGGAGGAGGAGAAGAAGGAAAAGAAGAGGAGGAGAGGGAGGAGGAGTAAGAAGAAAGAAAGAAAGAAAGAAAGAAAGAAAGAAAGAAAGAAAGAAAGAAAGAAAGCGAAAGAAAGAAAGAGGAACCTTCATTGGTTCTACACCATTAGGAGTAGAAACCTTCAAACAAGAGACCTGCTGGTTGACGTCCACCTGAAGTGCCGCCATTGTCTCTCAACCACGGCAAATTAAGACGCCTGGACTTCAACGCCCAGAATTCGCAGAGCCAAAGTCCAGACCTCTCAAAACGGCCACGGTTGAGGCAGCCCCGTCTCGACCAAAGTCCGAACCGGCAGGGGGGTTTCACCTCCTGACCCAACGAAGCCTTTGAGATCCCCACAGACTGGACAGTTACCATCTGGTCTCCAATAGTCCGTTTGAGCCCAGGACGCTCCAGACGGCGGTGAGGAACTCAACCTGTCCGCGGGCTCCGCTTTAGCCTGGCTTCCGAGGTGCCTCTGGAACTCCAACAGGCTTTTTGGCCTGGCGGGATGTTTTCTATCGGGACACGAGGCGGGGAGGCCTCCCTTCGTGGCTTCCGCTTGAGTTCCCCCCCAGCGGGGGCGCCAGCGGCTTCCGCCTCCTTCTGGGTTGTCGCGCAAGGACAAGGCCTCAGGACGCTGCAGGACCGTCGATCCTGAGGGGCAGATTCCAGAGAAATAGTACTCTTTCCTCGAGACCCTCCCCCACGCGTCCCCCCTCCAGCCCCCCAATCCTGCCTTCTGGACTAACCCACGTTTGCGTAAAATATTAACGCCCGTCGGTGGCCTAGAGGTGGAACGCTCGCCTCACAATTTAAGAGATTTGTGAGTTCGATCTTCAGTAGAGGCGGATATTTCTCTCTCTGGGCACAATGAGAATGTAACTGCCGAACAAAACTCCACTCTGGTGACGAG
The DNA here is from genome assembly GCA_039707465.1 of Rhabdophis nuchalis. NCBI lineage: Eukaryota > Metazoa > Chordata > Lepidosauria > Squamata > Natricidae > Rhabdophis > Rhabdophis nuchalis. Next base: position 224,043,419 of record CM077645.1, on the reverse strand, counting down.
AAAGGAATCCGGCCAGGAAACTCCAGTCAGCTCCATTCACTTGCCCACACTCCACCCCGCAAGGGATTATGGGGTCAGTAAAACCCGTGGGTGGGTTCCTCTCCTCGTCGCTACCGGTACGGTGCTCAAGGGGCCACGCATCTTTTCGTGCTCACACGCTGCGCACGCATGCGCACTCCTCCGCCCCTGCGACAGCCAGTTGTTTGTCGGAGCTCGTGCAGGTGCTGCATGCTGTGCGCGCATGCGCAATTGGCCGGTTGCTTTAAAAAACGGTATAGAACATGAGCAGGCGGGCCAAACCAGCCACCGTATGGGTACACTGTCAGCTGCTCCCGGCTTCTACTGGTAGGCTCGCACCAGGCAGTACCGGCCGGAACCCACCACGGATTAAAAGACGATGATTAACTCCTGTGGGAGAAACAGGTTGTAGTTGCGACCGGGGAGGCCTTTGCACAACTTTATGGTATGCGCCAGTTGAGGCCTTTCCTAGACCAGAATTCCCTGCGCTCAGTCCCTGGTCATCTCACGACCAGACTATAGGTAGTCCTCAACTTACGACCACAGCTGAGTCCCAAATTTAAGCTGCTAAGTGAGAATTTGTTGAGCGTTTTGTGTCCCCTTTTACGACCTTCCTGGCCACCGTTGTTAAGTGAATCACTCCAGTGGTGGTGGGTAAATCTGGTTGTTAAGAGAATCTGACTTTGACTTGAAGGTGGTAAAAAGGGAACCTTAGACTTGGGCAAAAGGTTTCAAACCTAAAAACTATTTTTTTTAAATGTTGATTTCATACAAAAAATAATAATAATAATTGCAGCACCTCTGGAACACTTTCCCTGGGAATGGAACAGCCGGTTTTGAATTTGGAAAAAACAACAACGCATGCAACTCTTAATTTTAACTCTCTGTCCAGATAAAACCTTGTTATGGGGCCAAGATAATCGATTTATATAAATTCTCCAAATAAATACAAGAACTTAGCAGTTTCTAGCCGAGTTGGCTCTGTTCCTGATGTCGTAAAACAAAATTTGAGACGACGAAAATGCACTTTGAAATAGGCTGTATTTAAAAATAGAAAGAGGCCTGGTGCTTTTCACCTCTCGATCCAGAAAGTCGATTCAGAGTTTATAGTTGCAAGCCATGTTATTAATTCCTTAACCAAATATATGTTTTCCTATGAATATACACCATTTTTTCGCCCTGAACCTACCCTCACAAATACATTCGTTTCTTCCTTGGGTTAAAATTGGCTATTAGGGAAATATGAAGAAAATCGGCTTGGTGCTATTGTTTAAACCAGGGGGCTCCAACCTTTGCAACTTTAAGTCTGAAGGACTTCAGCTCCCAGAATTCTCCAGCCAGCTTTGCATTTGCATCCTTTTAGAGCAGGGGTCTCCAACCTTTGCAACTTTAACTCTGAAGGACTTCAGCTCCCAGACTTCTCCAGCCAGCTTTGCATTTGCATCCTTTTAGAGCAGGGGTCTCCAACCTTTGCTTTGCTGGCTAGAGAAGTCTGGGAGCTGAAGTCCTTCAGACTTAAAGTTGCAAAGGTTGGAGACCCCTGGTTTAAAAAGTAAAGGTTTGGTGAAAAGGTCAAGAATCAGGTTAAACTTGGCTGGTTTCCCTTAGAAAAAAATTTCCTGCCCTAATTTCCAGATCAAAGGAGCAAAATTTCCAGAGGTTTAGAAGACCTGCAGGTAAATGGATCGCAGGTGAGGGAGATCACTGAGAAAAACAGAGCAGGAAAAAAACAGATCACAATTTTTCCATGACTGCAGTAAATTTCCAGGAAGGCAGTAAAATTGTAAAAAAAACTTACTTGCGGGACCCAACCTGCCTCGTCCTTTATAGCAACATCCCCTCCCACGTTTTACTTTTGAGGTCAGGCAGTCCTCAACTTACGACCACAAGTTAAACCCAAAGTTTCTGTTGGTAAGTGAAACATGAAGTGAATTTTTTGCAACTTTTCTGGCCACGGTTGTTAAGTGGATCACTGCAGTTGTTTAAGTTAGTCTGTTAAGCGAATCCGATTTCCGCCTTGACTTTGCTGGTCAGAAGAACGCAAAAGGGGATCCCTGTGACCGTCGTAAATATGAAAAGCGGCCATCGGACACTTGTTTTTTGTGCTGTTGTAACTTTTGAACGGTAAAATGTTGCAACTCAAGGAAGACCCATAATCTAAAATTAATCAAGGAGAGAAGCAACCGAGAACTCAGGAGAAGTTTCCTAACAGTGAGAAGGATTAACCAGTGGAAGAATTGGCCTCCCACCTGATAAAACCGTACAATCTGATCCCAACAATACAAACCATTTGACAGTATAGAACCAATCAGCCTCCTCTTTAGCAGGCAAGGGGTGGACTAGCTGACCTCAAGAGCTCCCAGTGCCAGCATCTTATTTTAGATCTTAAGTGTTTCTCACCCGTGGCAACTTTAAGAGGGATGGACTTCAACAACACACACACACAAATTCCCCAGCTGGACATTAAAATTGCCCAATTAAAATACCTCCCCTTCCAAGTGGTGGGAAGGGATCAGCTTTAGGGATCCCTCTAAATAATGGATCCCTCTTAAGGGGTCTCTCTAAATAAGGGGCACCTCTAAATAAGAGACCCCTTTTAGGGATCCCTCTAAGTAATGGATCCCTCTTTGGGATCTCTCTAAAGAGACCGTTCCAAATAAGAGACCCCTTTTAGAGATCTCTCTAAATAATGGGCCCTCTCTTAGTGAGGTTTTGAAAGGTCTCAAAACCTTTCTCTTTCAACAAGCCGGGCTGGCATAAAGCATGGTTTTTAAATTTTTAAATTTAAATTTTTATTATTTTAATCAGGGTTAGTTTGGGTTTTTTTTCCACGTTTCAGCTAATATTCTAATTATGTCTTTTAAAAGCCTTCTTTTAACTTTTATATATTTGTTTTTATTTTGGCTGTACACCGCCCTGAGTCCTTCGGGAGTAGGGCGGCATAAAAACCCAATAAACTCTAAACTCTAAATAATAGATCCCTCTTAGGGATCTAAATAAGGGACCTCTCTAAATAATGGATCCCTCTTAGGAATCTCTCTAAAGGGACCCAAATAAGAGACCCCTCTTAGGGACCCCTCTAAATAATGGACCCTCTTGTAGTGGTCTCTCTAAATAATGGATCTCTCTTAGGGATCCCTCTAAATAATGGATCTCTCTTAGGGATCCCTCCAAATAAGGGACTAAGGGATCCCTCCAAATAAGGGACTAAGGGATCCCTCAATATAAGGGACCCCCTCTGAGGGTTCCCTCTAAATAATGGATCTCTCTTAGGGATCCCTCAAAATAAGGGACTAAGGGATCCCTCAATATAAGGGACTAAGGGATCCCTCAATATAAGGGACTCCCTCTGAGGGTTTCCTCTAAATAATGGATCTCCCTTAGGGATCCCTCAAAATAAGGGACTAAGGGATCCCTCAATATAAGGGACCCCCTCTGAGGGTTTCCTCTAAATCAGGGATGTCCAAACTTGGGAACTTTAAGACTTGTGGACTTCAACTCCCAGAATTCCCCAGCCAGCTGGGGAATTCTGGGAGTTGAAGTCCACAAGTCTTAAAGTTCCCAAGTTTGGACATCCCTGCTCTAAATAATGGATCTCCCTTAGGGATCCCTCAAAATAAGGGACTAAGGGATCCCTCAATATAAGGGACTAAGGGATCCCTCAATATAAGGGACTAAGGGATCCCTCAATATAAGGGACTAAGGGATCCCTCAATATAAGGGACTAAGGGATCCCTCAAAATAAGGGACTAAGGGATCCCTCAATATAAGGGACTAAGGGGTCCCTCAATATAAGGGACTAAGGGGTCCCTCAAAATAAGGGACTAAGGGATCCCTCAATATAAGGGACCCCCTCTGAGGGTTTCCTCTAAATAATGGATCTCCCTTAGGGATCCCTCAAAATAAGGGACTAAGGGATCCCTCAATATAAGGGACTAAGGGATCCCTCAAAATAAGGGACTAAGGGATCCCTCAATATAAGGGACTAAGGGATCCCTCAATATAAGGGACTTAGGGGTCCCTCAAAATAAGGGACTAAGGGATCCCTCAATATAAGGGACCCCCTCTGAGGGTTTCCTCTAAATAATGGATCTCCCTTAGGGATCCCTCAAAATAAGGGACTAAGGGATCCCTCAATATAAGGGACTAAGGCAGAGGTCCCCCAACCTTTGCAACTTTAAGTCTGAAGGACTTCAACTCCCAGACTTCTCTAGCCAGCAAAGCTGGCTGGAGAATTCTGGGAGCTGAAGTCCTTCAGACTTAAAGTTGCAAAGGTTGGGGACCTCTGGACTAAGGGATCCCTCAAAATAAGGGACCCCCTCTGAGTGTTCCCTCTAAATAATGGATCTCCCTTAGTGATCCCTCCAAATAAGGGACCGCCCTTAGAGACCCCCCAGCCCCTTTCCCCTTCTGCACCCCCCCCCAGCGCCTCTCTGTTCCGCCTCCCCTAAAAGTGGGGCGCAAGGCTCCCTCCAGCTGGGAGGGGGGGGGTCCCTCCGTGGCTGGCAGCGTGCCAAGCTCTACCCGGCGTCCCCTTACCGGCCAGCAGCATCGCCCGGGCCACAGCGCTGGCCATGCGCCCTGCCCCGATGAAGCCCACGCGCAGCTCCCGCCGAGGCTCCATGGCTCCTCTGGCTGGCGCTGCGCCCTCCTCGACCCGAGCCCCGGCTATGGCTCCGGCCACGCCCACGACACGCCCACGCCCACGCGCCCACGGCGGCCAATCCCCGCCCGGGAATCCCGAGCTCGGGGGGAGGCGCGGAGCCGCCACGCCCCTTCCCGGAGGCGCGTCGGCGAGGCGCGGCGACGATTGGCTAAGCGCCCGTGACGTCAAGGCGCGGGTCGTTTAAAAAGCAATCCGCGCGGCTCCGCTGGGCGCTGCGTGCGAGGCTCGTCCGCGGTGATCCGAAGGGCCCGTAGCTTCGGGGTGCGTCGCCTTGCTTTGGCCCCGCTTCCCTTCCACTCCATGCCTACCTCCAACGAGGTTTCTCTCGCTCGCGCGCTCTCTCTCTCTCTCTCTTTGCACCTGGCCCGACTTTTGGCTGGTTTTGCGCCGCCCAGCTATGCTGGTCTGTGGATGGGGGACCACGAGGCGACCCACGGTTGAAAAGTAGGGAGAAGGGAATGGGAGTTTGAAAAGCCAAGTCTGGGGTGTGTGTTATGCTGGTCTGTGGATGGGGGACCACGAGGCGACCCACGGTTGAAAAGTAGGGAGAAGGGAATGGGAGTTTGAAAAGCCAAGTCTGGGGTGTGTGTTATGCTGGTCTGTGGATGGGGGACCACGAGGAGACCCAGGGTTGAGAAGTATTTAGGGAGAAGGGAATGGGAGTTTGAAAAGCCAAGTCTGGGGTGTGTGTTATGCTGGTCTGTGGATGGGGGACCACGAGGAGATCCACGGTTGAAAAGTATTTAGGGAGAAGGGAATGGGAGTTTGAAAAGCCAAGTCTGGGGTGTGTGTTATGCTGGTCTGTGGATGGGGGACCACGAGGAGACCCAGGGTTGAAAAGTATTTAGGGAAAAGGGAATGGGAGTTTGAAAAGCCAAGTCTGGGGTGTGTGTTATGCTGGTCTGTGGATGGGGGACCACGAGGAGATCCACGGTTGAAAAGTATTTAGGGAGAAGGGAATGGGAATTTGCAGAGCCAAGTCTGGGGTGTGGCCTTAGGAAGTCAGCAAGAGCTGGGCCATCTACGGAAGGAGGCTTTCCGGTTTTTCCAAGAGGCACCTGGACTTCCTGAAAACTGGGGAGTTAAAAACCTTTGGGAAAAAGCTCCTGACTTTGGTGGACTGTGAATCTCCTTCTCCATTTTCCTGCTTGGAAGGAGCAATAGACCTGCCTCCAAAATGAGCATAGATTCGCCCCATGAAGTTGTGGGTGCTCGAACGCTGGAATGTTGAAAGAAGAGGTTGGACCACCATATATCTGAAACAGTAGGGTTTCCTGCCTGACCATGGGGGGTTGGACTAGAAGACCTCCAAGGTCCTTGCCAGCTCTGTTGTTCTGGTATGGAAGCTGGCTTAAGAAGCCAACATGGAATGTAAAAAGCTAAAGTATGAAAATACAGCACAAAACGGGGGTCTTTTGGCCTTTAAAGTCCTTGCAAATACAATACAATGGCAGAGTTGGAAGGGACCTTGGAGGTCTTCTAGTCCAACCCCCTGCCTAGGCAGGAAACCCTACAGTTTCAGACAAATGGCTATCCAACGTCTTTTTAAGGACTTGCACTGTTGGTGTTATGCTGGTCTGTGGCCCTTGAGGTGCACCCGGAGACTTCAGCTAGTCCAGAACGCAGCCGCGCGAGCAATTATGGGAACCGCCAGGTTTACCCATGTAACACCGCTCTTGCGCCAGCTGCACTGGCTACCTGTCGTCTTCCGGGTGCGCTTCAAGGTGTTAATTATCATCTTTAAAGCGCTCCATGGCTCGGGACCTAGCTATCTGCGGGATCGGATCCTGCCTCATACATCCTCACGGCCGATTCGCTCCCACAGAGAGGGACTTCTCCGGGTGCCGTCCACTAGACTTTGTCAGCGGGCGACACCCAGGGGAAGGGCTCTCTCTGTGGCGGGCCCGGCCCTCTGGAACGACCTTCCCCCCGACATTAGGACGACCACGGACCTCTGCTCCTCCCGTCTTAAATTAAAAACACATCTTTTCTGTCTGGCCGGCCTAGGATAGTCTCTCTGTCTCTGGGGTTTTATTGGGAAGTTTTTTAGTATAGCTTAGTTTTAATGGGGAATTTTAGCACAGGTTTAGGTTTAATTTGTTTTTTAAAGAAATGTTTGTATATATTTATTGTGTTTTTTATTCTTCCTGTGCACCGCCCCGAGTCCCTATGGGGAGAGGGAGCGGTTTACAAATATTAAATTGAATTGAATTGAATTGGTGCATTCACAACTTCTGGATGTGGAGCCTTCTTGAAACGGCTGAAAGGATTGTATTGTGGAGTTGTCTTTTTTACAGGATGTGCAATAGTGGACAAAAGGCAGAAACACACAACTCCACAGATCCTTTCAGCAGTTTCAAAAAAGCTGCACACACCCATTTGCACCATATCTGTGGCCCTGAGGACACAAATGAACCTCCAAGGAGCCTCTAAAACAGGGGTCTCCAACCTTTGCAACTTTAAGTCTGAAGGACTTCAGCTCCCAGACTTCTCCAGCCAGCAAAGCTGAAGTCCTTCAGACTTAAAGTTGCAAAGGTTGGAGACCCCTGCTCTAAAAGGATGCGAATGCAAAGCTGGCTGGAGAAGTCTGGGAGCTGAAGTCCTTCAGACTTAAAGTGGCAAAGGTTGGAGACCCCTGCTCTAAAAGGATGCGAATGCAAAGCTGGCTGGAGAAGTCTGGGAGCTGAAGTCCTTCAGACTTAAAGCTGCAAAGGTTGGAGACCCCTGCTCTAAAAGGATGCGAATGCAAAGCTGGCTGGAGAAGTCTGGGAGCTGAAGTCCTTCAGACTTAAAGTGGCAAAGGTTGGAGACCCCTGCTCTAAAAGGATGCGAATGCAAAGCTGGCTGGAGAAGTCTGGGAGCTGAAGTCCTTCAGACTTAAAGTTGCAAAGGTTGGAGACCCCTGCTCTAAAAGGATGCGAATGCAAAGCTGGCTGGAGAAGTCTGGGAGCTGAAGTCCTTCAGACTTAAAGTGGCAAAGGTTGGAGACCCCTGCTCTAAAAGGATGCGAATGCAAAGCTGGCTGGAGAAGTCTGGGAGCTGAAGTCCTTCAGACTTAAAGTTGCAAAGGTTGGAGACCCCTGCTCTAAAAGGATGCGAATGCAAAGCTGGCTGGAGAAGTCTGGGAGCTGAAGTCCTTCAGACTTAAAGTGGCAAAGGTTGGAGACCCCTGCTCTAAAAGGATGCGAATGCAAAGCTGGCTGGAGAAGTCTGGGAGCTGAAGTCCTTCAGACTTAAAGTTGCAAAGGTTGGAGACCCCTGCTCTAAAAGGATGGGAATGCAAAGCTGGCCGGAGAAGTCTGGGAGCTGAAGTCCTTCAGACTTAAAGTTGCAAAGGTTGGGGACCCCTGCTCTAAAAGGATGCGAATGCAAAGCTGGCTGGAGAAGTCTGGGAGCTGAAGTCCTTCAGACTTAAAGTTGCAAAGGTTGGAGACCCCTGCTCTAAAAGGATGCGAATGCAAAGCTGGCTGGAGAAGTCTGGGAGCTGAAGTCGTTCTGACTTAAAGTTGCAAAGGTTGGAGACCCCTGCTCTAAAAGGATGCGAATGCAAAGCTGGCTGGAGAAGTCTGGGAGCTGAAGTCCTTCAGACTTAAAGTGGCAAAGGTTGGAGACCCCTGCTCTAAAAGGATGCGAATGCAAAGCTGGCTGGAGAAGTCTGGGAGCTGAAGTCCTTCAGACTTAAAGTGGCAAAGGTTGGAGACCCCTGCTCTAAAAGGATGGAAATGACCAGCTGCCTGCAAGAAGAATGAATTAGTACAGGAAGGAGAGAAGGGAAGGAAGGAGGGAAGATCACTGATGATGTTACCTAGTTGGGTCATGAAACGTACCCACGAAGATAACCAAGCTCAGAGAGCATCAGGGACCTCTCCATCTCCTCTATTCTGCAAACCCCACTCCCTTCTAGCACTGATGATGTTACCTAATTGGGTCATGAAACGTCTGGAAGAAAACCACCAAGCCCAGAGGGCACCAAGGGACACCCCCCCATTTCAACCCTGAATATACAAATATTCTGCTTTACAGGTACAAACTGATTTTATTTTAATTTAATTTTTTTTACTGCAGGCGCCGTGGGAAGATGCTGCCTCTTCACAGCTGGGCCCTCGTTTTCCCTCTCCCCCTGCTGCTGCTGGTTGCCCCCTCCTCTGGGTTCTTTGGCTGGCTCACCCAGAAGGCCTCCCCGAGTCCTGACCCCAGTCCTGAGCCAGCGGCATTGGCTGCAGACCCAGCCAGCCTTGAGAAAGTGCCTTTTGAGATGGAGACGGCCGACGAACGCTTCCTCGCTGAAATCAAAGCGGTGGATCTGTCGCTTCTGGGTTCCTGCCATCACAAGGTCTCTGGTGCTTTGTAGACGTGTGTGTGTGTGTGTGTGTGTGTGTGTGTGTGTGTGTGTACAGGCAGCCCTTGACTTATAACTGTTGGTTGTTGTTAGTTGCGAAGTTGTGTCTGACCCATTGCAATCCCATGGAGAATGTTCCTCCAGGCCATCCTCTGGAGTCCCTTGAAGCTCACGCCGGCTGCTTCGGTGACTCCATCCAGCCCCCTCCTTCTCTGCCGTCTCCTCCTTCTTCTTCTCTTGCCCTCCATCGTTCCCAGCATGAGGCTCTTCTCCAGGGAGTCCTTCTTCCTTCTCATCAGGTGGCCAAAGTCTTTGAGTTTCCTCTTCAGGATCTGGCCTTCTAAAGAGCAGCCAGGGTGGATCTCCTCTAGGACTGACCGGTTGGATCTCCTTGTAGTCCGTCCTTCCTTCCTTCCTTCCTTCCTTCCTTCCTTCCTGCCTGCCTGCCTGCCTGCCTGCCTGCCTGCCTGCCTGCCTGCCTGCCTGCCTGCCTGCCTGCCTGCCTGCCTGCCTGCCTGCCTATCTATCTATCTATCTATCTATCTATCTATCTATCTATCTATCTATCTATCTATCTATCTATCTATCTAATCGTTTCTATGCTGTAGTTGTTGTTAGTTACAAAGTCGTGTCTGACCCATCACGACCCCATGGACAACGTTCCTCCAGGCCTTCCTGTCCTCTGCCATCCTCTGGAGTCCATTGAAGCTCACGCCGGCTGCTTCAGTGACTCCATCCAGCCCCCTCCTTCTCTGCCGTCCCCTTCTTCTTCTTCTGCCCTCCATCGTTCCCAGCCTGAGGCTCTTCTCCAGGGAGTCCTCCTTCCTTCTCATGAGGTGGCCAAAGTCTTTGAGTTTCCTCTTCAGGATCTGGCCTTCTCAAGAGCAGCCAGGCTGGATCTCCTCTAGGACTGACCGGTTGGATGGCCTTGCAGTCCAAGGGACTCAATGCAGGAGTCTTCTTCTCCAGCACCAGAGTCCAAAGGCCTCCATTCTTTGGCGCTCAGCCTTCCTTATGGTCCAACCTTCACAGCCATCCATGGCAACTGGGAAAACCATAAACCTTGACTGTACTCACTTGTGTTGGCAGGGTGATGTCTTTGCTTTTTAGGATGCTGTCTAGATTTGCCACAGGTTTCCTCCCCAGGAGCAAGCCTCTTTTAATTTCTTGGCTGTCACTTCCTGATCACTGCCATTACATTTCTATTTTATTTCTTCTTCTATTTCTAGTCTATTTCTAATTTCTAACTCTATTCCTGTCTTATTCTGTCCTGTCCTAATCTGCTCCATTCTAGTTCTAATCCTATTCTATTCCTATTCTGTCCTGCTCTCTTCCATTCTAAAAACGAGTTAAGATTGGTTCTCGCACTTACGACATCATCCCCATGAACATGTGATCAAAATTCAGACGGCTCATACTTATGACGGTCGCAGTGTCCCCGGGTTATGCAATCCCCTTTTGCGACCTTCTGACGCGGGCCAAGTCAATAGAGGGGGAGGCCAGATTCCCTTAACAACCGTGCGACTCACTTAATAACTGCAGGGATTCGCTGAACGACCGTGGCAAGGAACGTCGTAAAATGGGGCCACACTCATTTAAGAAGGGCCTTCCGTAGCAATGGAAAGTTTGCCCTTGATTGCGGTCGTAACTTAAGGACTTCCCCCATCCTGTTGGCCCATGCACCTGTCAATTTACTTTATTGTTGCTCTACGTATATACAATACAATAGCAGAGTTGGAAGGGACCTTGGAGATCATCTAGTCCAACCCCCTGCCTAGGCAGGAAGCCCTATACCATTTCAGACAAATGGCTATCCAGCATCTTCTTAAAGACTTGCAGGGTTGGGGCATTCACAACTTCTGGAGGCAACTTCTGTTCCACTGATTAATTGTTCTCACTGTCAGGGAATTCCTCCTCAGTTCTAAGTTGCTTCTCTCCTGGATTAGTTTCCACCCATTGCTTCTTGTCCTTCCCTCAGGTGCTTTGGAGAATAGCTTGACTCCCTCTTCTTTGGGGCAACCCCTGAGATATCGGAACACTGCTATCATGTCTCCCCTGGTCCTTCTTTTCATTAAACTGGACATACCCAGCTCCTGCAACCGTTCTTCATATGTTTTAGCCTCCAGTCCCCTAATCCTCTTTGTTGCTCTTCTATGCACTCTTTCCAGAGTCTCCACATCTTTTCTACATCGTGGTGACCAAATGTTTTAATGTTTTAATGATTTTTAATGTTTTAATGATTCTCTGTAGAGCTTTTTTGTCCGCTGCAGAGCTGCTCCCACGCCATGCAAGAATGCCCTATGTCAAGACACTCTCAATGGTGCCGCGATAGTAGGACAGAAGTAGATGCTGAGATAGATTTATCTTCCTTAGCATCCTCAGGAAGTACAGCCTCTTCTGTGGCTTCTTCACAAGCATGTTAGCATTCGTGGTCCATGAGACGTCCTCTGAGATATAAACGCCCAGAAATTGAAAGCGACCAACCCTCTCCACCTCCTCGCCATTTATGTACAACTAGACGTTCCCGGCCACGCGTTGCTGTGGCCCAGTCTGGTTAAATGGCCAACCAATCTGTGTGTAGATCTACACCTGCACACACAAACACGTACACACAACCACCGTATAACCCCCAACCTACCTACCTACTCCCTTTCTCCCTCTCTCCTCTACCTACCTACCTACTGTATTTCTCCCTCTCTCTCTTTCACCTGCCTACCTACCTACCTACCTACTGTATTTCTTCCTCCCTCTCTATCCCTCTACCTACCAGCTACTGTATTTCTCCCTCTCCCTCTCTATCCCTCTACCTACCTACCAACCTACTGTATTTCACCCTCCCTCTCTATCCCTCTACCTACCTACCTACCTACTGTATTTCTTCCTCCCTCTCTATCCCTCTACCTACCAGCTACTGTATTTCTCCCTCTCCCTCTCTATCCCTCTACCTACCTACCAACCTACTGTATTTCTCCCTCCCTCTCTATCCCTCTACCTACCTACCTACTGTATTTCTCCCTCTCCCTCTCTATCCCTCTCCCTACCTACCTACTGTATTTCTCCCTCTCCCTCTCTATCCCTTTTCCTACCTACCTACTGTATTTCTCCCTCCCTCTCTATCCCTCTACCTACCTACCTACTGTATTTCTCCTTCTACCTACCTACCTACTGCATTTCTCCCTCTCTCTCTCTTTCATCTACCTACCTACCTATCTACCTACCGTATTTCTCCCTCTCTCTTTCCCTCTACCTACCTACCTACCTACTGCATTTCTCCCTCTCTATCCCTACAGCTGCCTACCTACCTACCTACTACTATAACATAATACAAAATGTCATAAAATAATTCCTGTGGCCCACTGCTCTCTCTGTATCCATCTATCTACCTTTTTTAAAACATTTTTTACATTTCTGTTGTGTGTACCTGGCACAGGTGTGACATCTACACGATCTATATCTATATCATTGGTGCCGTATTTGAAAGGAATGTTGTGTGAAAATTTGGAAGCGATCGGTGCAGGACTTTAGGAGATTAGCGGTTTTGAACAAACTCTTGTTACATTTTTATTTATATAGCTGGTAAAGGTACATCCCTCTTCCTCCTGAATTGATGGGGTGGGGGGCTTTTTCTTGTCCTTTCCCGATCCAGGTCATTTCACAACTACGCTCGACTTGCGCCGATCTCACGGAAGAGGAGCTGGCCAAGCTGGGGGTGGCACTTTTCAACTGCCAGGCCAGTGCCGAAGGTCGGAGGACTTACCTGTGCACTCAGGATATGGTACGTAGGCACACCTGGGCACCTTCGAACGATGCTTCAGGCGTCTTGGCCAACGGCTGGAAGGCTGCTCCGGTACTGGTTGTGTTGTGGGGCCCCCCAGCAGCCAGAGGAGACGGCAGGAGATTCGGACAGTGAGGAGGGTTGGGGAGGAACCTGGGCCAGTCCTGGAGTCTGGGGAAGGCTCGGAGGAGGGCTCTGTGTCGGAGGCAGAGAGTGGGGCCAGAGCCGTCCGACAGTTATCAGCTGCCTTTGGAGTTGGAGATCAGTGGGGCAGAAGAAAAGCTGGAGCCTGTTCCCAGTGTGCGCATACACAGAGTAGCCAGACGAAAGGAACAGCTAAAGAACAGGGGTCGACTTGGGAGGAAGGCCACAGGTGGACGATGAAGGGCCCCTCCCAGAGGAAATAAAAGAGGAGCGACAGGGGAGTGGAGTTTGCAGGAGACCATTCGTTCGCTTCCTTGGTTCGTGACTCTCTGAGGCTCCTGGCCAAGTTTTCCAGATATCAGCCTGGCAGCTCTCCAAGCCAGATAAGGTCGGTGACCGTAAATCCTCCCTCGAAAGACTTTGCTGGATGTGAAGGAGCAGAATTCACAGTCAATTAATAAAAAGAGGGTTTTGTCAGGACCAGGAGTTGGCTTCAGGCTCTCGGGAAGCCTCGGTCCGAACAGTTCCCCTGTAGGTTGAAATTCTCGTTTTAATTCCCATGACGAAGACGAGAGCCGTAGCGTTACAGTGATCTGAATGCCTTACTGCAGGCTAACTCTGCCGACTGTCAGCCGTTCGATCCTGACCGGCTCAAGGTCGATTCGGCCTTCCATCCTTCCGAGGTCAGTTAAATGGAGTTTAGCAGAGATGGCTAAATTGATTGCTCTGATCACAGAAAAATAAAAAAATACAAATACTTTTATTTCTACCTGGAAACCATTCCTGGACTTTGTGCTTGATGTGGAAACGAACCGTTGACTTTGTGTTTTTACCGTTGTTGTTATAAAAATGGCTACTTTAAACTATTATGTAAAAGTAAAAAGCTGAGATTTGATATGTCTTATTCTACTGCGTCAAAGGGAGTCGGAAATACAGTAATCCCTCGTTTTCCGCGGCTTCGTTTTCCGCGGCTTCAGTGCTTTGCGGATTTGTAAAAAATACTGGGGGGAAAAATATGCATCCGTAGGAGGCAAGCGCCCCCTAGTGGTTGCTTTAAACATGTCCACCAATTCAAGTTTCCTAGCGAATCCTACTTCGCGGTTTCTCGGTTTTCGCGGAAGGTTGAGGTCAACATTAACCGCGGAAAACGAGGGATTACTGTAAACGCCTTTTCTTTTTTCTTCTCCCCTTCCATTCCACATTCTTCCTTTTCCTATTTTTCCTACTATTTGCTTCTGCATTTTCTTTGTATGCTACAACATACCGTATTTTTCGGCGTATAAGACGCACCTCCCCCCCCCAAAAGAGGGTGAAAATTTGAGTGTGTCTTATACACTGAATGTAGACCCACCCACCCACCCATCATCCCCCACCCACCCTTTGGCCTCTGCCTCCCAGCAATTTACCTCCTTGCAGCAAATGGGGGCTTGTGAAAGCTGCAATAGGCTGTAAAGATCCCTGCAGCCTGATGATCGGGAGAAATTGAAAGTGAAACTTGCTGTTTGCTCCACGTGGCAAATTGCTAGGAGGCAGATTTTTTTTTTCTTGTGCTAATCAGGCTGTTTGCTGTTCGCTGCAAGGAGGCAAGTCAATGCCTATAAATGCCTATCGAACGTTCAAATTATTAGACTTATTTTTTAAAGACTGCTTTGTTATTGTTCTAAACAACTTTACAAAATGAAGAAGTTTTTTTTAAAATAAATACTTGATCTGAAGAGGCCCAGCGCTATTATATCTTCTTTTTGCCTATATTTTAGCTTAGATTTTAGAACTGGGGTTTTTAGGCGATTGGTTGAGATTTTAATATTTTTAGCTTAATTTTTAGCACAGGATATTCTAATTTAATCTTATTTTATTATTGTATTGTATGTATTGTGGCTTTCTTGGTATTTTAACTCCCTGTGCACCGCCCTGAGTCCATCTGGAGACAGGAGTGGTATATAAATCCAATAAACCGTAAACCGTTTTAAATGGAATACTTGGAATACTGCATACAGTTTTGGTCGCCACGATGTAGAAAAGACGTGGAGACTCTGGAAAGAGTGCAGAGAAGAGCAACCAAGACGATTAGGGAACTGGAGGCTAAAACATATGATGAACGGTTGCAGGAGCTGGGTATGTCTAGTTTGATGAAGAGAAGGACCAGGGGAGACATGATAGCAGTGTTCTGATATCTCAGAGGGTGCCACAAAGAAGAGGGAGTCAAGCTATTATCCAAGGCACCTGGGGGCAGGACAAGAAGCAATGGGTGGAAACTAATCAAGGAGAGAAGCAACTTAGAACTAAGGAGAAATTTCCTGACAGTTAGAACAATTAACCTCTGGAACAGCTTGCCTCCAGAAGTTGTGAATGCCCCAACCCTGGAAGTCTTTAAGAAGATGTTAGATAGCCATTTGTCTGAAATGGTATAAGGTTCCTGCCCATGCGGGGGGTTGGACTAGAAGACCTCCAAGGTCCCTTCCAACTCTGCTATTGTATTATTGTATTATTGTAATTTAAATTTATATTGTAAAAAAAAATAGCAGGGAATAACTCTGCTTCCAGAAAGCCACATCAGCTTTAACAGCATCTGTAGAAGTATAGTCTGAAAATGTAACACTACAAACAGTGTAAATTGTCTATGCTGTTTGTTGCAAGGAGACAAATTGTTGGGAGGCAGAGGCAGATATTTTCCCCTTGTTTTCCTCCCCAAAAGCGGAGGGCGTCTTATACTTCGGAGCGTCTTATACGCCGAAAAATACGGTAAACCTTTCCCTCTCCCCCACCCAAATGCTGGATTCTCAAATGCGTCTCTTCCCTCCATTCCTTTCCTTGGAAAAGGCCCTGGCGGATTGCACAGCCGGGATGGATCCAGATACCTGGAACGCTTATCACATCGTCAGCAACCGAGCCCGGGCGGTCTGTTACGCCACCCGCCAGATGCAGTTCAAACACCAGGCGGAGCATACGGTGAACGCCCTGGTCTCGACCGCGGTCGGCCAGCTGGAGGCGATGAAAATGCTCAAGGTGCGGATCCGTGTTCCCCAGTTTGGGTCTGGAGATTGGTGTGTGTGTGTGTGTGTGTGTGTGTTTACGCTGGGATGAATGAGGAAAACATTTCATATTTCATAACATCCCAAAAGATGCTTTTTTTTCAAGAGGCAACTGGACTTTGTTGTTGTTGTTTTTAAGAGGTTTCGCTTCTCCTCCAAGAAGCTTCTCCAGCTCTGACTGGATGGTGGGGAAGGGAAGGGTTGATGCTCCTTGCAGACAGCTGGTCATTTGCATCCTTTGAGAGGGTCGCTGAGGCCACCTGGAGGTTTTCCTGTGTCCTCCTCAGGGTCTCCTGAGTGGTGGAAATGGGTGTGGAGCCTTCTTGGAAGCTGCTGAAAGGACCAGTGTTGTGGACTGGAGATGGAATAGGAGAGGATAGAACAGAATGGAATAGAAATGGAATGAATAGGATTGAATATGGAATGGAATGGAATGGAATAGAAATAGAAATAGAATAGAATAGGGAATGGAATAGAATAGAAAATGGAATGGAATAGGGAATAGAATAGAATAGAATAGGGAATAGAATAGAATAGAAAATGGAATGGAATAGGGAATAGAATAGAATAGAATAGGGAATAGAATAGAATAGGGAATGGAATAGAATAGAATAGAATAGGGAATGGAATAGGGAATAGAATAGAATAGGGAATGGAATGGAATAGGAAATAGAATAGAATAGGGAATAGAATAGAATAGAATAGGGAATGGAATAGAATAGAATAGGGAATGGAATAGGGAATAGAATAGAATAGGGAATGGAATGGAATAGGAAATAGAATAGAATAGGGAATAGAATAGAATAGGGAATGGAATGGAATAGGAAATAGAATGGAATAGGGAATAGAATAGAATAGAATAGGGAATGGAATAGAATAGAATAGAACAGGGAATAGAATAGAATAGAATAGAATAGGGAATGGAATAGGGAATACAATAGAATAGAATAGGGAATGGAATAGAATAGGGAATAGAATAGAATAGGGAATGGAATAGAATAGAATAGGGAATGGAATGGAATAGGGAATAGAATAGAATAGAATAGAATAGGGAATGGAATGGAATAGGGACTAGAATAGAATAGGGAATGGAATAGGGAATAGAATAGAATAGGGAATGGAATGGAATAGGGAATAGAATAGAACAGGGAATAGAATAGAATAGGGAATGGAATAGGGAATAGAATAGAATAGAATAGGGAATGGAATAGGGAATAGAATAGAATAGAACAGGGAATAGAATAGAATAGGGAATGGAATGGAATAGGGAATAGAATAGAACAGGGAATAGAATAGAATAGGGAATGGAATGGAATAGGGAATAGAATAGAATAGAATAGGGAATGGAATAGAATAGGGAATAGAATAGAATAGGGAATGGAATAGAATAGAATAGGGAATGGAATGGAATAGGGAATAGAATAGAATAGAACAGGGAATAGAATAGAATAGAATAGGGAATGGAATGGAATAGGGAATAGAATAGAATAGGGAATGGAATAGAATAAAATAGAATATGGAATGGAATAGGGAATAGAATAGAATAGAACAGGGAATAGAATAGAATAGGGAATGGAATGGAATAGGGAATAGAATAGAATAGAATAGGGAATGGAATGGAATAGGGAATAGAATAGAATAGAACAGGGAATAGAATAGAATAGGGAATGGAATGGAATAGGGAATAGAATAGAATAGAACAGGGAATAGAATAGAATAGGGAATGGAATGGAATGGAATAGGGAATGGAATGGAATAGGGAATAGAATAGAATAGAACAGGGAATAGAATAGAATAGAATAGGGAATGGAATGGAATAGGGAATAGAATAGAATAGAATAGGGAATGGAATGGAATAGGGAATAGAATAGAATAGAATAGGGAATGGAATGGAATAGGGAATAGAATAGAATAGAACAGGGAATAGAATAGAATAGAATAGGGAATGGAATGGAATAGGGAATAGAATAGAATAGGGAATGGAATAGAATAGAATAGGGAATGGAATAGGGAATAGAATAAGGAATAGAATAGAATAGTGAATGGAATAGAATAGAATAGGGAATGGAATGGAATAGGGAATAGAATAAGGAATAGAATAGAATAGGGAATGGAATAGAATAGGGAATGGAATAGAATAGAACAGAATAGAATAGGGAATGGAATGGAATGGAATAGGGAATAGAATAAGGAATAGAATAGAATAGGGAATGGAATAGAATAGGGAATGGAATAGAATAGAACAGAATAGAATAGGGAATGGAATGGAATGGAGTAGAGAATGGAATGGAATGGAGTAGAGAATGGAATAGAATGGAGTAGAGAATGGAATAGAATGGAATAGGGAATAGGGAATGGTATAGGGCAGTGATGGCCAACCTTTTTTGGCTTGCATGCCAAAAGTGGGGGGGAGCGCAGGGGGGGTCGTGCATGGGCGTGCCACACCCATAATGCTATGTGCGCAACCCCCTCCTTTTGGCGTGCTTTTTTCGCCCTCCCCAGACTCCAGAGGCTTTCTAGGAGCCTAGGGAGAGTGAAAACAGCCTCTCCTCCCCACCTCCAGAGGCTTCAGCAGCTTCCCTGAAGCCCCCAGAGGGCGAAAAACAGCCTCAAAAGGAGGCCTAAATCAGCTGGCGAGCGCACACATGCACGCTGGAGCTGACAGGGCAATGCCTCGCGTGTCCTAAGAAATGGTTCCGCATGCCACCTGTGGCACCCGTGCCATAGGTTCGCCATCACTGGAATATGGAATGGAATGGAATAGCAGAGACCTTGGAAGGGACGTTGGAGGTCTTCTAGTCCAACCCCCTGCTTAGTCAGGAAACCCTACACCCACTTCAGACAAATGGCTATCCAACATCTTCTTAAAAACTTCCATTGTTGGGGCATTCACAAGTTTGGGAGGCAATCTCTGTTCTACTGACTTAATTGTTCTCACTGTCAGATTGGCTGGTGAGCCTTAGTTTCCCATTATTCCCGACAGAGGAGCCAGGAGGAGCTGAAGCTCCTCACCTCGGAGTCCCTGCAACGCGTCGTTAGCGCTCAGGAGGACCTCCTCACCCAGCAAGAGACGCTGCGAGGCGGCCAGGCGCAGATGGAGGACTCGCTCTCCAGCAACCTGGAGCACCTGGTGCAGGAGAAGGCGCTGATCGCCAGCGGGCAGCAACAGGTGGCCGAGCTGCTGGAGGGCATCACACGCAGGATGGGTGAGAAAGAGAGAGCGGCGAAGATGGCCCCCCCCCGGGCACCTCCAACCTTTGTTTGGGGAGTCCTCGACGTACGACAACGATTTGGCGTCGGAAGGTCCATTTTTCATTGAGGGCCACGTCAGGGTCATTTCTGACTTTGGGAGGGGCTGGGGGCGTGGCCAGCGGGGGCGGGGTTAGCTTAACATCACTTGTGTCACCGTCTGTAGTGGCTGAATCCTCGGCCACTGAAAACGGGCTCCCGAGTTCCGTTTTTAGCTGCGACCGTCTCCGGCGATCCTCTGCCAGCGAAAACGGGCTCTCGAGTTCAGTTTTCAGCTGCGACCGTCTCCGGCGATCCTGTGCCAGTGAAACCGGGCTCCCAAGTTCCGTTTTCAGCTGCGACCATCTCCGGCGATCCTCTGCCAACGAAAACGGGCTCCCGAGTTCCATTTTCAGCTGCGACCGTCTCCGGCGATTCTCTGCCAGCGAAATCGGCTCCCGAGTTCAGTTTTCAGCTGCGACAGTCTCCGATGATTCTCTGCCAGCAAAAACGAAGCTCCGTTTTCACGGCAGAGCTTTGCCAGGGGCCGCCATAGCCGTAAACTGAACTCAGGAGCCCATTTTTATTGGCAGAAGCACCGCGGGATGGTCCCTGTTTCCAGAGCAGCCCTTAGGCCCTATCTAAGCACGCCGGGGCCAAATCCGGGTCCCGGCCCCTGATTTCGACACCCCTGCACTAAGCGGTGCAGTCGTTCACTGAGCCCTGAGACTCCCCACTTCTCTTGGGCGACTGGACCTTGGGGGGTGCCACCGACCGTTGGAGCAACCGTTGCCTCTGTTTCTCTTCTCGCAGAAAATGTCAGCAGTCACCTCCACCAGCAGGATGCGGATCTCCAAGAAGGGCATCGGGCCATCCTGAGGGACCTGGGACAAGTCCAAAAACGGGCCCAAGAAGTCTACTCCAAAATAGGTTGGTGGTCGGAGCCGTTCCAACGCCGTTCCTCTCGAGTGTAGCACTGATGAGGCTACCTAGTTTGGTGGTGAAACGTCTGCAGGAAAACAGCCAAGCTCAGAGAGCACCAAAGCCCTACAGTTGTTATTCTCCCCCTCCCCATCCTCCTCCTCCTCCCCACAACCACCACACCCTTCTAGCACTGATGATATTATCTAGTTGGGTCATGAAATGCCTGCACGGAAATCACCAAGCTACCAAGAACCCCACAGTCGTTGTCCTCCTCCTCTTCCTCCTCCTCCTTGCAAACCCTCTCCCTTCTAGTATTGATGATGTTCCCTAGTTGGCCCCTGAAACGTCTGCAAGGAAACCACCAGGCTCAGAGAGCCCCAAGGACCCCCTAGTTGTCATTGTCCTTCTCCCCTTCCTCCTCTTCTCCTCAAACCCCACTCCCTTCTAGCACTGATGATATTACCTAGTTGGGTCATGAAACGTCTGCAAGAAAAACACTAAACATAGAGAGCCCCAAGACCCTACAGTTTGTTCGCCTTCTGTTACTTCTCCTCCTCCTTCAAATGGCTACCCAACATCTTCTTAAAGATGTTGGGGCCTTCACAACTTCTGGAGGCAACTTCTGTTCCACTGATTAATTATTCTCACTGTCAGGAAATTCCTCCTCAGTTCTAAGTTGCTTCTCTCCTTGATTAGTTTCCACCCATTGCTTCTTGTCCTGCCCTCAGGTGCTTTGGAGAATAGCTTGACTCCCTCTTCTTTGGGGCAACCCCTGAGATATCGGAACACTGCTATCATGTCTCCCCTGGTCCTTCTTTTCATTAAACTAGACACTCCCAGTTCCTGCAACTGTTCTTCATATCTTTTAGTCTCCAGTCCCCTAATCCTCTTGGTTGCTCTTCTCTGCACTCTTTCCAGAGTCTCTACGTCTTTTCTACATCATGGTGACCAAAACTGGATGCCGTATTCCAAAATGTGGCCTTGCCAAGGGATTACAAAAGTGGTATTAACCCTTCACGGGATCTTGAGTCTCTCCCTCTGTTGATGCAGCCTAGAACTGGGTTGGCTTTTTTGGCAGCTGCTGCCCACAACTGGCTCCCATTCTTTTCTTTTCCTCCTTCCTCTCCTTCCAGAGACCAACGTGGATCTGTTCCTAGCCTATCAGAAGCAAACCACCTTGTACCACGACGAGCTGCTGGGGAAGCTGAGGAAGATGAACGCCACGTTTGGGCTGGTCCTTCAAACCATGGAGCAGATGCAGACCAAGGTGGAAGGGCGGCTGCAGCACATCCAGAGATTCATTACCTGGGCAGGTAAGGCGACCTGCGACCCACGGGCTGGCAGCCCGTTGAAAAGAGGCACGGAAGCCACAGGGTATGCCATCAAAGGCACAAGAGAACCAGGATGGCGAACCTATGGCCCGCATGTTCCAATATCTCAGGGGTTGCCCCAAAGAAGAGGGAGTCAAAGTATTCTCCAAAGCACCAGAGGGTAGAACAAGAAGCAATGGGTGGAAACTAATCAAGGAGGGAAGCAACTTAGAACTAAGGAGGAATTTCCTGACAGTGAGAACAATGAATCAGTGGAACAGAAGTTGCCTCCAGAAGTTGTGAATGCCCCAACACTGCAAGTCTTTAAGAAGATGTTGGATAGCCATTTGTCTGAAACGGTATAGGGCTTCCTGCCTAGGCAGGAGGTTGGACTAGATGACCTCCAAGGTCCCTTCCAACTCTGCTATTCTAGGAAGGAAGGAGAATTAATTAATTAATTGTTTTAGAACAATTCATCAGTGGAACAGCTTGTTTCCAGAAGTTATGAATGCCCCAACCCTGGAAGTCTTCAAGAAGATATTGGATAGCCATTTGTCTGAAACGGTATAGGGCTTCCTGCCTAGGCAGGAGGTTGGACTAGAAGACCTCCAAGGTCCCTTCCAACTTTACTATTGTATTGTATTGTATGCTACAGGTGGCACATGGTGCCCTATCAGTGGGCATGTGAGCTCAGCTCTGGCATGTGCTGATTTTCTTTGGGCTTTCTGGGCCTCCAGAAGTTGAGAAACAGACCTCTGGGGGATGGGAAAGGCCCTATTCGCCCACCCCAGGTTCCTAGAAAGGCTCTGGAGTGCAGAGAGCGGAAAATGGACCTTCTAGTTGGACCGGAAGTCAGCAAACAGGCCATTTTCAGCCTCCAGACGGACGCGGGGGGGGGGGCATTTTTGCCCCACCCCCACCCAATCTCCTCGAAAGGATCTGGAGCCTGGGAAGGGTGGAAAATGCGTCCACTGTTCCATCAGGTGCCCAAACTGGTGGGAGCACGGGGGCATCGTGCGCATGTGCGGTGGGAGGGCCCATAGTATTATGGGTGTGGGCATGCGTGCGCACGACCCCCCCTGCGCTCCCCCCCCCCGCTTTTGGCAAGCGATGGCAAAAAGATTAGCTACCTTTCAGCTTGCAAACCATCACCAAGACGATTATCAAGCTGCCCTAGAGAAGTGAGAATTCCAAACATTCCTGTGGTCGGAATGGAATCTCAAGATGACCCGCGACTGCGCGTGCATAGATTTCATTTCAATGCTAATTGGGGAACGTGATTTATTTACCAGGCAGAAGGGAGGAGGATACAGGGGAGAAGCGCAGACCCCCGTAAATGAATTGCAGTTTTAGCTGCAACGAAGAAACGCCAGCATGTGAATCCTAATAAATAATTGGATTTCTTTTGAACCTTGTCTCGAGGCTCGTAAATTTGTTAGGTTTTCTTCTGGGATCTTCACACCATCAATGCAACAGCAGCTCGGCCTGGTTTTTGTATGTCTGCAAGAAAACAAGGAAGCATGTAGTTTGAAGAAGTTTAGATACTTCTTGTTTTGGGTTCAGTAGTGCCACAATATCAGCCGCTTGAATGGGGCTCTGCAGACGGGAAAATGTTATTTAAGATGCTCTTAATCCTGCTGTTCTGACTTAGGCTTCCTGATGCACTAAAACGCCCACGCTTGGTCCCAAAAATCTTCTTTTTATTTCAAAGGCTGTGAATTCTGTTCATTCACAGCCCGTAATGAGTCCTGAATAGTTTGCAAAGAGTCCTGAAGTAGGCTGCCAAAGTCTTTCGGGATAAGGCTGATAAGCATCCACCCTTGAAACGCTGCCAAAGACCGAATTGGCAATTAGCTTCTATATAAAATTATTTATCTTTCGTTACAAGATTTTTAAACATGGAGCACAGTCAGAACGGAGCTTCGGATGGTAAACTGACCTACATGAACCAAGTTGCTTCCTGCAAAGGCTGATTTTGCTCCTCCCTTATGCCTTATGGGAGGGGCCAATCACCTCCAAGCCTTACTCCCGAGTCGCCCCTTCTGTCTTAACTGTTCTTGCCTTCTGGCAGCTCTGCGCATGCGTGCGCTGGGAGCAGGGGGAGCCTGTTTGTCTGCCCCGCTGCTGTCCGACTCTGGGGGCTCTGGAAACATCACTTAACTCCCAGAAGGCCCTGGCCCCCTATGTCCCTACGACACAGAGCCCTCCTCCGAGCCTTCCCCAGACTCCAGGACTGGCCCAGGTTCCTCCCCAACCCTCCTCACTGTCCGAATCTGCTGCCAGCTCTGCAGACCACCACTGGACCCCCAGTACCTGTTTACTTAGTTTCCTGATCTCCTCAAGTTATGTGACATTAAGCAAAACCTTAAACACTGCAAGGGTCTTACGACAATTTAACTACAGGCAACTTACCACAACCAACCCGCTGCAGGGCAAGAGTTAAACTAATAACAAGGAAAGAGTGGAATAGAAATTCACTGAAGAAAGAACGCCAAAGGATGGACAGAATGAAATGGGAACGGCAAAAATTAAAATAAATGATTGACAATGATAATAATGCATGTATATATATATGTGTTTGTGTGTGTTAGGTTTTTGAGCTGATCAATAAATAAAATACAGGGAGAGTAGGATAGATCTATTTCGAGCTATTTAGCTCTCATCAGCTAGCCATACCCTTAGCTGGGATTTGAACCGGGGAAGTATTACATGTTAGGCAGATGTTTTAGCTAATAAGCCACCAGGTTCTCCTCCTGATCAGCTGAGCCAGGGGAATAAGTATATACTTGTGTCACAACACCCTGGTAAGCCCCAATTAAGGGAGGAAGCAAGTTGCTTTCCTTTTCTGTCTTTCGGCTCATCACCAGAGACCATCTAGACAGAAAGCTATTTGTTTCATTGCCTTTTGTTTACATTTGTGTTGCGTTTGTGCTGATAAATAAATAAACAAGGGAGACTAGTATAGATTTATTTCAAGCTATTTAGCTCTCATCAGCTAGCCATACCCTTAGCTGGGATTCGAACCAGGGAAGTATTACATGTGAGGCAGTTGTAATTGCCACCAGACCACTGGTTCTCCTCCTGATCAGCTACTATATATATAGTAGATTGATAAAATGAAATTTTACACAAATTGTAAGTGAGGAGTATGGAGAGGATGTTTAAAAATCTTGTAACTAAAGATAAATAATTTTATATAGAATATAAGATAAAGATATAATATTATTGGATAATTTTAAGATGACGTCATGAAATACCATAATATAAATTTATTCCAAACTAGCTGTTCCCGGCCACGCGTTGCTGTGGCCCACTCTGGTTAAATAGCCAACCAATCTGTGTGTAGATCTACACCTGAACACACAAACACATACACACAACCACCGTATAATCCCCAACCTACCTACCTACTCCCTTTCTCCCTCTCTCCCTCTCCCTACCTACCTACCTACTGTATTTCTCCCTCTACCTGTCTACCTACCTACTGTATTTCTCCTACTCTCCCTCTACCCACCTATCTACTGTATTTCTCCCTCTCTCCCTCTACCTACCTACTGTATTTCTCCCTCTACCTACCTACCTATCTACTGTATTTCTCCCTCTACCTGTCTACCTACCTACCACATTTCTCCCTCCCTCTCTCTATCCCTATAGCTGCCTTCCTACCCACCTACTGTATTTCTCCTTGAATCTTATGGACAGAGTATTTTATGTCATAAAGGATGACA